>VXBQ01014571.1:158766-180413 GCA_013400175.1 Phainopepla nitens | reverse complement strand
GGGCAGAGCCCGGGGCAGGGGCAGAGCCCGGGGCAGGGGCAGAGCCCGGCCGGGACGAGGCGCGGGAGGCGCCGGCAGCCGCGGGCTCCTCGGAGCGCGGGATGGGGCTGTGCCCGCACGGCCCAGGACAGGTGACTCCGCCTTACGAGATCTA
Source organism: Phainopepla nitens (assembly GCA_013400175.1). Taxonomy (NCBI): domain Eukaryota; kingdom Metazoa; phylum Chordata; class Aves; order Passeriformes; family Bombycillidae; genus Phainopepla; species Phainopepla nitens. The sequence continues at coordinate 180,259 of VXBQ01014571.1, read as the reverse complement.
TCATTATTATCATTATTATCATTATGATCTTACTGAACGGGATGCTGTTGGCGTGCAGGCTCCCTCCTTCCTGCGTACACAAGCGCGGCGTCCAGTACACGAAGACAAAGCTCAGGGGCATGAAGCCGCACTGCAAGGACAGATCAGCTTTCGGAGGATGCACCCGTGCAGATGAAGAGTGAAGCGGCCAGCCCAGGTAGGCTTGTAAACAAACTCCCCGGATGCTTCTCAGGTTGTGCTGCCAAGGACTTGTATTTACTCTAACTCTGCTCTCAGGACACACCAACTCTAACGTGCACTAACACAAATGCTGGCTGACTCTGGCAAGCTGGTCACAAAATGCTTAAATCGAAGCAATTCGCTGATAACACGGAGCCTAAGAGTCAGTTCGTTTTTACAGCTGCCTTGGCTCCTCAGCCCTTCTTTGCTCTCACTGGGATCACAGACACCCTCCTGCTTCTTTAAGGAAAGAGAGATCTGATAAAACTGTCCATGCTGTCTTGCTGACATACACAGAGCCACCCTGTGTTCGTTTTCCTTAGGAATTAACTCTTGGAAAAAAGTTATTGTAAGGAAATTTGTGGAAGTCTGAAGGGAAAACCAGCAGTTCTGAGGTCTCTGCCACTGTAGTACTTAGAGATGAACAAAAAAGCCCGATGCACTAAATGAAGCCCTTGTGCTTTGGATTGCCTCGGAGTTCCAGGATCTTTGCACCTAAAAATGAGGTGATGCTTGATGCTTTTTCTGCTTTCAAAATATTTCTGCAATCTCAGTTTCCTACAGAATCTATGAGCAAAACGAACTGTGAGGCTGTGCTGCAGCATCTCTTGTACAACTTCTGCCCTGTATTTTTTTCAGAATATGCAGAAGCTCTGAAACCTTTCTCCCTCTGCCCAGCTGGACAGACAGAGCTCTCCATGCCTTCTAAAGAAAAGGAACATAGTCAGCCTTATTTCCTAAACCTTTCCTTGGGTCATCAGCTAGAAAAGTAAATTATATTGACTTTTTAACTCTCAAGAAAGTAATTCAAAGAAAACAAAATTTAGGCAGTTGTTGATAATTCAATGATGAGTTAGTGAGGCTCTTTACTCTTCATTAAGGGGCCAGAAAAATTCAGAAAAATTGGGTAGTTGCTGTGATGGAACTAATTGGTAGAGCTGCACATTTTTACAAATGTGGGTTTGTTTGTTTTGGTTTTTTTTTTCAGAGATGAAGCAGTGTGCCCTGTGACATTTATTTTTGCTGTTTTCACCACTGGAGGATGGCTGCCAGACTCTGTGAAAATTGTTCTGGTCAATACCACTACACCCGAGCCAGCCAACCCCTTGAAATCAGCTACATGTTGGTCCTGATTATGCTTGCAAAAGTCTTCCTTGATTTCTTCATGTTGCAAATTAAGCCCAAACCTGCGAAAGTCAGCTTTATGGGATACTTTTGCATCTCTGTGGCACTTCTTGATTTCAAACTGCTGCTGAGTATGTGTTTCATTTTCTGTTTTGAGGACTTTGCGCTCTGGGGCGTGCGATTCACAGAGTACCACATCTGCCTGCTCACTCAGATCACCTCCCTCACCTACGGCCTTTTGCCTTACCCCGTGTACCTTGTGGCTGCTCTGGATTATTACAGCAGCGTCTCCCGACCATCCCAACTCCCCAGCAGAGCTCGGAAGCTCCTTTACGTGTTTGCTGTGGCGGTTACATGGATCGCGGGGTTTTCCTGCGCTCTCCAAGCTCCCGCGGTCTCTGCGGAGCTGCGAGTGCAGAGCAGCGTTTCCCCTCGGCAGTGCCCCGTCTCCGAGAGCCTGCAGAGCCGCTCGGTGTCGTGTGCCATGGTGCTGCTGCTGGGCACGGCTCTCCTGGCTCGCTGCAAGGAGGTGACAAGCATGCTGCTGTCTGCCAGGCTCCTCTCCTTTTCCAGCCAGCCCGTGCTGATGTTCCCCTACGCGCCCAACACCACCACGAACGCCGCTTGCTGGAGGTGGCGGCTCCTGAGCAGGCTCCTCGTGTGTTTCCTGGGCACTTGGGCTCCGTTTGTCGTTCTCCAGGTCGTGGTTCTGCTGCTGGGGGTGCAGATCCCGGCCTACGTGGAGATGAACGTGCCCTGGCTGTGCTTCATCAACAGCTTCCTCCTGGCAGCAGCCTACTGGTGCCGGTGCGGCGATGTGGAGCTGACAGAGGAGGGGTGGTGCACAGACCCCTTCGTCAGCTGGAAATTCTGCTTCATGCCGTTCAACAATGAAAGCGCAGAGCCAGCTGATAAGCCCGGCGCAGTAATTGTCGTCTGTTAACGAGCTGCCGACTGAAAAGGCTGCCGAGAAGCAGAGCTCTGATGCTGGGTGGCCGGGTCCTTACAGACAACACCAGGACACATCTCCAGAGCTTCCCCCCATGGAAACAAATCCAGCGTGCAGCAAAACTTCAGTCCACGTTGCACTGCAGGGCTCCCGAGTCCCAGTGGGCAGCAATCCATGCCAGCCTGGGAATTCAACTTCAAATTAAATGTTTAAAAAACCACTGCTTACACAGGACAAGCTTTCAGTTCATGTTTCTGACTAGAATTCTACAGTTCCTTTAAATGGAATTATCTCAGGTTTTACAGTTTGAAATGCAATAAAGTCTTCAAAGGCTGGAGTTACCTACAGATGCTGACCTAAGGTTCAGATGAATTTCTGAAGTGTGTTTTCTTGTCAAAATGTGGATTTCTGTCAGCTTGATGAAAGGTAAGGGTTGCTATCTGTTTAACAAGAAATAACTTGTTTTAGTTAAAGCTACAACTCCTACAGAAATAGAAACTTCATACAGTACAAAACCAGTGCAAGATGTGCAACTTCCACAACCACAGCAGAGGTGCTGTTTCATTGTTTCTTTGCTGCTGCTCCTCCAAGGTACATGAACATATTAAAAATTAATTAATTAGAGCAACAAGCATCATGGTTAGCTGCTATACATAAATACATGCCCAAGGTTAAAGAATGGTTTAAATTAAAATACAGCTTATTCTGAAGCCAAAATTACTTAAAAATAGTTAAATATGAATTGGGACTACTTTAGCAAGGAAAGAAATAGGTTCCTAGCAAAAATACTCTCAATTTTCAAATTCTTACAGTTTTACAATGGATTTGATTTTGTATAAGAGAAATAAAGGATACACAACCAAAGCAGACAAATGAAATTAGCATTTATTTCTGAAGCACTAAACTCACAATACAATGTTGTATTGAAAGAGAAACTAAGTCAATGATGCTGTAGGTTGGTTCACTGTCCCCCATACCCACAGGGAACAACGATTTCACACAAGAATACTCATTAAGAAAACTCTGCAGATAACAAAAGGTGCAATTACAAGCAAGTTTAAGCAGCATAGTATAAGGTGCTTTGTTTCAGCATTTGTAGGATGGATTTACCCATTACCAGACAGTTTGAAGAAATGTCACTTTTACAGATCATAACAAATGAGAGAATCTAAAATTCATTCACATGCCAGTTGGTAATAGGAAAGTGCTTTTCAAAAAAATGATTCACAAAGTAAAGATCATACTTTTACATAGTTCATTGTGTGCTCTTCAACTGTAAAATTTAAATTTTGGGTAATAATTTACTTTCTTATATATCAATTATAGAGACAGATGTAATTGTAGAATTTAATACTACATGGGTTAAATTTTCTTATAAAAGAATATTCCAGTATTTCACTCCATAAGAATACATAATCACATCTAAATCATAAATTAATCTTTGATTTCTGAAACATAGCAAAATCTGATTATTTTGATTTATTACTTCACCCCACATAGTGCTTCTTTAACCCACAGTCTGTGGTAAATTTCTTTTGAGTTTTCTGTGATGTAATCAAAAGGGGCCAGGCATTTTTCAGAAAATGGTTTGGGGGGGGAAACCTGTTTAAAAGGCCATCAAAAGGACAGTAAATGATTGAAAACTGAATTTCAAAACTAGTGCAATAAGAGGAGGCAATGCTTAGCAACATAGTTTGAAGTGTTTGGCACCACAAATTATTTCATTTTTTATGCTGGCAAATGTAGTTGAAGGAAATTCTATTTCCATGTTAAAAGTAGGAAAGCACATGCAATGTTAACTGGAGAAATGACCCTAAGAATCACTCCCTGCCCTCTCAAACTTAATTAATAATTGTAATTGCTGTTAGTTAGTGCTGGAGATGCTGTAGGATAAAGCATGGCTAAACACAGGGCTTTGACACAGCATTTCTTCTTGTTTTATAGAAACTGGACACCCACTGAAATGGGGCTGACAAAATATTTACAAAACCTAATTCCATTTAAAAATCAGCAAGTACATCAAATATAAGAATGCACCAGGCATTTCAGCATCATGAAATAACTAATCCCTACAGATCTGCAGGCTGGGGGAAATTCCTCTTCTAGAGTTCGTTCAACACCAGATGAAGGCAAAGCTATTTTCAAGTTCCCTTCAGGTGTTTTGCATGGAAAATCTCACCCTTCTGAATCACTAACATGCACAGAACTGGAACTGCAACCAGTTGGGTGAGGCTGCTGACATGTTTTATTTATCAGTGTGGTTCAGCTTCCCAAGGCCTAATTAAAGTTTACACAACCCCATCTGCCCTAACGTGCCAGAATTCCTGTAGCTGCTGCAGTGCTCTTAAAGCCACTTGAAGTTTTTAACATTTTTTACAGGGAATCCACAACATGCAGCCAAAGCAAATATTAATGGATTGATGTTACATGACTGAATTACTTGTCAAATTTATTCTTTCTTGCTTTTTTTGTGGAAAAGTGTCAAAGAGCATCAACTTTTAGGCTGTCACCTCTATCAAGGAGGCAACAGTGGCACTGCAGGTCTCCACCACCATGCTGTGGTGCCTGAGCCTGCCAAGTGACTATTTTAAAACATATTAATGGTAACTCTCTTTGCAGGCCCACTTTTACCCTTGGCATTCCTGCAGGGAGACACCAGCTGTGCAGTGATCTCCATCCTACTACCTTCCTAACAATTGTGTCTTTTCCTCTGTGCAATTTTTTTTTTTTTTTTAACCTGGTGCTTCTGGGCAGTCCAACACTGGTGCCTGGACCTCTCTAGAACAGAGTGACAGTTTCACTGCCAGAGAGGACAGAAGCTGTGCCAGGAAGGTGGAAATATCTGAAATAAAAGAACTACAGATAACCACTGCTACATCTCCTCTGTGCATCACTTCTTGTGCTGTGCCAGCAAATAATGGCCTTACACCATTCAAATACCTTACAGTCCTTAATTCTTATAAGATTATTTGATATTAATGCTAACAACAGCTAAAGTGTTAACCCTTTATGGGAGACTTCTGTCCTTTTCTCATTTAAAGAATCTCTTACAAATCAACATTGATTTTAATGAGATATTCTATGTGCTTTCAGCTCTAAACAGAGTATTTGGCACTCAGTGATAAAACCCTTCATCTTTACTCATCTTTCCTGGTCAGTACTGGCTTGTTCATTCTAGAACACAAAGACTGCTTGGAAAGGAAGCTGGGTGTACAGGATCCCTCACTGTTCCCTCCAAAAATGAATTTGTAAAAAGCTGCCAGAGGATGGAAGCAACCTGGCTGGGTAGTGGAGGACAAGAAGCCTTCCACAGGCTGCCCAGACTTCACCCACAAAGCAGATCTACCTCATGAATCAAAGACATTTGGGATTCAAGCCTAATCCCATAATCAGCACAGATACCTGATTATTACCTAGCAACACCACAAGCCTGTCAACAACCCTATGTACCACAGCAGGGCTTCATAAACACAATTAGAATGCTCCTTCAGTGTTATGTATTGCACTTAAATAGAGTTTATGATCACAATTCTATGACTGCACAATTGACCTCAAGTTACAATTACTTCTAGATGGAAAAAATACTTTAAATTTTTCTAGCTCCTTACTGTACAAGTCATTTGGATAATTCAACAGGAATACTTGCTGGAAATTTAAAAAATTTTAACTTGAAATCTGTTCACAACACTGGCTCCCAGAACTGTGCTTCAGAAAAGTTAAATCCATGGCTACAAAAGCTGGACTATGAGCTTACTCCATACCTGCAATTACCAGCATATTCACATCTCTGAACTTTGCTTTTTCCCTTTCACTTTGCTGTAAAAGAGATCAGAAAATGCAATGCAACCTTCAAGTGAATGAGCAGGTGTGTGTTTTAATGCAGAGGTTACACAAACCTACACAGCAGCTTAGGATGGGGCCTTGAGAATATGTGGAAGTGCTGACCATGAGAGCCAGGGGGATAAAGCAGGACACAAAATGCCCCAGCTCCCAGAGGTGACACAGAGAGAGCAAAATACCACACTCAGAAACTGAGTGGGGAAGGAAATGTCAGATTTCCAAAGAGATGAAGATGGTAAAAACAAACCAGGCTGATTCTCATGGATTAGGGTAGTGTGTGCTCACTGCCTTGGTGCTCAGCCTGTGGCCCTGACTCTGTCAGCTCAGACCAGGGACAGCTTCCTGAAAAACCCACACTTGTCTGGAGCATCACTACTGTCTCTTTTTCAAATGTCACCATTTGCAAAGCCATCCAGGGGATGTAACTACATAGAACCTCCCAGGTCTGAATAAACTCTCATAACTAAAGGCAAATTCTTTTAAAATTAATTTAATTTAGGCTCATCTTAAATGAAGTAAGCATTAAATGAATTAAAAAAATTTCTTTCTCCTCATAGTATTTCCTGTCTGCAACTACAGCTCACTATGCAAGAATGACTTGAAAATAATTCACTATGAGCAATTAACACTTTACACTGAAATTTTTGATAGCTCTGCTCATACCTGTTCCACTCAGCATTGAACAGGAACAATATATTTAAAACAAAATACTCTAAAATATTAGCTTCTCTCCATCTCTAATAAACTAATTTAGGCGAATATTAAAAAGCTACTCTAGATTGATTGTTTTGCACAGTCATTATCTTATCTGCAGCCTAAAACAATCAATGAGGAAATACCTGGTTAATGTTGACAAATATATTTCTAAGTATATGCTAGCAGGACATCTCTATACAATACTGGTGAGAAAATAAACTGCAAGATTTTATACATGCTGAGTTTTAAATGAGCAGTCTCAGTACAATCAGAAGAACTACTCATGTTATAAATTATGGGGATGTCTAATTATTTGCAAAACCAGGACTCAACACAGCTGTCACTGAATTCTTTGATCACTCAGAGCTGTAGATTTGTCACTGTGTAAGAAATCTGTTGAGCTCTTGAGGTGGAAGTTTCTGCATGAATATTTTGATTTTAGAATGAGAACATCCATCTGAAACTGGCTTTAGTTGTAGCTGCCATGCCAGGCAGTGACACACCACACCCAGCCCAGTCTCACAAGGAATCTCCATTCAAATCACACTTCAGTGGTTTTGTACCTGAACATTTCCTTACACTTCAAGATACAGAAATGTTCCAAAAGCTGTCACAGATTTGCCCAAACAGTTGGTTTTTATCCCATTCTTTCCTCCTCCTGCCATATCTGCAGTTACAAAGGACTCCATCTGTTCTGTCCAAAAGGCTGGATTCCTTTTTGGACAAAGCACAGCTGGAAGTCAGGGGGTAAATACCTGCTTTCACAGGAAAGAAATGAGGAAATGGATGCTTGCAGGACATAAATCTTCTATCTGAAATGTCTCCTTGACAAAAATCTAGCAAAGGCTTTACCCTCCATCAAGAACTTCATTTCTGGAAAAAATGTGATGGGTTAACGGGTAAAGAATGGATTTACAATGCAGCCTGTTTAAAAACCCTCCAGACACTCTGGTGAGCCAAAACAACTGCAGTTTAAGTCAGTGGAGGCAGCCAAGCTCCCTCAGGAGAGTGCCCTGCTCCTGCTGCAAAGCAGGGATGCAGAGTGATACGAGCCAGATGATCAGGGGAGGCTGCACACCCTTTTGATCATTCATGTGCCATTCTTTAAAACCCCAAACAAACCCTGAACTGAGACAAGTGTCACAGCTCTATTCTATTGGATGAAATCCTGACAGCCTCCTTCAGCCCAGTGCTCTGCAAAAGGGCCTTGCCCTGAGCTAATGCTGCAGTTTCCATTAAGGAGTAGGGTAGGATGGAGAGTGGTGCAGAAAAAAGAAGGGAAAAAGCCATGGAATGTATCTCCCTTCTGAGCTATTCCTATAGAAGCTGAAATACTGCAAGCATTACTGTGAGGGGTAGCCTGAAACACCAGAAGTCTGAATACAGAAAGCAAAATCTCAGCAAATAAAGAGAAAAAAAGATTTCTTGTAGACACATCCTATGGGAACAAGTGTTAAAATACAATTAAAATCTTTAATAATTGTTCTTTTGCAAGAGGGTACAGCCTAATGTGTGGGAAAGCCATGGGAAATTGTAGTATAAACCTGGGAAAACCTCACCTATCTGAGCAGCAAGTGGCTGGTACATAAAATGGTTCTGGAGGACTCTAAGTATTATATTGCTTTTCTGAGCAAATTCATAACTTCCCAAGTAGACTTCAGCTGCACTTGGAAATCTTCCAGCCTACTTTCACATACAAGTGTGAATTTTTTAAAAAATTTACTTTATTGACACAGCTACCCTGGCAAACACTCCCATACAAGTGCACTTCTATCAGTACACTGATACAGCTGTACCTGCTTTTAAGTTGGTGTAGCTGTGTCTCCTTTTAAGTTCCAGTTAATTGCCAAAATCACTGAAGAAGAAAAAAAAAACTTTCAGTACACATAAGGCCCAGATTCTAAGCTGCTGCATTCATGAATAGTTAAAGTATAACTCATTATCTGTGGCTCTCCCAAACCCACAGGGAATGTTACATACCAGACAAACAGGACCAGATGTGCCTTAGTGGGGTCTGCTCTGAGCTCCTGGCACCTGGCAGTGATTATGGCTGAGCTGGACACAAACACTGGCTGGAGAAGCTCTCCTGAAAGCTGTCTAATAAAGCAAAATTAAAGCAGCCATGAAATTCTCATGCATGTAACACTGATTAACTACAGGTCTAAATAAGACCCCTAAGTCCACATTTTCTAGTACACCTTAAGCCATTATCAAACCACATTTATGTATCCCTACTTTTTACATTGCCTAAGAACAGTACAATCAGAAGACAGATTAAAAATTAGCCAGTGAGATTTCTGTATAAAAATAATAAAACTTTAAGACAAAAGCCAAAGGATAAATATCTAAGATATCTTTAGTCTTCAGTTAGCTCATCAAAACAGAACATATCCTTTAGAACATATGTTACAGATATGCTACACTGTGTATCTTACAGAAATGCTACAAATGGGAACCCACTGTCTCCATCATTTGAATGTCTTTCAAATGAACATTAGCAAACGTTGGAACTTCAACTAAGAAGTTTATTTTACAACAGTAACTGAAAATGGAAAAAAAAAAAAATTAGAAAGTGCTTAGCAACTTCCCTCCAAAATAAACCCAGGCATCAATTCATCCTCTAAAGCTTTGGTGCCATTTGGATAAGGGCTCTCACCACATACCAGCAACTGCAATGTGTTGTCCTAACTTGCAGCTTCAGTGGTTAATAAAAACATTAATAACATCTGCTATTAGCAAGCTCAAACAGTTGTAATTAAGAGCAATGATTCTAACGTTGATCTCCAGAAGGTAATGGTAGAAAATCTGTTAGTGGAAACAAAGCAATAGTCTAATTAAAGGAAAATGAAGCACAGATTTTTCTGTAATCCAAATTTACTCTTTAAGGTCATCAGTTAAATAATATACATATTAATCTGTCAGTCACAAACCTGCCTTTCAGCCAGTGTATGTGCATTGACTCCTTTTGATCTAGGGCAGCAGTTCTCAAACTTTAGGTCAGTTCCTCTTCCCTTCAGGAATACTGTACAGTCCCCTGAATACCTCCCTACACAATCATATATTATGCATTAATTTGCATAAAATACAAAAAAATACATTATTTGCAGACACATACACATATTTAAATCAAATATACACAATGACTATCAGCACATGTACCCTTCTTTCCCTAAACAAGAGCTTAGGGATCCAGGTCTGTACATAAGGGGAGTGGAGCTGCAAAAGGGAGGGAACAGAAGGACAAAATACATCCATGAGCATCCGTGCACAGGTGGTGGGAAGCAAGAAGGTGCTGCTGCCTCAGAGCCCAGGCAGCTTCCAAGAGCATCAGTAACTGGGGAAATGTATTTGTTCCACGGAGTATGAGAGAGGGAAGATGGAGGGGGACACTAAAATCCCACCACCCGGGTCTGCAGCATCCAAGACAAAATCTCCTGCCAGACAGACAGACAGAGCAGGGCTCCTGGATGTTTCTGCCAGAGCTGCCAATTCCTCCTGCTGACCTGCAGCTCCAGGCTCCCTCATGGCAGCAGCAGCTGCTCCTGCACAAGCTCTGAGGGGGCCTCACTGCCCCTTCCTCAGAGTACTGCAAGCACAGCTCACACTGGCCACTGGACAAGGAAAAGGTGCTTGGAAGCTTCCAGTGAGGCAATGGGAATGCACTACAGGCAAAGACATGTTAGAAGAGGTATCAAGAAAAAGAACATCTGAGCTATGCTGTCCCTTCTCTACCCTCAGTCTCTAAAGCAACTTGTCTCCACATGAGCTGGTCCTGGCTGCAGTTTGCAGCCCCTCACACCCAGGCATTTGGGAACCTGAACCCCGAGTGCTCACACTCCTCCTCAGGGCCCACTCTGAACCCCCATTTGAGAACTGCTGGTCTAGCTTAACTAGCAGCATGTAAAACTACAAACCTAACACTTAATGCCCCCTTAAGTGCATAGCAGCATTCAAAGAGTAAAGTAACATGTGCTTCAGTTACCTCTGGCAGGAGTGTCAGTAGCCTGATCATGAGGATTTTGATGAGACATCTACATGGTTTATAGTATTTTACAGACTTCAAGAAAATACTATAGTGGCAGAGATGAGGGTAAGCCTACACAAGGAAAACCAGCTGCCAACCTACCCCTTACAAACAATTTGCTCAAGACTAAAACAAACTCAGAGAGCACAACTAAATGCATAGCATTTTACTGGTACTAGTGCTTCCACAGGGCCTGTGGACACTTCTGTTAGTTCAGTCCAAATACTGCTGTATGTGGGAAAAATCTTTCAGAATACAGCAACACAATTTAAATGGTGTCTAGATTGGGGTGGGGACTGGAGTGTTAATCATAACTCATAAGATGAAGTACATGTTGGGGAATATCTAACCTATCACAGCATATTTCACTTCATGTTTTTCCATGAAAAATTTCAACTCAAAGCATTACTCAGGCTTTACTATAAACCTATTAGTTGTTGAAAACTACAGAGGACTCCTGGTATGATCAAAGGAACATTTTTAAAGTCTTTTTGTGGGGACAGCCCCACCTACTTAACAAAACATCACAGTAACACTCATGCCAGAGTGAAGATGTTGGCATATTACTGTCAGTTCTGTCACTGAGGAACTGTTGTTTAAACCTTCATGTTCACCTCCTAGGATTCTTTCAAGGAATTGATACGTGCACAGATTTTCAATGCAGGTCCAAGCTTAATATTCATTGCACTCATAAGGTGATCCTCCTTCAACAAGAGGAGAGCTTGTCCATCAATTTCTTGTGCTCTAAATTCATCTGCGATATCTTGACAACCTAAAGACAGTGAAAAATATGATTACTGGGTTAGAAATGTCCATTCTTAGATCCAGTGATTCTGTCCACACCAGAGCTTTTCAGCAACACATCTTCCAGTGCTCATCCCCTTAGCTTGCTGAACCTAAATTACATGCAAGACTTCAATATTATGATGGGAATTCTGAAATAATATGAAAGTAATTTTTACTACAGTCTCTAATTACACTGTATTTATTGGAGAGTACTCATTGGGAATTTCAAGTCCCAGCAAAGAGAGAATTTTCATTTCATTAAGAGGAACAACCTCTCATGATTGGAAGAGGTTGGGAAAACAGCACTGAAATAGCAATCAAGAACATAATTCAAGTGGGTTCTTTCCAGCAATAAAAAGATACTATTATCTAATTCTATAAAAGATAACTGTATTATACTGCTATGTGCAGTGAGAACATCCAAATAGCTACAATTTCCAAAAGGAGTTAGTTCCATCTGTGTGTTACACCACTGAGCTAAGGAAATCAAGTTTTGATGTATGGGCTTTGCACAACCATCTCATGAAGACATTTATCACTGGTTAGCAGAGTGAATATTCTACCCACAAAAGTAAATCACTTCACAAGTGCAACTTTAAACTGGTTGCATCTTTTTTTTTTTCCATGATAAACTCCTTTTCTCAACATGAAATACCAGTCTCAGGTTTCTGAAGATCACAACATTAAAAAAAGGTTGTGACTACATGGGTTAGACTGTCCCAAGCAACTGAGGGCCCCTTTCCTCTGAACAACACTGTGGAAATAAAGGTTCCTCCAAAGATGTTCTGGACATGTGCTGAAGAGAATCAGGCAGCTATGCCTGGCTCTATGGCAGCTCTGTCAGATGGACAAATGTCTTTTAACAATGTCCATGAGGGCACACATTGTCAGTTGTTTATTTGAAGCTTCTTTCCCCCAGCCATGTTTTTAATGGGTTTTTTTAATATATTTGTGCTCTCAATCCAGCAGTCTCTCCATCTGCCTCAGAGCCTTTCAGATACACTTGAATTTGTGCTCCACCTTCCATTCCTGATTTCAATTATTCCTCAAGTAGGCTTATTTTTTGGCATTTTACATTTTCCCTTTTTAAAAGTACACTATTATAGGGATATAAAATCACTGTGAAGAACCTTTCTACCTAGATGACAGCAACTAATTTAGTATTCTCTTGTGTGTTCAGACTTAAATTCCATAAAGAATAGATAGCCTAATTTCCTGATGGATTTACAAATGTGTACAAGGCAAATGGAAAGGAAACATGGAAGGAAGTGTCAACATCCAAACCTGAATTCATTTGGATGATTACTGTGTGAAGGTTGTAATATTCAAGGTTGGAAAAAGTTAGCTTTTTGCAAAGAATAAAGCATAATTGTTTTCTTAATGATTTGTTAAAGAGACCTCATGCAACAATTACCTCTGACATCTTGATAAAGGTTTTCTTATTGAAGTGCTGACAACAGATAAAACATCTGTTAGTCAAGTATTGAGCATTTCTGGGAAAGGTATCATGGCATGTTTGATTTGGGAGCTGAACATTGCCATTGTCAGATCATGCCATTTACAAAAAATCTGAGAGATCAGGAGAAGTTCTTACATTTAGGAACAAAACTGGTCATGCCCTAATGAAATAGGGAACTGGATGTTTGTTTTTGCCAGCTTTTTCCTTTAAGCAATTTCCATGCAACTTCTTAAATACTTTTTATCAAGATCATTTCTGGAAAAGCAGAGGGTGGAAGTTGAAGGTATTGCAGTTCCCTCATCCCAGCACATCTGGGTATATTCTTAAGCACTTTTGCAATTGCTTGTTGTGCAATATCTTGGCCAAAAAAAAAAAAAAAAGGGTGGCAAGTGGGTGAGAAGTCATTTATCTTGCAGCTGAAGAAAGAAAGGAGAACAATTCTGCTCAGCTTAAGTGAAGCAGCTAACAGTGCAGGTGCCTGGCCATTGACCTCTCCTAAAGGCTCCAGAGGAACTCAGGAAAACCCTGACAAGGACACGAGTCCATTTCAGCTACAGACTGCACAGAAAGCTGTAAATGAAAACAGATGTCCCTAATGTTTATGGAAAAGTGACAAATCACCATCTCCTACAGCACGGCAGATGGGCTGTGCAGACTGCACCAAGCAGATCTATAATACGAAATGTCATAATGAAAATAATCTGTATTATTTCCTGCATTAATCAGTCTTGGAAGTATATGAGAAAATATTTTTTTCAAGAGAGTGACTTGAGAAAATACTGAAAAGAATAAACCTCAAAATTACCAGAAAGCCCAAATGCAGTGACATAGCAATAAAAATTCTGGCAGGTTGTGAAGATAACTTTAAATATCTATTGAACTTTTTTTTTTAAAAAAAGTATTTCAGAAACTAAGCATTCACATGGAGAAGAATGAGTAATTATAATAAATTTTCATTACATACAAATAAATATGTTTGTTTAAAATCAAAGATCACCTTGTTTATAGAATACAAAAAAACAAAAGCAGATCCAGCAGCTGGTGAAATATTGCAAAAGGAATGGTTTCAAAACAGAAACCACACTTTAAGAATGAAACTTGTGGTTTCATACTTGCAAGAATTGTGTTTATGTGGCACTTCGATTATTCTAGCACAGAAAATACCATTTATTGAGAGCCTAGGAATAGTTATTGAATTAACTAGAGCCTCAAATCCATAAAAACAGTAACTAAAACCAGCAGTGGTAGAGCTGCACTCCATAACACAGATCAAGTTCATAAAGAGGAATGACCACATCCCAAACCTAAGGGGCTGTGCTTGTTTCTACAGCCATCACTGCAGGCTCCCAGAAGCAGACAGTGTTACTGAATTGCAATAAACTATCAGAAGAAAGGTACTTCAAGGATGACTTTTGCTGATTTTAGACATCTCTTACTCAATTCTTTGCCTGACCTACTACAAAAGACTGTCTGTCATAATGCCTGTGTATGATTTAGCAGTGAAGATGTATTCCTCACAGGTTAATAATGAGATTCACAGAAAAATGGTATAGCATTCCAGAAAAAGTAGAAAACTAGGAACAAACATAGCCTGGGTTTTAATGGGTAAGCAACAAAAATTCTGGTATGACTGCTATTGTGGAGATCTGCCTTGTTCCCTGTAGGGATTACAGTGTCTGATCAGATAAACTGGCATCCTTGAGAAAAGGTGGGGAACGAAGCTTTAAAGGTTATGATAGTTAGGAAATGATAAATGTCAACCTGAAGATGACATATAGGTAACTGTGAATATTGAGATAAAGGAAAGGTTTGTGAACAAGGAAAAAACAGGTTATTTTTTCTGAGAACAAATTGAGACTAGCAGTATGCAGAGTTTCTAGGCAGAAGATCTCTGAGCAAAGCTATGCAAAATAAATTTTAACTTTATAGCAGAAACTTGCTTATTCTTTTTTAATTCTTTTAGCATGACAGGCCTTTCAAACTTTTCAGTTGCATCAAGGGAAGTAACACTGCTCTTGCTTTTTCTACTGAATAAGCAGCAAGGGAGGAAGGAAGAGAAGAAGGAACAAGTGAGGAGGGAAGAGAAGAAAGCAGTGCGACAGGGATGAAGTGTGTCTGATCTCTCTACTGACCTCTTGAGAGAAGTCAGACTGAAGGAAGGAACAGCTCTAATCTCCATCAGCTGGGATGCAACAGCAGAAGTGGGACTAGTCCTATCAACATGGGATTTGTGCTGAAGGAACAAGCAAGAGGAAACAAATCACATTCCAGTCTCTATCACCAGCTAACACTGCTGCTGTTACCACACCACCTCCTCATCACAGTGCTGCTATCAAGCAAGGAACTTCACTGTTAAAACCACCAGAACAAGTTATTGCCCATTCCGTACCAGGCAGAGAATGTATAAAGGCCCACACTTCGTCGACAGTCCATACTGAGGGGTCAGTTTGCACCACTGGTAAGAGGTCGATGCTCTCTGGCATTTTCCTCATCCTCAGCTCCCGCAGCTCCCGCTCCCTCTCACTCTGCCTCCGCAGGCGCGTGGTCATGGCCGTCGGCACCGCCTCTTCGTGAGGAGCCAGATCTTCTTCTGCAGATGGATAAGGAATTGGAAGCTGGAAAACGCAGTAACTACAGTATTAGGCTTTATTTGCAACTCCCAAAGCAGTGCCATAGTTTTAAGCAAATATTCCACAGACCTGTCTAAGAAAATGATCTCGTGACGCCCCCTCAGGGCCGCTCGGCCGACGCCCGCGCCGCCCAAGACTTTGGCTATCTGACTTCCGATTCCAACGACTGGTCTTGTCTGATGGAAACAGCCCAAATTTCTTAGTGCAACTAAGGCTGTGCCTGAAGAAGTAAGATATATTCAATAATGCACTAGTAGCTTTTTGGACTGAATTCAATCAAGTAACCGTAAAATCAGAGTGTTGTAGAAATGCTGCTTAATTACAACAACAGCTGTCACAGAAATACAAGAGAAAGGTATCTCCAAGGCCATTCAATCAAAACCCTCATCTCGTTGTGGGATCAAGTACATCCAGATTACCCCTGGAAGATGTCTGTCCTTCCCATTCTTAAAAATTTTCCATGATAGAAGTACATTTGCCTTTTATTGCATAGTACAGTTTGGTTCTGAAATGTCCACTAAAAACCTAAAACCACATTGTATTTTCTGGTTCCATTTTCTCTGCCTAGCTGATACCCAGTCAAAGGAGGATGGAGACACAAATCTCATGTTAAGGTTAAAGGACTAAATCTCTTTAAGATTATTTTTGCTGGTCAAAAATATATATTCCCACTACCTAAATGGGAATGTAGCAGACATATGAGAAAGGTCATATCCAGACACACTGATGCCAAAAAAGAGCTAAGTGATGACTAGAAATGGGAAACTATTCCCCATTTCTAAAACTTATAATATTAAACATCAACTTTCCAGTTGTTATAAGGGAGACTTTGCATTCAGATGCTGACTGTGAATTCTTGCTCTCTTAAGTAGGGGAGATTAATCCATTAACCAGAAAATGATAAACAATAACTACATAGAGTTACCTTTTGGCACAGGATGTGGAGCAGAATCTTTTTGACCGCAGAAACTTATTGGGATATCCCATTTTTCCACAAAACTCACACTTCAGAAGATCATTTTCAATTTCATCCAGTCCCTCTAAAGAAGGAATGAGGAATAAAGTCAGTTTCAATGACACAAAATTATGCTCACATCTCTCACCTCAAGCAGGCAAAAGATCTTCAAATATTTAACACATTCAATTAAATACTTTGATTAACAGACAATTATGCAAAGCTAAGCAAGTCATAGATTTCATTCTGTCTAGAAAAGATCTCGAGCAAACTGAATGTTAATGAACCTTCCATTAAGTTATTCAATGAACTTAATTAGTTTTTTGTTGAATTTCAAGCCATCCATGAGCA
This sequence comes from Phainopepla nitens, assembly GCA_013400175.1. Classification (NCBI taxonomy): domain Eukaryota; kingdom Metazoa; phylum Chordata; class Aves; order Passeriformes; family Bombycillidae; genus Phainopepla; species Phainopepla nitens. Next base: position 163,225 of record VXBQ01014571.1, on the reverse strand, counting down.
GGTCTGCCCTCAAACGTAGCAAGCAATTAAAATAGAAGGGTTACATTCCTCATGAATTGCTTCATAAAGAGTTCATTAAAAGAACCAGAACTTCCACAGTCTAAATGCAAACTCTCCTGTAATGACATGATAAATTAACCTTTTAAAGTACTTTCTTCAAGTAACCAATGGGACTTGTGAAAGCAAATATGAATCTTGAATATATATATCATTCAATCTATGAAAAAGATAAACTGCATGCAATAAAGGAAAGGATTATGGCATCTGCTGGTTTACAGCTTATTGTTACAGAGTATTTTTCTGTTATTGGTGAGGTGAGATGCTCCTTTTCCTGCTCTACAAAAAGCACTAGTGCAGGAAAGAGCTGGAAATACTGAGAAGGGTATTTTAGAGGTGTTTCTTTCACACACAGTCATACCCTGGTTTACTATCAGAAAATCTCCTCTACTCAACTTCTGTGCCCGTGGATGTGTCTCCATGTTGGATGTTTCCTACCAGCTCATCTAATGAGTAGTTACAAATTCTCTGCATAAACCTAACACCAGCTGTCAGGAGCAATAACTAAACCCAGAACTATGAGTGTTTGGGTAATGCCACAAAACAGACAAGCTGTCTGAAATCTGAGACACAGCATAGTGTTAATAGTGAAAAGAAAAGTGAATTAATATCTAATGAAACAAATTAAGGACAAAAGAACTGCTGCCAAGAGTTTTGATATGGAAGAAGGAATAGAACTATTTTAAGAGAATGGAAGAAAGAGTTGCATTAAGGCTAAATTTCAGCAGACCACTAAAAGCAGCTCTGGTGCAATAAAGACACAAGCTGTGGGAAAGAAAACCTAAAAGGTGGCTAAAAAGTTCTGAACTTTCAAACCTTAGAAGAATTTATACAAAAATGTGTGTTCACAGAGTAACTTGGTTTTTCTGGGCCAGGCCAAAGTTTGATTCCCATTCCATAGCACACAGAACTGGAGGGGGGAAATGGGCATTTAAACAAAAACTACAAACCTTCTGCAATCATATCCTCTATCTCTGTGTCTGATGAGTTGTCTGCATGTTTTGTGTTCTGCAAGTCTGATTCAACACACACCACACTCATGATCTGACCCTCCACCAGCAATCTCTTCTCTGCAGGCTGTTCCACGAGCAAAGATGAACGACTGACCTAGTGCAGTAAAAGCAAAGCAACAGTGAGAAACTAACATCATTCACAACAGTGAATAATTAAAACCAGCAGTTGTGACTTAACAGTTGTAACTGTTTCTACTTCCTATCAATGCAGTGTAATTGTAGCCAATGCTCATTTCTCAAACAAATTAACACTCACTCCTGCTCTGCAGAGTTTGCAATTATATTTAACAAAGGAAGAAACACATTATATCTACAGAAATGAAGGAATGGGAAAATGAGACATACAGGAAATAAGTAAGACAGGTTTCAAATTGTCACTTTGTGATTTAAAATTTTGAACAGTAATTCTTACCAGACACAGCACTAATTACAGTTAGCCCACTTAAGAGCTTGCCAGCGCTTGAAACTATAAATTGTAACATTTCAGAATTTTAAAACAGATTCAGCTCTAAGGTTTAAATTAAGGTTTCACTTAAATTAAGGGATCTAGGAGGCAGACAAATGTAAAAAAGTTATTCCAAATGATAGCCAAAACCCACTCTCTGTAGTTATCTCCAGATATAGAATACTACTCAAGTCACCAATCAGTGGAGAAAAGGTCAAAACCAACATCTGAAACATAATTCAAGATCTAAATATCTACTAGTCACAAATAACATCATTCTTAAAAAGAGTTAATTTCAGAGATGAGTATTAAAAAATTCCTAGCGACTTTCAGACTTACAGGGAACGGCTCCAAGCCCTCCTGAATCACAAAGCCTTCGATGACGTGGGTCAGGATCTGGGGTTTAACAATAGCCTGTGGAGGTTTATTTTCTAGGCTGGGAATGCTATTGGGCATGGATGTGCTGTTGCTCCTCGTCGTTGCTGCTGGAAGCAAAAGAGGTGGTGGTGGAATAGAGGCATGGGAAGGATCAGATGGAGATTTAATTACTGAGGCACTGACTGATGATGTCGCTGAAGGCAGTCCCCCATGTTCTGCAAAAAAATCACAAAACAGGTTATGTTTTATCACTTATGTCCAACCACTGGCTCAGAATCTGGAAGTAGGAGGTGATAAATCCCCAAGACTCCTCTCTGCACACACCAACTCCTAACACAGGCTTTATAAACCCTGGGCTTTATAGATTCCACTTTTAAAATAAGATGGTTTATCTCAACAGACTAATCCACAAACACACCCTCCTCATGCAAACATTTTCCTTCACTCAGTACCTGCTAACTACAAACACAGGTGGCCATTAATTACTTACACAAATCACAAAACCAAAAGCTACTTAGCTTGGCATTTTTCCTCACCTGCCAAAGGATCTTCTGAATTAAGAGCCTCTCCATTGCCCAAGGTTATGGCTGGTGGGGACAAGGTGGGTGGTGTAGGTGTTCTTGCCATGTGGACGCACTCGGAGTCCTCGGGCATCTCCTCTTCACACACATTCTCCACTTGGTAAATCTGCATCCAACAAACTATTGCTTTAGAGAGATTTCCATTCTACCTTAACACCTTAAAAGAGTTGCATAAATACAGTTTTAAAAATAAATTACACTTCAAATATGTTGATCTTTTAATAGAATACTAGTTCCCAAAATGCATACCAAACAATGAACTCTGAGGACATCACAACATCTATGACAGTTAAATTAAAGTATTTTGTTACAGCAATACATAAATTATGCAGCACAGTCCTCCACTCAAACAGAGCAGAGAACTTGACTTTTTCACTATCTTATGTGTATAGTTTACTGTTATTCTTATTTACACATACATTTGATGTTATTTAAATACATCTGCAAAATGCAAGTTTAATGACAAGTCTGCAAATTGTTCTATCTTATACAGCAGTGTAATCAAGCTGAGTATTTCAGATGAGTACACCAAGACCATTAAGCATCCGTGGTTATAAGAGATTTTTCGCTCTTTCCCTCAAAAGTATTGCAACAAATTTACATAAATTCCTCACGGTCAGTTTAGGAGATTAAAAGGTAAAACACCACTCTGTCAAAAGCAAACCTGGCTCCTACTCTTTTGCCCAATTTCTCCATGAAATGCAAGAGTTGAGATTATTATCCTCTTAAAATAAATTAAAAACGAATAGCACACCTCCTTCTTTAACCTGTTGATAGCCTCAAAGAAGCCTACAAGAGCTGCTGATTCTTTTGCTCAACTTCATCTCATGAGCATTTTACCACTAAAGCCCAGCAAAGCCATCCTAAACATCAGCCTTATTTGCATATAATTTTATTTTCCTGTACATGGTTTTCATCTAGTGACTGAAGGCAAAACCTTCAATTACAAACTGCAGACATCTGAGACAAATGCTGAACCAAATTAAATGGTGGTGATGGGAATTGCCAAAACAGCATCAAAATTCCCCTATTCTTCTATGAAGAGGATATTTTTAATGTTAGTACAAAACTAATTATCCAGAAACCTATCAATCATCTTAATAACTTGATACGCACCTTCCACCTAATACAGATTGCTCTCCTAATTAAATCTATTTGTATGGAGGTAAAATTTTACAGTTCTCATGTCACATTCACCAGAACTCCTTAAGTAAGCATTGTCATATATTTACTTACTTTTTTAAACTTCAAATATATTGTAACCTCATTAAGAAACAAGATTTTTGATCTTAAATTCACACTTTCATGATTCCTGGTTGATATTCTTGACTGATGATCCATTACAAAAAGCCAACCAAAAAAAACCCCAAACCAAAACATGAAACAAAAGAAAAAATATCTATTGTTTCCTTAAAACTCAGTTCTGTAATCAACAGGTTTCTTGTCCTCTGTCTAGCACCTGATTTAGGTCCCTCTGAAGTCAGTGGGCCGGACTCACAGCTCTGGAGTAGCCCAGGGAAAGAATAAAGGATGCAATGTCATCACTCACCACTGGAGTTTCAATCGGAACTGACGGCTGCACCTGCAGGTTTACTGCCACCGTCTGTGGCGGTGGAAGAGTTTGAAACGGCAGCTGGACCAAAGCCTCTGCAGCAGGAAGTTCTTCCTCAGAAACCAAAGTGTTTTGAACCAAAACCTGGCCCTGGGACAGAATTTCAGGCTGCACTTGTAAAGACTGCACGGACTGCAGGGGCAGCGGCTGAATCTGGGCCGAGGATGCCGAGAGCTGAGGCGGAGCTGCCAGAGGGATGGGAGCGGACTGCAGGGCTGGATACTGCTGGTGTGGCGCGGAGGACACGAGCTGCTGGCCCGGGGAGACCAAGCTGGGCGGCTCCACGGCCCCGAGGTGCACGGCGGGCGAGGGCGGCAGCGGGAGGTGCGGCGGGAGGCCCAGCGGCTGCGGCGGCCGCACGGGGTTGGCCGCG
>VXBQ01014571.1:147930-158644 GCA_013400175.1 Phainopepla nitens | reverse complement strand
CGGCTCGGGCTGCAGAGCCGCCGGCACCAGCGAGCTGGCCGGCGACTGGATAAGCGCCTGAGGGTGAATTATGATGGTGGGGGACTGACTCGGCGAGTGGGACGGCGGAGGGGACACCACCACTGACTGCTGGGCTGACTGGGACGGGCTGGGAGAGAGCGAGAGCGGCGCAGGATGGATGTGGATGGGGGAGCAGTGGGACGGGACGCTGCCGGGGGCCGGAGGCAGCGCGTGGCTGGGCAGGGGCACGCCGTGCTGGGACGGAGGCGGCTCCTGCCCCGGGGCAGTCTGGAGCGCAACCGGCTGGACCTGCTGCTGCTGCTGCTGCTGCTGCTGCTGCTGCTGAAGGACCAGCTGATGGTGGGAGATCTTTGGAGGTGGAGAATGAAGTGGGATCTGCTGATGCTTCACTAGAGAATGAGGTTGCAATGGAGAATATGAAGCTGTGAGGGAAGGGGGAAAAAAAAGTGACAATTAGTATTTATTTCTTCAAGTTCTGAAAATATTATAAAATACCTCAAAAATTCTCACTTTAAAGATCAGCACAATTTAACGCTTCCAATATTTGTTTAAAAATATCTTCTTTGACAGCACACAGAACACATGAACAATTTATCAGGGGAGTGTATCAATTTCCAAAGCAAAATGCAGGAATGAATAAATGAATATGGCCATGCTTTTTACATATATGTACTTTCTATAAAGAAGTATCTAAACTTATCTTTTTGCTGCTAGGTCTAAGATTATTGCTGATCCAGCCTTATTTAAGAATTTCACACATCTTAAAATGGATTTAACCTTTGCTTTGAAACAGACTGGAAGAGAAATGATAAGCACAACAGGATTTGCTGATAACTGTTAGGTTAAACTTTAGATAACACTATGTTAAGAGACTAAATAAAATTCCAAGAATTTAGTATAAATTTAAACCATTGAAAGCATTTGCCTGAACTTGAACACAGCAACTGAGAGGCACAAACCTAAAAATAGTGCAGCTTCCAGAGAAATCACATCACCTTTAAGTGAACCAGTGACTCACCACTCATTTCTTACAGCACACACACGTTTTCCTCCACACGCAAACCCCTTCTTGCTTTGTCTTGTCCACTTGAGAAACAACTCATTTATGTAGGTTTTTTTTTTTATCTGCTACTAAGGACGGTTTTTTTCTCACCAACGTGAGTTCTGAGAGCTTTAGGGTTCAATACTCCCAGAATGTCTGCCTCCAAGTCCCATTCTTTCTCTAAAAGCTGTCATTAAGCCAGGCTACATTCCACAGAATTCAGACCAATTGTCTAGACTACCATCCCTTTTCAAAATAAGAAAGCTAAGATGCAAATATGCTGCATGCAGCAATAAGTGCCTCTCTAACCAAGTGCAGGTTATTTTGATTTATCTCAATACAAAATACTAAAATTCTGAACATTCCTACCTATTGGTTTATAAAAGTACTTGATATAAGATTATTCTCAAGACACAGACAACACAGAAAAAGGAAACAAACCACCAGCAAAATGGATTTAGATGGGAGCAAGGGGCTTAAGATGGTTTCAGCCCACATTTTACTGCCCAGAGATGGGATGGAATGTTCCTTGTTGGGCAAGGAACATACAGAGAGAGACCAGGAATGAGAATCAGGTTTGTGCTGTGACTCAACAGGGTACTGCAGTTGCTATATTGTGCTTGTGTTCTGATTTAAGAATATTCCTGCCTCTGCTTAATCAAAATCCTGTGCAACATCCAATACCAACAAATAAGTGAATTTATTAATAAAACTTGAACTCTGCTGATGTGGAATATCTAGAGTAACACGGTCAGAGAGCAGTGAACTCTGCCAGAAGAGATATCCAAATCAGCCTGCTGTAGGGGCAGGCTGCTCCCACCTGGTGCAATTAGGTGGTGTATGCTGGATGTCCGTGTGGGCGTGCTCCGGCTCTCCGGGGCGGGGCTCTCGCCTTTCCGATTGCTTTCCGAGGGATCTGCCTGGCTGCCCTTGGAGCTGCTGCCGGCTTTGCTGGGGCACAGCGGCTGACTCTGACTGCTGCTCTTTGGTGCGCCGTTCTGGGAACTCGACAACACACCCAGCTTCTGACTGCGCAGCGTCAAGTTCTGAACCTGGGAAATCAGCAAAACATGGAAAGACCCAAACTCTTTAAACAGCTCTGGCAAATATCAGAAAAAACAGCAAAAAAACCACCACATTTTGTAATGCTTCTCATCCCTTGTGATCACAAGAAGCTAAAAATCTGCATATCAAAGTATCTTTAAAGCCATAAAATTTAGAGGAGGATAGGCAACTTTATTACTTCAGTGATAAACATGGAAGTCTTTTTTTCCTTATTGGATTTTTAAAAGAAATGGAAATTGTTAATTAATTTGAATGAGAGCTTTCATTTTTCTCTTTTATTGTGCCTTCAAAGTAAGGCACAAGGCATCTTAAGCAAAGGCAATTTGATTTTTACAGCACTGTGGAAGTGCAGTGGTCTGTGAGCTTCCAGACACCAACATAAACCAGAGCCTTGGGTGGTGAGTGGGACCAGAGTCTTCTCTGCTGTGTGCTAACAAAGCTGAGACCTCTGTTTCTATATTAACCTCCAAATTAACCAATATTAACCTCCCTTCTCATCATGACACCTCCAGTATCACATGAATCAAAGGTTTGCTTTCTGAAATGTAAATCAGTCAGGGATCATTTTCACTGAAGTCTGTTATACCACACCCAGATTCTGCACATAACGATCCCAGATCTCCAATCCTACGTGCTGAGCTAAAATTTCACTTTCAAGGATAATGCCTACCCTTGTAGCACTAATTTCCATCATCTTTTACATGAAAAAGAGGACTAATTATTATCACCATTGCCTATTTTGATTACATAACCCCTTCCTCACTCAACAGTCAGTACCTGTGCAATGAAGAGCCAGTTTACATTCCAATTCTCACTGCTCTGTGCCACCACAGGGCACATTCAAACCCAAGACAACAGTGCTTGCCTCCCCACTGGCATGCAGGAGGCATTTACTGCCACCCTGCCCCAGTGAGGACAAATCCTTCAGCACACCTTCACAGCTACGGTGACTCAGCTGGAGAGTGGCAGAGCCACCTCAGCACCTCAGCTGCTCTCTGCTCTGGGGTGAAAATAAAGGAAGAAAAACTAAAGCACAACGTTCCCTTACTTTACAGTTTTGTCCCCCTCAGCAGAGCAGACCTCTCATAAATTTACACAAGCTCACCTGAGTAGCTGCAGACTGACAGGAAGATGAGGAGGATGAGGAGACAACAGGAATGTCAGACTGGACAGCAGCCACAGTGGTCGCAGGAGTAAAAATAAGCTGTTAAGCAAGAAAAAATAAATGATAACAGACTGAAATTTTTTAAATCTGTAAAAAAAATGCAGTATCTTAAAGAGATATATAACTTACATGTACTGATGTACAGCTTCTAAGATTTGCCTTTTTACTTTCAGATTAATTTATTTAAAGAACTATTTATCATGGTAATTTTAGTAAACAAAGAAAATAATAAGAGAAACACAGAAAATAAAAGAGGATAATGTATAAATAAAAATAAATATACTATAAATATAATAATATNTATTAATATAATAATATATGAATATAGTAATATATAAATATAATTATATATAATTGTATGTAAATATAATTATATATAAATATAATTCTATATTTGTTCTGCCTATTAAGAAAAATCTTTGAGCTAAATAAACACATCTATGAATTTTCATACAAGCACTTAAGAGGACTTTCCCTTCAGTAATACAAATAAATGAAAAAAACCCAGACAGCAGAGCAGCCCAATATCTACTATATTTAAGAAGGAGAGCTTAGATTTTCCAGCAGGGAGGGAGCAAAGCCAAGCTCTGCAAGGACTGTGAGCAGAACTCACCATCTGAGCTCGCAGATACATCTGAGCCTGGCTTGCACTCAGGGTGGGAGAGGTGCTGCCCAGCAGCATTGTCTGTTGGGTGATGCTGCTGCTGGTGGTGTTGGAGGTCTGAGAACGGCTTATTATCTGTGCAGGTGTAGGAGAGGTGGAGAGGTTAATCTAAGGAAACAAAAATATTGCTTCTGTCATGGAAATTCCGTCACCCTAGGGTCTAAAGGCAGAAAGCCCCTGACAAAACTGGCAGGGGCAGTTGGAATCTCTGAACTGTGAAGTTATCAAAAAACATATTGAGCCAATCATCACAAAAATGGGTTCTGGCAAGATTGTACATTTTTGTTCTTAAACTGCAAGCAACCACTTTGCAGTAAATAGTAATAAGCAGTTAGGAGTATAAACAATGATATGAAGTCTGAAAAATATGCCTCATAGAAATACACATTTACTGAATATGTAGAATGACATTTCAATATTTTAAGAAAAACACCTGAAGTTTAATATTTAAGATCTTTAAATGTTTATATTAACTGCCTGGAGTGGTATCTTCTATTATACAACCTGGTCAGGACACTTCTTTGTGCCACCGCTTACAGACTTTCAATCCTCATTTCACATATGCACACTGAAAAATGACTGAAGATTAAAATCTCCAATTTCATATTAAATGTTCCTCAAGAACCACTCTTTAGCATCTTCTTAAAAATAGAAGCTGTTGTGTCTTTGCTTTTTGCTTTTTTTCTCTAACCAGTCTAACAGAGTTAAGTGCCCAGCTCTTTTTCATCACTTACTTAAAAGATTTCTTTGAAAAACCCCAGCCCAATTATTTTGTTAGTTTAACATCAGACATCTTAATAGACTTTCCCTCCGAAATTTAATGAATAAATGGTTTTACTTCTAACAACTGTAAGCCAAGCCAAGCTATGAGAGCTTAAAAAAATACACAGTTAAATCACTGAAGCTATGCACTGGAGTCATGAACAGCTTGAGGGTGTGATTAATAAGCAGGATGTCTGTAGGACTAAGAAATCCTACTTCAGACGACTGTAAAACTGTACAGAAGAGACAGTGCATGTCTGACAATGGCACTTAGAGAAATACAGCATGAACTGAACACAGAGCCACTCACAACTGAAACCTGAGCACATGCCTAGGACATGGGAAGTGAAACTGCTAAAAAGATGAATGATAAAAGATGATAATCAATAAAAGAATGAATGCTATAAACATTTAATTGGTTTCATAAATATATGTGAGCATTGACTTGGGTTCTTTAGATTAAGTGCTATTTAATCCCTGATACACAGTTATGATTTTCACCTACAGCAGTACCCTGAATAAAGAAACTAATGTAGAAAATCCAGTAAGAAATCATGTAAGAGATGAGAGCTCAGGGAGTGATTTCTGCAGGAGTTTGAACAGCCAGTGGTGCTTGTGGAGTGAGCAGCTGCCCCTCAGAGCACCAAGAGGGGTCTGGGACTGGGGAAGCCAACACTGGCCACCAACAATCACACACAGCACCCAGCAGTTACTACAGAGCCAGCACACTTCTGTTGTGTCTGTATCACATATATGATATGTACATATCATACTTCACTGTGTCTGCAGTATGAATTTGAACAGTACAAACTGAAATGCTGTTAATACTTTCTGCTTTTCCCTGTAGCCACAGAAGAACCAAGTGGGGTTGGGAATGGAGGGAGGGCTTGGTGCAGTTACGTACCGAGGTCTGCGACACGCTTGACTGCTGAGTGACACTCCCAGTGGGGGAAGTACATTGCCTCCCACCTGACAGGCTTGCCTAAATAGCAAGAATACGTGTCAAATAGTGAAATCAGAAAGTGCTTAAGTGATGTTCATTTTATTGCATAAACCATCAGAAACAGCCCTCTCTCTACCCTTCTCTGAGTTAACAGTAAGATGCTTTACTCAGTGTTTCCAGCAAAGCGTGCTCTGCACTATGGAATGCTACCTGCAAGGTGCTAAACTCTTTGAAGTCCTACCAAATTTCAGACATATAATTCTTTCAGATCAAGACTTGAAGAAAAATGATCAGAGGTAAGGTCTGCCAAACTGCTAAGGATGGAGCTAAGTGATCACCTCACTACCTATGGTGCTCAGAACCTAAGATGCGATATCATAAAAAACTGTCCTTATTAAAGCTCATGTCATAATTTTATTGTGATTACAATATTCTAAAAATAAAACAAACTTTATAAATGCTGGAAAGAACAGCTTCATATCCTGGAATGGTAACTTCTGTATGCATATCTAGTGTCTATCACAGGATGCTGTTCCAGCCCTTCAGATGAATGACAGGGACAGTGATTCAGGTTTCTGTACGAACAGAACCAGAACTTCTCAGCCCTTCCCAACCTAATTTTCTTTGCTCTGTCTCAGGAACTGCATTTCCACAAAGAAATCCATCACAACAAAAAAAAAAGACAAATCATCATATTACCACAATCTAATGAAAAAGGTATAGAAGAAAAAGCCAGGAGCAAAAATGAGTCAGTCCAGTTCTGACAGCAAACAGCCGTATCCCTGAGGTCTTTGATGCCATTAGCATCTCCCTGTGTAAAATCATTACCACCTCTCTCTGCAAGATCATATTCTCAGTCCAAGGCCAAAGGAAAACTTGCCACTGCTTTCATTCAAAATGGGGCTCCTCCAGTGATCACTGATGTTAAAAGCTGTGTTTCAGATATGAAATGTCATTTACCTCCTACATTTTCACACTCAGGGTTAACATTTAATTTTGCCATTATTCATAATGCAGCCAGATGTGAGGCAAAACACACTAAGATGCCAGATGTTCATTATTTTCATTTCACTAAGATACCATGCCATTCATTGCTTCCCCCACCAACTTTTAGAGAAAATCACAGAATGAAGACTGAAGTAGTCTATTTTTAATATTTATTTTATTACTTTTATTTTGATGATTTGCATGATGCATTATAATGTATGCAATAAAGCATGGAATGGTTGCCTACTGGAGCATCTATACCACTGGAAAAAATCCTCCACACAGTTTGGAGGACAATACAATTTAAAATAATAACATCATTAAAATATAACAGTGAATTATCAGGAGGCATTAAGCTCAGGCACTTAAGCTGTTATTATGTTTGACAATGACTGTAGCCCTGCTCTAGATAATACATGATTCTTTTTCAGCAATCTTCACTCTCACCTGTGGAACAGTTGCCAGACTCTGAAATTGGGTACTGCTTAAGTGCTGCTGCTGCAGAGCAGCAGTCTGCAGCATTAGATGCTGCTGTTGGGCTGCATACATCTGCTGGAGGTACTGAGCAGCTGAGCTAGGAGGACGATGCAAGGCCTGCTGAATAACCTGTGATGAATCAGTAGGTAATTAATTACAATTACAAAGCACACACCATGCTGACATGATGCTGAAGTTTACCCTTACAAGGAAATAAAACCAAATAATTTTTTTTTCACACTGATTATGTAATGCTGAACTTGCTCCCTCACTGCTCTTGACCAAGGCACAGAGTTGTCAACATCAATATATTCTGGTTGTCAAGGACAGCCTGACAGTGGAGAGCCATCCCCAACACATCATCCCAGCCTCTCAGCTGCTTCTCAAGACATCCTACATCATGTTCTGCTTCCTGAGAGATCAGAGTAGTGTGGGAGAAACCCAGTTATCAAACACAAACAAACACAGAATGGACTGCACAGAGTTCAAGGAGACCTACTTTCAAGCACAGCGAGAGGGGGCTGGATCCCAAGCAGCACTTACACCCAGACAAATACCTTGGCTCCCTCTAGTCCACGCTGGTCCAACAGACAGCTTCATTTTGCACAGGTTTATGTTAATAATCTGCACCCTCAGCAAAGGGTGAACAAACCAAACTTTCAACCACAGCATTTCCCCCTCCCTTATTTGGGAGACAGGCCCATCCTGAACTACCCTTGAGTGGTCTGAGACCCTCCAGTAAACATCTCCCAAAAACCAGCAAGCCGGCTGCTGAGAACGACAAGAGCAATCAACGCAGAGTTACTCTCGTGTGTAAAGCAGTGCACAACGCCTGCGTTCGGAGCTCGGCAGAGGACAGCGAGGAGGCCCCCAGAGGCCAGTACCTGCACAGCATGTCGGTCAGAGCCGCTGTAGACGGAGATCTGCGGCAGCGGCGTGCGGGAAGTGCAGGTGGTGGTGACGGTCGTCGTGGATGCAGAAGATGTTGTTGTGTTGGGTTCATTCTCCATAGCTGTGCAGCGTTCGTCCAGCCTGGCGGGAGTGACACACGAGGGGTTCACAAGCAAGGCCAGAACACGCTGATTTTAACGCGAAAAAACCAGGCTTTGCTGAGACAGAAAAACGGACAATTTTCCAAAGGTCAGTTTCACAGAATCAGGGAATGGTTTGGGTTGGAGGGACCTAAAAGCCCCTCTCGGCAGGGTCACCCCTCCACACACCAGGGTGCTTCAGGCCCCGTCCAACCTGGCCTTGAGCACTCGCAGAGATGGGGCAGCCCCAACCTGTGCCAGGGCCTCAGCAACCCTACAGGAAAGAATTCCTTCTTAATATCTAATCTTACTTTGTAGCATTTGCTATTATTTGATGCAATCCCTTGAGAGATGTAGTTATAATCTTCTAAGATCCATCAAAAGTAGCAATAAAGAACCAATTTAGGAATATATCCAAGATTTCCAGCCTGCTACACAGGACCAGCAGCACCTCCCTCACCCCCAGAGCCCAGGACTGGAAATGCTGGCTGCCCCTGGACACTGAGCAAGACCTGCTCTTGGCACAAATCACCAGTGAAATGTTCTGTTTGGGGAGAGAGGGAAAGGATACAGGAAAAAATCCTTTTAACAGCAATACCTCACACAATACAGCAAGAAGCAAGGAAGAAACTACCTATTAAAGCACCTCAAATGATCCTCCCCAGTCTTACAGGACTTCCCTCTGTTGGAGAGCACAAAATGTCATCTTTATAACTGAAATGAATCACAAGCCTCAATATATGTTATGGGGGTGTTTACTGCAGTTTCTTTTCCAGTCTTTGTATTATGATTAACAGGAAATCGCATAGTAGCTGTTTATTGCTTTCCAGAGGATGCCAAAAAAAGGGAGGGTTGAAAAGATGTGTTTCCTTTTTACCATAAAGAGAAGCTCAGAGAAATAATCAGAGAGAGCTGCAACGCACTAGGAAAAAAAAAAAAAAACAAAGCAGCTTTGCCAAGTTCTTAACAAACCACCCATTGGATGCTGCATCAAATGGGAATATAATCAGGAGTTTCAACTCACACAGCTGGAAGCAGAAGAGGACACTGCCAGACTGCCCCCTCACCTCCCAAAACAGAGGCTGCACTTCCTGGGGACCTGCACCAGCTAAACTGTAACACATACACTGTCACCTAAAGGCCTCTTGCCTACCCTCCTGTTGGACTCTGCCATCACAGAAAATTCCTGGCAATCAGGACGCTTTAAAAGCAGAGATCCCTGCTATCAGAACGGAAGTAAAAATATGATTTGCTGTTAAAAACGCAGGTCTGTGGTGCATTACTGATGCCACTTCCGTAGCTCCATCAGGGCACAAATTAACACACATGGGCTCCCTCTCCAACTGCAATAAACCAGCACCACATCTAACACCACTTTACATTAATTTTACATAATGAAAAGTATCTTAAAAAAAAATCTTGTCTCCTCCAGTGGACATTAAAAGATCTCAAAATATTTACATCTACTTGTCTAGCTAGTTTTTGCAGAGTTATGCAACCACTCAAATTAGCTTAAAACAACATCAGACGTCTCATTTCTTTTGTTCTCGGCCACGTTTTTGGTGTGCTATAAGCAAGATGTGCAACATATCCCACTTAGTAACTATTCCATCACAAGTTTGCTTCATGAGAGATGTTAATCCTTTTGCTCAAAATTATTTCAAAAGTAATATTGTCACTGTTCTGGCTGTTCTCAGAAAGAATGTAAAATGAAAAAAGGATGTACAGTCAGGAGCTCCTAAATTTTTGCTCAGCATCTCCCTCTCTCCTTTGACACCTCACCTCACGCAGCCATCAGATGCTAACTTGTAAGAAAATTAATTTTGTTTAATGATGAAGACCTTGCAATGATGCTCCCTGAGCAACTTTAACTCAAAACAATCTCTGTAATGCAAAGTTTCAAAAAACACACTAACTTGAAACAACCACTATGCATTTAAGTGAGCCCAAAATACAAAGCACAACAGAAAACTATATTGAAAATATGTATTTATTCAAGCAGTAACAGTACAAGACACCACATAACTTCAAGTTACATTGTGCATAAGGTAAAGATTCCAAAGTTTTGTTTCTTTATATTTTTCTTGGTCAAAGCAACCAACTGAAGTAAAAAAATACCCGCTATTCTATACCAATTAACAAACTACCCTCACACTGGACACACTGATTTCATTAATCATGTTTTGGAAAGTTTCTGTAAATGCCATGGTAATAACAAACCCTGCTGACAACCCACATCAACAACCACAACCATCCACAACCACATGCTTTATTCTTTTTTTCAATTCATAACCTCTCCCTGCAACTCCAAGGGGACAAACCACAAAAAACCCAAACTAAATAAGAATTTCCTCCAAGCCTAGCCCCTGCAGGCATTTCGGTATTTGACAGAGAGCTCCGAAATAATAAAATAATAATAATAATAATAATAATAACGAAGGTATGCTCTGTGGGAATACACCCCACGGCATGCGGAGTACCGGCCCCGCGCTGAGGGGCCCCGGTGCCCCCTCGCCGGCCGCCCCCCGCCCCGGCCGGGCTGACCCACCCTCAGCCC
>VXBQ01014571.1:115345-145775 GCA_013400175.1 Phainopepla nitens | reverse complement strand
GATGCCCACACAGCGGGACGGCGCCGGCAGCACCATGTCGGCTCCGGGCGGCCTCGGGGGCGGCCTCGGCGGGGACGGCGCCCACCAGGTCCGGGTGAAAGCCTACTACAAGGGGTGAGTGCGGGCGCCGAGCCCCGGGGACGGCCGGGCGGAGCGGAGCGTCCGAGGCGGCGGCGCGGATGTTCGGGGTACCCGGGACGGGCTCCCCGGGACGGGCTCCCCGGGACACTCCTGGCTCAAGCCCTGGGTGTCCCCTGACTTGCAGGGGAGGAGGGAAAGAGCGGAGGAAAAGCACTCCGGGACCACCCAGCCGTGCTGAAATGGATGTCAGGTGCCGGACTGGGGTCAGGGTTCGGGGGCAGGTCGGATCCTCCCGTCTCCTGGGGGGGCCGTCCCGGTGAACGAGGATGTGCCTGAGCAGCCTTTGCCCCGCTCGCCCTGCTCCCCTTCACCCCCAGGCCTTGGCTGCCAGTAATAAGTACATGTTCCTTCCTAACACGCCAGAAGTGAGACAGACATTTCTGATTGTTTAAGACATCTTACATTTTAGATATACTCTGCCTGTACTGTGATTGCAAAAGACAGGGTGTACGTGCGAAAACAGCTTGAAATACGCTCAGCTCTAAAATAAATACTTCATAATTTTTACTAGTTCTGGGGCTCTCCCACATATCAGTCCCTCTTAATATGTTCGGGATCCAGCTTTGGTCCTGGTCTTTCATTGTTAAGTGATGTTCAGGACTAAAGGAAGAGGATGTTTGTATGAAAAATTGTTTCATGGGTTTTTAGGCTGTTTGCCAGGGACCAAGCAATTTCCAGGGGGGTCTGTGAATGGTAACCCAGATGCATCTACTGTCAGTTGCACTTCTGCATAAATTCTGCATAAAAAATCCCAGTATACTAGGTGTCTGCAAAATGGAAATCTGAATTTTGTGAACCTGATTCAGTGACTCTCCAGCAATAACCCATAAAGGGAAAGAAACTTCCTGCCTTGGGTTCACAGCCCACTATTAAATAGTAACAGTTACAGCACTTAAAAAGTTTCAGTGCAAGGGTTGCCCGTGGTTCATTGGGCCATTAAGTTTGAGGGGAGGTGATCTAAGCAGAAAACAATGTAGGTTGCATTTTTGGATTAAGAGTGAGCACGATGCCCTTGATAGCTTCCTTCCAGTTATATGTGTTAAGCACGAGAAGAGGTGTATTGTATTTTCAGTATTTACACTCTGCTCTCTCTAGCTGTGTCATTTTAAGGAGAGGTATAGAAGCTACTACTGAGCATTTGGTATTTGCTGCTGTGTTTGGTTTCTGGCTTGTGTCTGCTTTGGGGCTTTTCTTGACAGAAGCCTGTAGAAGTTACTGTAGGGACCTGGCAGTCTGTGGCCATGAGGATATGTGAGGCACTGTCAAAGTGTGTGAAATTCTGAGCTCTTTGTTTCACAGTCCCTTTAACCTACTTCTTAAGGAAGCAAAGATGCCTCTGGCTATCAGCTGGTAGAGGTGTTCATTTGGTCAGACAGTGAACTTAAATGGGAACTCTTCTGGGTGAAAACCATTTCTTTTTCTTCTGCTGGGTCAGTTTTAATCTTGATCATTTCCACATGCAATCCCATGGATTCTTGCTTTAGCACAGGGAGGAAGCAGCCCAGGGTTGTGGGAGTGAGTAAAAAATCTGCTGCATTGGACAGGAATGCTGGCTCATGACACTGGTAATAATTTCACAGGCACTGGAATGTTTCTTTGGAGTCCTGTCCATCGACTTTTTATCTGTTAATGCAGTTATCAGTTTAATAATGGCATTGAGTCATGGAGGGTGTTGGTTAACCATTGTGAATACCAACAAACTAACAAGCTGAATGCCTTAGTCATGATTTATTTTGAGATATAAGCAAATTATTCTCTCCACTTTCCTGCAGCAGAAATCTCAAGCCCCTTCTCAGGCTTGCAGTATCAAGTGGGTATCAAAGCCAAACATTTTACCTGCACTTACCCTGAAATGACTTGGAGACTGGGAACTGAATGCTGATACCAAAGGCAGTTTTTTCCCCATTCTTCAAATAAACTGTCTCAGAGCTGGCTCGAGGAATTAATGGGAAACAGTGTTAATCAGGAAACGTTAATCTCCCTTAATTTCTTTTTAATGGAAGCATTTAAGTGGGTTGTAGAAGTTATTGGGAAAGTCTGGCTGGGAAGGTCTTTTCATCTTCCAAAAAGAGTTTCTGGTTAAAAAGAAAAAGAAACGAAAAACCACCAAGGCAACCCAACCCAGCCACTTAGGAGCACAGATTTGTTCTTGAAACGTTTGGGAATCTGATAGTCGGGGTTCTTGCCTGGGGCAAAGAGTCAGAGCCTGAATCCCAAAACTCGGCTGTGTCTGGCCAGGAGCCCAATTGCTTTTCTCAGCCAAGACAAAGACTTCACACAGGACCCTTTGAAGAGTCTTTGTTTCATTGAACCCTGCAGTGGTAATTCTTTATCCTAAATTCATAAAATATGTTAAAACAGGACAGAACATTTTCCTAAAAATGAGCATAGATCATGAGAATAAGGGGATGGGGAATTCCCAGAGACTTGGGGCATTAAGCTGAATTTTTCCAGATATTTCCTTCTCTCAGTTAAACTGTGCTCATCTTCCACATAGGATTGGTTGTTTAAAATTCTTAAAATAGTGTTACGTATTTTAAAGAGTTACTGTGATCTGTGCAATGTGTGTAACTGAGGTTGCTGAGGAGGTTTTTAGGAATTCACTGTTCCTCCCAAGGTGGATTTTTGTTGGTGCAATAACCAAGTATAGCAGCTCCCAGTGTATGGCACTGATCAGCATCTGTAATTACAACCACTTCAGCACTCTGATGATATTCAAAGTTTGCCTTTTGTCTTACCTCATTTGCTGGAGATGCTTTTTGTCAGGTCAGTACAAGAAGTTGTGACATCATTAAGGTGAGAACAGGTAGGAATAATTCACTCCTCATGCTCAAGGAATCCTGTGGAATTCATGCCGACTTAAAAAAGAAGCAAAACCAAATAGTTGTAATAACCATTTTTCTGTCACGATTAGAGCTGCTAGCATGGATTCTTTCAGTGCCTGACACAGATTTTATGCTGGTTTTAGCTGTGTAGGCTGTAATGTAGGTTAGATTTTTAATAAAAAGGGGTAGATACCAGTGCTTTGCTTGCCTTCAGTTTGATTTGGTTCAAATGAAGAACAGACCTGACAGTCCTCTCATGATACATGTTAAACCTGCTTCTTTTCTTGATTTTAATTACTTCAGTACTTTAGTTACATGAGTGAAAAAAGTGTGAGGAGAAAATAAATTTTAATTGTAAAATCAAAACGTACCTCCATAACGATTTCCAGGGAATAAATTTCTTAAGGATTCTTGAGTTCATACGTAATTTATTTTTATTTTTTTCTTTATCTCAGGCACTTTTTGATCAGTTCTTCAGCACAGTGTCTTACGTTGTCTGTTGACTACCAAGTACTTCGTAGGAGAGTGTTCAGCTTAAGAAAACTTTGGACTAAGCCTTTGAATACATTTTCCCCCCCTTTCTTGCTGTTTCAATATTGATTTAGCTTTCTGACCATACATTTTTTCCAGGAAAACAGACTTGCAGAGGGGAAAGCAATGCTTTAAATGGTTGTGAATGGCAGTGGCTGCACCTCACGGTACAGAAATGGCACTGAGACAGCAGAATTCCCCAGGATCCTGTGGGCCTTCGTGGCAGTGAGCTCTAATTAGACCTTTTCAAAAGCCTTAATGACTGGCCCGGGTGTGTGATGCATGTGTGGGTATGTGGGTAGCATTTATGATCTATCTGTGCATTTCCCCATACATCATATGGGATATATGAGGCTGCAGGTGGAACAGTCTGAAGCAGTAGTGTCTGTTTTTGCAAGGTTGTCCTCTCATGGGAGTCTCAGATGAGAGTGAAAAATGAGGTACAGATATTGAATTGTGTTTAATTGTTGGCATTGATTTTGGGGTTTTTGTGTTGGATTTTTTTTTTTTTTTGTTAAAGGACATTACAACTCTTGGATGATTTGTAGAAGAAAGTGAGGAAAGCTGTTTAATCTCAGGAAAGGTGGACAATATGGTCTTCTATATGTATTTAAAATATATTCTCTAGTGTGTTTATGTTTACCACTTCCCTTTTCTCAGTTTTCCTAAGATTTATGTCTTACTGATTCTAATACTTGCAGGGTATCGACTCAGCCAGGGCTTCTAGTAATATGAAATAAATGATCTTGATTAATATTTATGAAAGATAGAAGTGATAGCATTTTCAGTGAAAGCAATTCAGGACAAGTGCTGTCTTGTATATTTGCATGTTTCCTACTCACAGGTCCCTGATTAAGACCAAGGATGATAGTGCTAAAACAGATTGTAAAAAGTCTGGTGCTTCCACAGTAAAAGTTAATTGGCACTTCCAGATGTGGTGGTGGAAAAGCTGTGCTTGAATCAGATTTTCTTCTAATTTCCTGTGTGTGCCAAGAGGGGACAAACAAAGATATTTATTTCACCTTGGAATAGCTTTATGACAAACATGCTTATTCCAAGCAGTGTACAACTTGGTCTCCATCACAAGGAAAGGCCTATTGTCAAGAAAATTTTTCTCACATCTCAGTCAAAGAAAACATTTTGTATCTCTAATGCAAGTCAGCAGGCTGTGGTGCACGTTCACGGTCCTTTGTCCCTTGATTTGGCCAACCAACTTTTATTTAAAATGCAAAATTTTTTCTCAGTAGAGTTTTAATTTCTTGGCTTGAGTGAATCCAGCTTTTTCCTAATGAAGGCATCACCAGTGCTGTGTTAGGGGCAA
The DNA here is from genome assembly GCA_013400175.1 of Phainopepla nitens. NCBI lineage: Eukaryota > Metazoa > Chordata > Aves > Passeriformes > Bombycillidae > Phainopepla > Phainopepla nitens. The sequence goes on along the minus strand of VXBQ01014571.1, from coordinate 140,957 downwards.
GCAGTGTGGAGGCACAAAGGTGTGACAGAACCATTGGGAAAGTGAGGCCTGGGTCAGCAGGAAATGTCAGGGCCATCACTGGAGTTCAAATGGCAAGATAAAGCAGTAGGGAGAGCTGTAACCTTTCAGCTCCTGTGTTATGTAGGTATTGCTTCAGCAACATTGTTTATACTTGACATCTTCCTTCTCTTTTAATATTGTTATTAGCTAGAGTTCTCTGAAAGACTGATTAGTGTCTGCTGTAGCAGAAGAGATATTCCAGATTATTTGGTAACTGTTTCATACATGTCCTGCTAGAGGTATTAGAATAGTAATTTAGAGAGCATGCTTAAATTCTGAAATAATTAAACTCTCTTTTTTTTTTCTGAAGGAAAAACTGGTTTGCTACTTAAAGGTAACAACAAGTAGTAAGAGATTTTTTTTTTTCAGTTGGTACTAGCTTTTACTTTAAAGATATTAAGAGATTCCAAGGCTGTTCAGTACATCTTAACATTGTGATTTTTCCTGTTTGCTGCAGTACAGATAAATAAATCTATTTTAAGTGAACTTGAATCATCACATTNCCTGCAAGGTAAATATATACAAATACTAATATTTATAAATATTTACATTTATAAATATTTGTATGTTTATTTATAAATATTTTATATATTTATAAATATAAATACTTTGGCTTCTCAGCACTCTTCAGAACTATTTTTTTTTTGTTTAAGAACATATTCCACAGTGAATATATCTGTGCTAAAATGTGAATCAATGAAGGGATGGTAAACTTAGTGGAGCTGCTAAGTAAGCAGTGCCTTATTTCCTTCCCAGAAAAGCAGGAAATACAGGTTGAGGCTCTGCCTCCTGCTTCAGGCTTGCTGTGTGGTGGCTGCCCGTGCCTGTGACAGTGACAGGCTGTCAGATCCACCTTGCTGGCCTCGGGCTCCCAGCTGGTCTTTCCACAGCAGGTGCAAAGGGAGACCTTTGTGTCTGAGGGAAGAGTTTGCTGTGTTGGATGGATGTGATTGAGGCTTTCACATAAAGCCCCCTTTGCTCTAAATGACTGTGCTGTGTCTAAATACCAGGGTCCAGTTGTTGTTTGGTTTGCATTTTGTCTCACGTGGAAAAACCAGGAGCTGTTCCTTTGCCAAATGACGTAGCAGCTTTTTGAGTGCTTTATTCAGATTATTGGAGAGATGTTGTGTTTATCCTGGTCTCCTGGATTTACTGGAGTCTGTCCCCTGGCTAAACCTAACCCAGCTGATGATGCTCATAAATGCAGAAGCAGGCTCACTGTTCTTCCACAGTGCTTGGAAATTGCCAGTTGATTTTATTCCTGCTGCTGCTCTCAGAGGAGCCTGAGGCAAGCAGTTTGGTTTTTGTGTGCTCTCTGCCCTTCCTGAGCGTTGTTCCAGTTCCATAACCACAGCATTTTATGTTAAGTCACCTTCTTGATCTCAAGCTGCCCATGCACACAATGATTTAAAGATATTTAGCTTGCTGCATACGTGCACTTCAGTCTGGTGGGAACCTTGATGGGATTTCTGACCAGGATTAAAACTTCCTTGCTTCAATTATTTTTTTTTAGCTCCCCCAAACAGTCCTGGGTGTCCACTGAGCAAATCCATCTGGGTGAGGTTTTTATGGGGAGATTAATCTTGTAGCTCAAACATGGAACTTTTATGTTTGGGAGTGTGTTTTAAACAGCCTTCCTCTAACTGTGTCTCCCAGCTCCTTTGTTAAGGTTCTGAGCCTTGTCACCTGTTCCCCTTTAAGGCCCAGCCAACACAGTGGGCCAGCATTTTTGATAACATTTAAACCAGGTTAACTCACTTTTAATGATCACAGAAATACCCATTCTGCATAACAGTGAAGCAGTACATTTCAATTCTAAGTATATGGCTCTCTGTCAGCCTTCCCCTTCATTGTGTGAAGCACCACTCTTCTTTTAAAGGCACTTTGAATAGTTGTGCATGCCCCCAAGTCTGCTAGGAAATCTGTTTAGTATTTGTCATTAATTTTTCATAACATCTACACAATCATAATTTAGTTGGAGTCGATATGTGTTTTTTATATTTTGATACTAATAACAAAATAACTGTTAAAGAGGAAGTAAAACCAGAGCTATGTTTTGAACACTATTCAAACATTTGCAGCATTTCATTCTTGAGTTTCCACTGGTGTAAGAGATCTAATTTCTCTGTGTGGCTAATGTCTGCTGCAACTCACTTCATGGTCACTTGTGCATAAAATCTGAGTTTGTCTGAAGCAGATACCTGGAGGATTAAATGTCAAGTAATAAAAATCACTTGGAGCCTGATTTTGCTATAAGAAGGGAACTTAGGTACTTTATTTTACTTTTAACATTTTGGAGGGAGCTGCATCAGGGATGGGGTTAATATCAGTGATACATGGAAGGTGTTAGAGGTGATGATCAATGCTGTGTTTCATGGAATAGTTTCTGAAAGTTTATTTTTCTCTTTCTCAGGGACATAATGATTACCTATTTTGAGCCTTCCATCTCCTTTGAGGGGCTGTGCAGTGAAGTTCGGGACATGTGCTCCTTTGACAACGAGCAGCTTTTCACCATGAAGTGGATTGATGAAGAAGGTAAATCAATGCTCATCAATGCACTGCTCAACTCCCCAGCTTTTCTTTCCCTTCCAGCTTTTCCTTTCTCTCTGCCTTCATAAGATAAGTTTATAAAACATAGAATTTGACTCCAGAAGTAAGTTCTCCAATGCCTTCTAAAGCAGAGTTTAATGAAGAGGTGTTTGTTTCACACTATTTAGTCATAGCTTGCTCTCTGTCTTTATAAACCAAACAAGACCTCAGTGACTATGAAAATGTTAATTCTATGGTAGGATTTCTTATGAAGGCAACAAAAAGTATTCCTTTATACTGTTGAAGATTCCCTTGATATCTTTTGAAAGAGTTAAACAGACATTAAATTATACAAATGACAATATTTATCTAAAATATTGACATAATTTAATGTATAGTTGAGTTGTATGTGTAACCAAAACCATTATATCTCAAATGTTATTATCAACTGTTACTTTAGCAGCCTAAAGTCTATTAATTAATAGCTAATAATAAAACTTCTCCCAAATACTAATGATGTGTAGTAACTTTTCATCAAAGTGCAGTGACAACCTTGACTGAGAGCTCATCTCTAGTGCTTACATTATCCATCTTGGATGGATAATCTTCACTGGATGAAAAAAGTCCAGAGTCTGTTCTCCCTGTTAACAGATGTCATCCATTGAGCTGTGTGTGTGTAGAGTAGTAATTTTTTTAAGGTTATTTGTAGGTTCTGTTTTCTCAGTGGAATTACTTCATTCCACACGTAGGTTTTGAGCTACAGCTACAAGGAAGAGCCCTCTGAATTATGAGATTGCTGTGGAGTTATTTTAGCTGATGCAGTACATAAAAGGCTGCAGTGTGCAGTGATTTGTTGGCTGTGGTTGGTGTTTGCAGGCAGCCATCAGCATAAATGGTGCTTATGGAACTGTTTCCTCCCATTTCAAATTGGGCTGCTGCCAGTTTATTCAGAGACTAAAGCTAAAGCTGAGCAAAGTTGGTTTTTTTTGGAAGTGCCATATAGGCAGGTGTGTTGCAGATTATGTGGTCTTCAAGAATATGGGACTCTGAGCAGGTGGGTTTTTTTCTTCTCCTCATCATTCCAAAGTTATTTATACCAGGCAGATGCAGTACAGTAAAATAAAGAGTGTTTATGACTGAGCTGTGCAGCAGAGATACTGGGAGTTGAACATTTACTGTATAATAAGCTGACTTTGTTGTTTTATCATCAGGGAGATAATGGACTCCTCACTGCAGTGGAGGAGTCTGCAGTGTCAACCATAGCAGGAAATATATACATATTTTTAATAAACATTTTGTACTGATTCAATAATTTACTTGAAGCCACAGTTTGTTCTGTCTCAATTTCTGCTCTTTAATTAGAGATAGGTTTATTTAAAAAAAAAAAAAAAGGGAAGGTTGCAGTTTGCTTGAACTATTTTCATGTGCAGGATCTGATTTTCACAAGGAATCAATGTTTGCTTTAATCATTGACTTACAGTTTAATGTCAGTGGAGAAAAAGTTAATCTGCCAATGAGAAGTGTGTTTAAAGCAAATCCTCCTGTCTTTATTGTGAATAATTCTTGCATGTACAATGCTTGGCTTCTTGCCAAGCTCCCTGCCTCTTCTCTCAGCACCCCTCTGTAGTATTTTCAGTTGATATTCTTTCTAGAAACCTGTTTTGCTTTACTGGAGGATTCCTGTATCACATCCTCTTCACCAAAACTGAAGTTCTCTGTTTAACAGTAGCATGAGGAAATGCCTGTGCTGTAGGCTGGTACTTGTTACACTATTACTCATGCTTTTTATAGTCTGAGAGAAGATAAAGGGTCTGGGACATCACTATTTCCTGGCTAAAGTGGATTTACCTTAACAGTAAGGTTTTAATTTGTCATACAGTAAATGCCTTTGGAAGATAAGAGCTTCATGTGTAGCTACTCTGATTTCATAGAGGTGATGGCACACAAAGATATAATTTAATTGAGTGGAGTAATTTCCAAAGTCTTCAGATACAACTGGAAAATAGAATGATCTTGATTTGATTATAGACAAATCTCTATTTTTTCCATATACGACCAGTTCAGCTTCACTCTCCCTTCTGAAACATCCTGTGGGGTGGACACTGGCCTTGTGTGTGTTTCAGTCTGTTGTTTCTCACTATATAGCTCAAAAGTAAATATTTTCCTATGTATCCCAGCTGTCTTTGGCTGCAAAATTTGTACTGCTCAAGCCTGTTGAGAGACATGTCTGTAAACCTTCTGTTCTGAGTTTGCTTGTTCTCGAGACCCTCTTTTCCTTCTGCCAGAAGGAAACACAGAACTGTTTGCACAGGTGTCAGAAACAAATGAAGAAAAACTGGTTTGTTGATTCTCATAGTGAGTGTGAGTAAATACAATTGTTCCTCCTCCTCCCACCCTGCTCTGCACAGGGTCAGTTTGTGCTCTGGGTGGGCACTGTGGTGTCCAGGTGTCCAGCTCGAGGGGAAAGTGCTTTGGTGGAAAATGACTGGTGGCTTCAAAGGCTCATCTGGAGGATTTTGATGTGCAGGAAACAATACAGACAGAACTCTGAAAATGGACTGTTTACATTTATTGTTTGTATTTCAGCAGTAGCATGGAATGCATAGAACCACAAATGGTTTGGGTTGGAAGGACCTTAAAGCCCATCTCATTCCACCCCCTGCCATGAGCAGGGACACCTCCCACGATCCCAGGTTGCCCAGAGCCCCATCCTGTGTGGCCTTGGACACTTCCAGGGATGGGGCAGCTTCTGTGGGCACCCTGTGCCAGGGCCTCAGCACCCTCACAAGGAGGAATTTCTTCCCAGTATCCAATAAACCTGCTCTCTGTCAGCATGAAGCCATTCCCCTGTCCTGCCCCTCCATCCCTTGTAGTCTCTCTTCACCTTCCTTGTTGGCTACTTCAGGTCCTGGCAGGCCACAATTAGGTCACCCCAGAGCTCCTCCAGGCAGGACAATCCCAGCTCACCCAGCCTTTCCTCATAGCTGAGTCCTCCATCCCTCTCATCAACTCCATGAGCTGCTCTGGGCTGGCTCCAGCAGTCCATGGCCTTCCTGCTCTGGGGAACACACACTGGAAACAAATGCTCTGTGATACAATAGAAACAAAACAAATTCTCTGGAAAAACTTCTGTGGGGTGAGTTGAAATACCTCCTGCTGCTGGGCGTGTGGTTTAATGAAAAACTTTAGCAGTGGCTGTATTAATTTAGATACCTTGCAGTGTAGAACACAAAGATTATAGTTAAGGGTCTGTTGCTTGTGAACTTTCTAACTGTGGTATTGACTGAGGACTCAAAGCAGTAAAACTTCCAGACTGGATCCAGTTTAGCCAGGATGGAAATTATTCTGCCTTCCTCCAGTTTGGTTACTCATTACCAGTTTGCCACTTAGAGACATGGAAAGTAATATTTCTGTTGAAAATTACAAATATGGGAAGGCAGACTTGCTGTATGGGATTGGGGATAAAAATAAACTTCTGCTCAAGCTGGAGCAGGCAGAGATAAATCCCTTGTTCTTGCACAGAATGTCTTCTATAGATGAAGAGGGGGGAGCAAGTTGAGCTAATAACTAGAAGTATTTTCTTTCTTTGGGGCAGTGATGATTGAGATTCAACATTCTTTTTCAAATATTTCAGTTACAGTATTTTGGAAAAAGCTTATTCTTTTAGGGGGCTAGGTTTTTTTATAATGTTACTAATCTGCATCAGACACCAAAGAAAACATACTCTTGTTGGAGAAACTTTATCATCAAGGATTTGGCATATAATTAATCTGCACTATCACAAATGGTCAACAAAACTGCTGTTGTTTTATTAAAAAAAATAAGAAACAAAGCCAGCCAACTCCCAACTTCTTCTGCCTTGGTGTCCTTTCTTTAAAGGATTTTATTTCAAATAGTTATGTGAGTAAAGCAGTAGTTACAAATCAGAAAAATGGGGTGTTCCACTTTGATTACATATGTCAAAAGCTTCCATTGAGGTTTGAGCATAGACTCGAGCTCTGCTTTTGCAGCTCCTGGTGCAAGTCTTGGCAGTGCTGAAGCAGCTGTGAAAATAGAATTTACTCAGTTCTAATTAAAAATCCATGAAATAAAAGGTAATCTTATAAGGTTTTTAGGGGCTGGAATATAGTCTGCACCTCCTGTGCTGAAATTATGTGTAACCATGCTTGTAGCAGTGATATTTTGTTCTTATGATCTGCTTGCCTCTTGGGAATATCCCATCTTTTTATTTTCCCTGAAAGAACTCACTATAACTCTATTTTCAGATGTACTCTTTGAACAGTGTTAAAAATAAATACTACCACGTTTGAGAATATTGAATTTTTTCTACAATAATTATCCTGGAACCCATCCCTGTGAGGAGTGGTGTGGAACTAACTGGGTTGAGTTTTGTGCTGTTGTGGTTTTTTCCACAGGAGATCCTTGTACTGTTTCCTCTCAGCTGGAGTTAGAAGAGGCCTTTCGTTTGTATGAACTAAACAAGGATTCAGAGCTCCTGATCCATGGTAGGTGAAATTTACTGGAATTTGCTGCTGCTCTCTTTTGTGCCTGTGAATGAGTGGAACTCTTACCCTCCATCCCTGTGCCTTTCACACCCTTCTCCCCTAAGCCTCTGGCCATCCTGTCAAGGGATGCTGATGACCATTCACTGTGCTTTTAGCTCTTCTTTATTAAATGAAAGGAGAAAAAAATGTTTTGCTGTTAGTTTATTCATGAAATCCAGCCTCTGTTTCTTCATTCGTTCAGCCCGAGTGCCTTCAGACACTTGCTGGCAGCAAATGGTAGAAGGGATAAAGTAAAATTAATTAATTAATTAATTAGATTTATAAATTATCCTGAAGTTAATTATGGATAAGTGCTTTAGACCAGTATCTCTATTAGGAAAAAAAAAAAATTACTGAGCTCCATTTGTGATGGCAGATTAATGTTTGTGTTTTCTGAAATTAGATACTTCAGTTTTAATAATACCATGCCCCTGTTTAATGTGTAGTTGTTCAGTTTTGATTCTTCAGGGTTATATGCCTGTTTTGGCAGGTTGTCCAGAATACTTTTCTAGCTATTTGTAACTTTTTATCAGTAGAAGGTCGATCTTGGTTTATCAGAGATCAGAGTAGAAAAGTCATCATTATGAAGTGTTGGTGTGTTACACTACAGTGTCTTAACCGGCTCCTCCTCTTAAAAAGATGCAAAAAATCTAATTTCATCAGCCTATTTGACAGGAAAAGACAGCTTTCTAGCTTCCCTAGAGTTTTTAAAAGGGAAAGAATATAATCCATTTGTAGATACATTTCAGTGCTTCTGTGCATATCAAATTTTTCATCTGCCCTTTCTACATTAATTTTTGTGTTTGTTAAGCTTCTTATTAAACTGGCACCAGGGCTGTCTGTCCACATTTATATTTCTCTCTGATGAATGAAGCCAAATAAATTGTAAAAGATGGGTAGTGTTACTGCAGCTAAATAAATTGTGAAAAATAAAAAGAAATACTTACATAGTCAAGGTCTTATGTAACTGTTAGGACACTGTCATATAAAACATTTATAGTATTTGGAGGTCTTGACTCACTGTGAAGATTGGCCACATGAGAAACCAAAATCATTACTTTTTCGAGTTACTGTCTTTAAGAAATAGCTGCATTTATTCTGCTTTTTGTGTGTGTTTCTCATGCATGTCACTGCTGTGCCCAGCAGAAGGGGTTTGTGGTGGTTTGCAGCTCACCTGTTCTTAAAGAAGCTTTTGCTGAATTGCAGTCAGTGCTGTTCTCTAGGTGCTTGGATGCCTTTCAGGAGTGTTGTATGTAACCCAAAGATTTCTTTTCTGTCTGAAATAAAAGCTAATCAGAAGTTAATGTCTCTCTTGCAGTATTTCCTTGTGTCCCAGAGCGGCCTGGCATGCCTTGTCCAGGAGAAGATAGTAAGTAGGCATTTCAGCTAAGAAATACAGAGAATCAGCTCAGATTTCCTGTTTTAGCAGAATTTGATGGTCTTTGGTTTGGCATCCACACTTATGAATATTAATAATGCAAATCTGTAAAAATCAGATATTTAAAAGGAATAGGAAGTTTTGCTAAACTTAATGTTTGTCACTTCTGAATCATTGTTAATAAGCATTTCACATTCCAGTTAACTACCCACCTCACTCTGCTTTCCTTGCTTTTGCCTCTTCTGTCATGACAGTTTTTTATCCTGTTCCTGTCTTTTGGGGAGTTGCCAGATTGTTGGCTGATAATTGTGAGCAGAGGCTTGTCACCAGTGATGATGACTTGTGTCACTATTTACAGATCTGTGGTTAATTCATTTGAAATTGATGTTAGGTGCTATCAGGAGGATTCTCCAAGGGCTCTATTGTGTTAACTAATGTTCTAGACATTAAAGAGATAATTCCACCAGTCTTAAAGTTTTATGAAAAGAGTATGTGTCTGTTATGCACACAAGCATCTGTCAGCTTGGTATCCAAATCTCTGACCAATCCAATCTAAATGTGCATGTTTGAAAGTTAACTTGGGCAGAATGAGTAATGCTGGTTGTCTGAAAAATGAGGTTGCAGACTAAATCAGAAAGAAGTTTACAGCTCAATGTAGTTTTTTTCATATCTTAGTTTTCAGTTTTGGTTTCTGACATGCCTCACGTAATGACAAATAAAGTAATAAAAAATGGAAAAAAAAATTAATAGTGGCAGCTGTGGATTTAAAACACTGGAGGATTTGTCAAGCAATCTTATAAATCAGGACGTGCTCCCAGTTCACCTTCCTTCCTCCTTTCCCTTCCCAAAGCTTCTCCCCAGGTTGAGCTATTTGTATACTTTGCACACCAGTGCTTGCATTGTCTATACAATTTACCTTCTCTTGACTCTCTGTTCCTTTTGACTTCAGAAAAATCAGAATTAACTTGGAGTCGATCAGGATACTCTACTCCAAATTTTCTACAAAACTTAAATAATAAAGAAAAAGATACTTGGGACATTCCTCTGTTTGTGTAAGGTGCAGGAGCAAAACTTTACTCTGCAAGTTACTCTGCACAGAAAGCTCCAGGGAAAGATGTTGTAGCTGTGTGTTTGTATTTGTCTGGATGTAATCCTGTGTTTTTCCTCTTAGAGTCCATTTATCGCCGAGGCGCGCGCCGGTGGCGAAAGCTCTATTGTGCAAATGGTCACACTTTCCAAGCCAAACGATTTAACAGGGTGAGACTCTTGTTGGGTACCTAAAGCCACGATGCAGGGATGTCTTATTTTCATAATGGTGATGGCACTGCCTTGAAAAGTTACCAGGTAGTTTTAGTCTCATTTTTGTCGTTTGTCTGTACGCTTCCTGTATCGATATAATCCTGTATCTTCAGGAAACTTAGGCAATATTCAATCATCAGGAACTTGAAATAGAAAAAGCCAGAACAAATTGGTTGTGATTCACTTTACACGTACTCTGAAAACATCATGTCAAAGCTCCTGTGTTCCCTTAAAATCTTCCCTCTCTTTCAGAGGACAAAGTGGAATCTGTTAGATGGCTAAAAGTAGATTTTCAGTTTTTCAGCTTCTGGGAGTAAAATGGTCTGAACTTGCTTATGATGCACAGACTTTTCTTTCATGACTTTTAAAGGAGAAAGCTGAGATGTTCCTCCAGGCAGCCTGTTTCTGGTGCCATGTAATCGACTGAAAATAACAAACCATTCAGAATATTTTCAGGAAGCAAGGGTCAAATATATTTACCTAAGGACCAAGAAGGCTCTGCTGTGTTTAAAAACAGCAGCAGCAAAAACCAAACCTAAAATATTTGAGGAAGTCAGGTCCCTTGACAGCTTCAATAATCTTTCCTTCTTCTCTAAGCTTAGTGTATTGTGTGCTTAATGCTTGAGATCGTCTCCACTAAACTTCATCTTGAGCATCCTCATGTCTAACTTCAGCTTTTTTGTTGCTGTTTTTTGACCTCATTTGGGTTAAAGGCTGTCAAGGCACCACAGTTAAATCAGTTTCCACTCTTGCCTCCATAGGCACCCTGTTTTCATGGATCTTGGGAGCTGGTTTGTGAATGTCCTTCAGCGAGTGGTGATCTTCCCACTCGCGCTGTCTGGTTGTTTAAGGTGTTGAAGCTTCTGCTCTCCTGCCTTCCTCTGTAAGGACTCACCTGCAGAGAAATGAGGAGATGAGCTTGGTTAATGCAAGTGTGGCTGCACAGTTTTGCTCTTTGGTGAGGTTTGTTGGTTTCTGGTTGCAGAGAGCTCACTGTGCCATCTGCACTGACCGGATCTGGGGCCTGGGGCGCCAGGGCTACAAGTGCATCAACTGCAAGCTCCTCGTTCACAAGAAGTGTCACAAACTTGTCACCATTGAATGTGGCCGACACACACTACAGCCAGTAAGTAAAACTGACCTGATAAATTGTCTCAGAAAAGCACCAACCAACCAAACAAACAAATAACTCCGCCCCTCATTTTATGTTGTTGGTTTTCAAGCTGCAGCCTGCAAATAATTTTTATTATTGCCATGGCTTTTGCAAGAAAGCTTGGGATTCACCAAGTAAAATTGCAACTTAGAGCAAGACAGGAGTCTAATCTGCACATCTGACATTATTTCCCTTGTCAGATGGAAGCTTATAAGGGACATTTTTCCCATCCTTCACAGGGTTGTTGCATAGCAGATATATATATGTACACACTATTTTACATCTTCAGAATGGGTAGGTGGAGTAAGTTCTCTAAATGTCTGATAGATTATTGGATTATTTCCCATTTTACAGCAAAGGAATATGAAGAGCAGAAATTTTGACTTTTCTCCCAAGAAATTCAATCATCTTCAGTTCTTAAGTCTCAAGAAAAATTGAGAATATTATTGCTCCTGGTTTAATAAAGCAAACAGCTTCAAGTCTGTATTTTGCAAATTCTTTTGACTAATGTATATACTGCTGAAGGACTTACATTTTTCTATCTCACTTCTCATTTGCTGTATTTCTTTCTCTTTTGTGCCAAGTTGTCACTTCTGCAGCTTCTGGAAACCTGTCATGACTTCCAGAAAATAGGGAAAATAAAGAATGCAGTTGTTTATTCCATTGTGTATGTTTTAGCAACTGTGTTGACTAATCTAGTTAAAAATTAGCTAGATTATATTCCTCAGGGGTCATTAATTTCATTAATTGACTCTAAAAGAATGTGTCTGACATTTGGACAGTCTATTACAAAAATCCTATCTATATTTGTAGGAACCAATAATGCCTATGGATCCATCATCAGTGCATTCAGATAGTGTAGAAACAGGTAAGATCAAGAATTTTTTTCTTTAAATTACTATAAGTTGCTGAAAAATGAACTTTGAAGTAAAATTATTTAAAAAACTCTTCTTTACTTTTTCACAGAATAAAAAAACAATACAACTTTTTAATGCTAAGGGGATATAAATATAAAAATTCCAGTTTTCCTCATCTTACCAGTTTCAGAAACTTGACTAAACAAAGAAGAATTCATGCTGTTACATCTACATTTAGTAAGCTGAGTACTTCAAATGGTGTGATCAAGCAAAAAAAAAAAAAAAACCAAAACCAAACCCTTAACAGCATTAGCTGAGCTTCTGCTGGAGTGGTGGCCAAACATGTTTATTCTTGTGGTAATCAGAGTGATGGTCCTAATGCAAACCATTCTGGTTTGAATACTTGTAATAGAAGCATTTAAACTGCATTTCTCTGGTTGTGGAAATGTTAAGGCAGAAGGAAATCCTGTTGTGTTGCATCAGTCTAATAAATTTTTCTTGTACCTCCAGTGATACCATACAATCCCTCGAGTCACGAGAGCCTGGACCATGTTGGTGAAGAAAAAGAGGTAAAATATCTTCTCCAAGCTAACTCTGTACATAGAATCACAGAGTATCTGAAGTTGGAAGGAACCCATGAAGATCTACACAGATCTTAAAGCCTGTGTGTCTCAATTTCAAGATTTTAGTAGTTAGTTTGCCACAACCTGAAAATTAGCACAGAGAACACATTTGGGTTGCTCCTGAGATGTGTGCATGTGTGGCTTGCATGCTGTTTTATTTTGAACCTTGAGTTGAGATGTGCTTTGATTTAGAAAGTGTTCCAAATTCTCCCAGTTTGGTTTGTTTCTTATCTGCCAAGTCTCATTTTTCTCCTTTGTTTCCCAGCACATTCCTTTCCAGGACAGTACAGTTTTAAGATAACAAGTGTTAATTGAATTACTTGTTTGTATTAATTTTGAAATGTTTGAAATGCTGACACTGGCAGGGCTGCTTCCTCATTTCAGTGCCTCTGTATCCACAGGAAATGAGCATCAGGGAAAGTGGCAAAGCTTCCTCCAGTCTGGGCCTGCAGGATTTTGATTTGCTGCGAGTCATTGGAAGGGGCAGCTATGCCAAAGTGCTGCTGGTTCGGCTGAAGAAAACCGAGCGCATTTATGCCATGAAGGTGGTGAAGAAAGAGCTCGTCAACGATGATGAGGTGGGCAGGGTGCTCTCAGGGAATTGGGCAGCTCTTCCAGACAGCTCCAGCATCCCCCATGAGGTGGGAGCCAGGTCTGGGCTGCAGCACTCAGTGAGAATTCATTGTACGTGTGGTTTCTTGCACTGCTCTGTGGGAGGTTCGCAAGGCAGGTAGCCACTCTGATTTTCATATGTTCAAGTCTGGCTTCTCGTCACAAAGAAATCTCACCATGTTGTTTTAATTGCTTGTTAAATCAGACCCCCATCTTAACAGTTTTTGCACAGTGATTAGTGAAAACGTGTCAGAAATTGCACTATGAAACTGCTAAAACCCTCTTATTACTGAGGGTTTCCCTTGGGTTTCTTTAGGCTAATCTGAAAACATTGGAGTGACTGTGGCTTGCTGTCCAAGAGCTTTTGCATTTATTTCTCAGTCTAGCATCTATTTATTCTGCATTTCTTGGTGCTACTTCCCATTTCCCTGCACCAGTTTATCTTTTAGAGATCAGTGTGTTTTCATTCCCAAGGTGGTTACACAGTGAGGCTAAGAGTAGAGGACATTCAGGAAATAGAAGTATGCTATCAGCTATTGCTTCACATTTCAGAACTATAGAATATTTATTTCTTGCAAGTAAAACAAGGACAGCAAAGCCCTTGAATGTCTTTCAGCTAATGGTCATTAATACTTGACCTAAGAAGTGCAACAAGCCTTTTCTGAATGTCACTTTTCTTCAAAAACTAGGATATTGATTGGGTTCAGACAGAGAAACACGTCTTTGAACAGGCCTCAAATCATCCCTTTCTGGTCGGACTGCACTCTTGCTTCCAGACAGAAAGCAGGTAAAAGTCATAAATTAATAATAAAATAGTCTTATTAAAAGCATTTCATTCTATCAGGCACCTCAAAGACCTAAGTTTAAAGCATAAAGTGTTAAGTAGCAACGTCAATGTTTTGTAAATCTTTGTAGTATTTCGTGGTCCAAATGCCATGTGCATCTAAGGTTTGCAGATGGGGGAAATGCAGAAGAATGTAAAGTGCTGGTAGATGTGGTGGGAAGGATTCTGGACAGGAAGAGAAGTGCAGCTAGTAGGAAAAAAAAGGATTGAGAATGTGTGATAGAAGAGATTGTAAAATGGAAGGGAAAAAAAGGCTTGGGGAGATGAAAATCCAAAAACCGAGGAGTAATTGTCTCAAACTTGCCTGGATTCTTTGAAGATGAATCTTTGAGCAAGACTCAGAAAATAGAATCTGCGTTTTCAAAAGGAAAACTGAGTAATAGAGATGAAAATTACTATTTTTCTGTTCTATACAGTAATACCTTTAAGTGCATATAAAATCCAGTTACTGTATATTTAAACAGTCAGTATCCCTGCTGTTTTGAAAAGGTGACAAGCTAATGGAGGGAGGTGGAAAGAGAGTATTTGTAATACACTTACAGTATTAACCACAAACAAAGGAGACCAAAGGGGTCAGGAAGCAAAACTAGATGTTTAATTTTTTTTTTTCTGGTTTGTGCATGGAAACTGATGTGGCTCTATACAGTCACATGTGTGGTGATGAAAAGCAGTACCTGTAATGGATGAGGAATATGGGAAGAATGACTTACATTCCTTTAGCAATGGAAAGAATTCCTTCCTTTAGAAGGAATTATCTAGAGACACTTAGTATGCTTGATTTTTAACTTGGGGAATTTATTCAGTGGATGGGAAAATGGTAGAAGCAGCTGTGGTGCCAGAGATGGGAGGAGGGGATGGGCATTGTTCTGTACCAGACCTGTAACATCTCACACTCTCTGAGCTGTGCACACAATCATTTGTGACAATCCTGTGTGTTCCAGGTTATTCTTTGTTATAGAGTATGTCAATGGAGGAGATCTGATGTTCCATATGCAGAGGCAGAGGAAGCTGCCAGAGGAACATGCCAGGTGTGTCTCATTCCAGATTTCTTGCATCAAAACAGTGCTTTTCTGACACAGTGCAGCAGTGCAGAGATTATGAGGGATAAGACAGCAAATCCTCTCCAGATGTTAAGGATTTAAGAAATGTGAAACTGCATCCTCCTTTTGCTGCTGCAAGCCACCGTGTTTTTGTTTCCAGAAGGATCTGTCATAGGAAGCATTTAGATGTTGTTTGCATTGGCATTACTCTGTATGACTTCAGTCTGCTATTTTTTTCTAGAAAAACAGTTTTGTGGGTTTTTTTTTTTTAATGTCTAATGATATCAATGTGTTTCTCGTCCAACAACCACTACCAGCTGTCCAGGCAAATGCTGAGTTCTTGGTGCATATGCTTAATCTCAGATGGTGAGATAAAAGGGATGATTGCAGGAGACATTACTATTAACTAAAAACAATTTTTGAAGTGCAAGGAAATATTTGTATGATGATAAACAATTTGCCACTTCTCTGTGGAAAAAAGAATAGAATACTTGGGATTATGTATAGAAAATACCATACTACCAAGACAGTGTTATTGTGCTTTGGGTTTTGATTACTTGAGTAATCAGTATTTCTTTCTACACTAGGTTTTATTCTGCTGAAATCAGTCTAGCATTGAACTATTTACATGAGCGAGGGATAATCTACAGGGATTTAAAACTGGATAACGTGCTCCTAGATTCTGAAGGGCATATTAAACTCACAGATTATGGCATGTGCAAGGTAAGATCTAGTTTCTTGCTAACCAGGAAAATCAACAATTAAGAAATTGTTATAATTTAAAAGATGTGGAGGCTTTAAAAAGTGAAATTTCAAGGTCTCTCTTTGTACCCCGTGCACCCAGGCTGTGTATCCATTTCACTTCCACATGTGGAGGAAAGGCAGATGCCAGAGTGCACAGACTACACTTACATGTACTGTTCATGTGTTCATGAAGCTGTTTATGTTTTCATCTTCAGCTAGTCTGAGGGGGGGTGGCTGAAATAGTCAGGATAAGGTATTTCAAACAGGGTTGAAATTATCAGTCACTTGCTCCTGTTTGGATTCTGTGGCACTGCCCATTTCCTCTGGGCAAACTTTTGTCACTACAAGGACACTGGAGCATGGCTTTGACTTTGCTGTGGAATTGCCATAATGCTGGTTATTCAAGACTTAATTAATTCAAAGTGAAACTCTTAGCAGAGGAGTGTGGAATCTTCAGTTAACTGTCAAGTATTTCCTTCTCATCTTTTCCTAAAGGAGGGTCTGAGGCCCGGTGACACAACCAGCACATTCTGTGGGACTCCAAACTATATTGCACCTGAAATTCTCCGGGGAGAGGATTATGGTAAATGGAATTTCTTGTTGCTACTTTAAAACTTTCACCTTGTCTCTTCTTACTGGAGTTGTTTGAGCAGTAGAAAGTAAAAATCCCCATTGGACATGTGATCGGTCTTAATTCAACATCCTGTGTGAAAAAGTAAATAAAGCCTTCAAAGGAAGAGCAGAAAACATCACACAAAGCAAATGAGATACTCTGCACTGCACATTTTAAATTCTTTTGAACTGTCTTGAAGAATAGCTTGAGTCTTCCAAATTTATTATTGTTTATAATTATTTTAGATACTAATAATTATATGCTTGCAGTCTGGAATTGTTTGGATTGGAGCCTTACATTTGGCAGCAGTGATAGATTAGATACAAATTCATTGCAAAAAGCCTAGATAGTAGATGTCCTTTTAAATATTTTTTTTTTAATCTACCATCTTATTTCAATCAAATGTTTCTTTCATACTGGCTTCAGATAGTCCTGCTTATCACAAGCTTTCTAGGCCAGCCAGACTGTATCAGCTCCAGCCTGGCTGCTGGGATTTCCTTTAGCAGTGGATAGTAGGGGAGATATGCTTTGTTCCATGAATGACTGACTTGCTGCTATTAAGACTCACACAGTTCCTCCTTGGCCTTATCTCCCACCCTGGGTCATGCACTGTTGGTTAGTAATGACTAGGCTTAAATATTATCTAAACCTTTGTTAAGGGCTTAGCACCAACCTTTAACCTCTTTGCATTTCCTCTGTACAGCATCTCCTGCTGTTGTGTACATAATGATCCACTGCTGTCTGCTGCAGTCCTTATCTCTCCTTTATCCAGCTGATTGGAAAGACTGGCAATACTTACATTTTTGAACTTGTTCTTCTCTGTCTGTTTTTAGCCCCAGAAGTGTTGGTATTTTTGTTGTGGAATATCTCTGTGGTGTTTTCTCTCTTGAATTCCAGGCTTCAGCGTGGACTGGTGGGCCCTTGGTGTGCTGATGTTTGAGATGATGGCGGGCCGGTCGCCCTTCGACATCGTCGGGAGCTCTGACAACCCTGATCAGAACACAGAGGATTACCTCTTCCAAGGTAAGTGCCATGAGAGCTCCTGCACTTCAGTGCTTTGCTTCTGCTTAACCTTTAAACTAACTTCAAAGATGCAAGGGCTGATAGGAACCTTGTTTTCTTGCAGTAATTTTGGAAAAACAGATCCGAATTCCCCGATCCCTCTCTGTGAAAGCAGCAGGTGTTCTAAAGAGTTTCCTTAACAAGGTAAGAGCTGATGTACTTTGTCTGCCATCTACAGAAACAGGGTAGAAAAGCTGAGAGCCTAAAGCAGAATTCCAGTGGGGCTGGGGGCCCTACTCTAGATACTTCTCTTTAAAATCTGAAGCTCCTGGTTCTCAGGCTGGGATTACGAGTAAATTCCAAAGTGAGAGGCATAGAAATGCTCCAAGCAATTTCTTTAACCTGGAGAATTGAACAAACTTACCAGAATCAGTTTGGTTCTGAGAGAAGCAGCTTAGCAAATCACTTGGACAGCCTGTGAATCGCTTGGACAGCTTCTGATGACTTCCTGGAGGGAGATGCAGAGGCAGGCTGTGCTCACTGCTTGCTGGGGGTTCTCTAGCCTGAGAGTCAGAAGGTGCACATGTGGTAGTGGATGATGAGTCCAAGCTGGCTTTTAGTGAGTGTTATGTGAGTGGGAAGAAAGAGATACAGGAGAAACCAGATTTGGTTAAATTATTCTAAGAAAGTCACACCATTCACTGCACACTGTTACAGCTCCCTGGTAGTGTGTGCATGTTTGTACCTGAAGATGGAATTATCTTGTTAAAATAAGTTTCTTTCCACAGTATTTACCAGGAAGTGCAGTTACTGCCCCACTGTGATTTCCTGGCATAATCTGTTCAGGGCAGAGCAAGGGAAGGTGGTGGGAAAGAATCAAATTCAGTAATGATCTAACCAAGCCTGCTCTGAAACCTATGGTATGTTTAACAGGTCTGAATGAAAATGAAGAAAAGCAGCATAGTCATTTATGTAAAATCCAGTTAAGGGCTTCCATATATTCCTCCCTATTTCAGAGGGTAAATTGGAGCAGTTTCCAAAATAAATAATGCTAATTTAATTCTTCAGCGTTCCTTGTAACTCTGGTATTTCGTTTCTCGTGGGATCTGTAACATTGGCATTTTATTCACATGTAGGCTGTGGCATCCATTTGGAAATATTTTCTTCCTTGCACAGGATCCAAAGGAACGCTTGGGCTGCCACCCTCAGACAGGGTTTGCAGATATCCAGGGACATCCCTTCTTCCGCAACGTCGATTGGGATCTGGTATGTGAGTGCCCCCTGCCTTGGCTGGGTTTCTTTGCCAACAGTGACAAAGTTGTTTTGAGCTTGACAAAATTGTTTTGAGCCTAAGAGGGGGACCTTAAGCTCAAAAACATTTAGCTCTTAATTTATGTTGTACCAGAATTACAATACATGATGTTTTTTCTCTTTTACACACAGTAAGTACAGTAGGTCAATAGAATGATTGTATTAATAAATATACAGAATATTAAGAAATAAACTTAATAGTAATTTCTAGTCTAGTTTAAAAATAATTCAGTAGGTTGTAACTCAGTGTGACTAAGTGCATTTATTCTTAGATGGAGCAGAAACAAGTGGTGCCTCCATTTAAACCAAATATATCTGGAGAATTTGGTCTGGATAACTTTGATTCCCAATTCACCAATGAACCTGTGCAGCTCACTCCAGATGATGAGTAAGTAATATGGAATTTAAGAAGTTCAGAGAAGAGAAGACGCTTTTTTTCACTCGTTTGGGTGTTTTATATTCCTAGTAGGCTGAGATCATCCTGGCTGAAAAGCCTTTATAAAATGCATGATAATGTGCTTGATTTTGGTAGTGGATTTGTGATTCCTTACTCTTGAGAGGCCCTGATTTGGGATGAGGAGGGAAGGACCTTTCTAGTTTGGTAGAGCTGCTGCTGTTCACATTTTAGGGATTTTTATAGGGTTTTATGTAACGTTCACATAGTATGTAAACATAAACAGTGTATATTCAGTGTTACCTGTGCACCTTAATCAGGACTGAAATCCAGCTTCCTTCTTCATCCCTTTCTAAATGCAGACTGTGCAAATAAAGTTTAGAAAAGTTGCTGATGCAGGTGCAGTATCTATCACATCCTAATGTTTTCAGGTCCTTACAAAACTGACTGTTGAGGGCAAGTTTTGAAACTGCAAACCTTGCAGACTGCTTTGTGGGAGAGTGAGTGAAGCCCAGTCACTGCTTTTGAGGGGTTTAGTGTGTTGGTACCATTACTGGGGTTAAAAAAATGCAGTGGTATCTATAGAGGTAGAGAGGGACAAAAGAGGGAAGGGAAATTTTCTCAATTGCAGTCCACTGAACAGGTTTAAATTTTAAGTCAAACTATCAGTTAATGTTATCTTTTTCATTTTGTTCAACTAATGACTGTTTTTTAATCCTAATAGTGATATTGTGAAGAAGATTGACCAGTCTGAATTTGAAGGCTTTGAATACATAAATCCTCTTTTGATGTCAGCTGAGGAATGTGTCTGAATTCTCCATTTCTGAACTGTGCCAATTGTTACTCCATTTGTTTCTGCATGGATAAACATCTCTCCATTTGGATGCACTTGCATAAAATGAATAACTCAACATCCTGCCCTTGCCACCTAGTGTGAATTTTCTTTTTATATTGATTGTTGTCCAGGACAGTTGTTATGCTGAACCTTCAGCTGCCAGATTTAAAATGTTAGAACTTTCTAACAATTTTGCCAAATTTGAATTTTAGTACAGGAGTTGGTCTCTGGGGCTCCTGACTGAACAAGGGGTCTGGCTGTATAATTTGCCAGTATAGTGTTTTGAGCAAGGAAAGGTTTCCAGTGCTTAATGAACACAAATTGCATCAGTTGATGTAATGAATTATCCTTCAAGGATTTCAGATTTTTCAGCAAGATGAGTAAGAACTTATCACTTCTGTAGTTCCAAATATCTTCTCTCTGAACATCTGATTTCCCTGTTCTAGACATAGAAATTAGAGCTTTGTTCATGCCCTTCAGACTGAAATGACAGCAAGGAGAGCAGATATTTACACTGAATAGGTCAAGACTGGCTGCTTTCATGGGAAATATTGATCCTACCCTGAAGGAGACTGTTAGCTCCATATCAGATGTGGTAGACTTTGCTCCAACACTCACACCAGGAATTGAACACTGATACAGAGAGTGCCTTTCTAGCCTGGCCCTTGCAGCAAGGGTTGGACACGGCATCAAGGGTCAGTTTAGTTAAAGAATTCAGTTAACTCTTTGAGAAGTTAAAATCTGTACAGCATAGTTCAGCAGTAATGGGCAGCTAATACTGAACCTCATACTATTTATTGCTTTTGTATTTGCTGTCTTAACTGCATCAGAACTGCACACGGTACAGCCACAGCCTGGAAAAGGGCATCTGTTCCTTTTTTATCTCACTGCCACACTGCTGGGAATGAGTCCCACTTTGCCAGGGGAAAAAGCATATCTAGACTATAATAGGTGTTGTCCACAATGTCTCCCTTAACTTCTGCTCTTAGAGATGGTGATCTGTACTCACACTCAAACCTGAAATGTTGGTAGCAGGCTCAAGGAAAGAATTTGAAAGAATGGGTCAAACTAGGACTAAGAGGTGTGTTTCTTACATTTCTTGTTAGTAAGCAGTGTAATATACAGCACAGATAATTCTTATTTTTAATGCTAAAGCAATAGTTATGAATGTGTTGGGCTGAAGAAATGCCAAATGTACCACTTTTGTTTTATTATTATTTTGGGGAAAAGGGATTAAGAGACACTGAGGAAAGGAATCTGTGTTATGTAAGAGCTGTAAGAGAAGCTAAGCATCACTGAAAGCAGATCTGAGAATCTAAGCACAAGTTGGCAAACATTACCTGAAGCTTTTAGTAGACTTTTGCTTGGTCTTTTTGTGAAAATCCTTGTGTGGCAACACTAATTTCATAGCACAAGTTTCCTGGTGTATGTCTGTTCACTTCCATGTCAGCTGCAAGCAGAGAGATTGCACAAATCCCCACCGGTGTCATGGTATGAGATTTAGTTCATCTTTTTCTTTGCAATGTGAATAGGAAACTCTTTAGTAGTGGGCTGAGTTTCCAAAACTGGGAAGTGATTTGAGATGCTTCATTTTCAGGGAAGCCTCCTCACTGTTAAAAATCAGGTTTCCTTAAATTCAAGTTGCATCTTTTCAAATGTAAAATATCAGAGTGAACCTTCCTTTAAAGAGCAGCTAAGGGGGTAAGGTGAGCTGCTCTAGGTGCAGTTTTAAAATTGTGATTGTTGAGCCTCTTGACTCCTGCACCCATATGATCAGTTTAGACATCAGGGCATAACTGGTGTTAAACCTGGGAATCATTTAAAGCAAACAAGAAAAGCCTTGTCTCTACAGTGGCATAATTCCCTACAAAGTATTAAGGGAAATGGCTTTATGTAATGAAGGACATTTCTGCCATTCATCACAGAAGTGTAAAGCAAAAGTTAATTTTTTTTTTATAATGTCACAGAAAAAAAACCTTTTTCTATTTACATATCTAACCATTAAGAATGTTGCAGAGTGACAAATAAATTACTGTAAATCCATTTTTAAACTTTACTTTTCTCCAAAGTGCCATGATATTAACTGTTACTTTTCATTGTTAAGCATACAGCAACTGTCATAAATAACTCAGAAGGGACATTGGGTGTAAACAGTCCAGTGCAGTAGGTTTTGTTTTTTGGAGAACGTGTCTGCATCAGAAGCATGATGTATTTATGTGGAGTAACCTCCTTTTTGTACACGAGTTGGATTCCTATGGGTGCTCTGCTAGTTAATATTGTCACTACTGTTTTCTTGTTTCATATGGAATATGGTCTTGAGCGTTGTTGTGTAATCATTCCCTTTATTTGTGCACACTTTTTACTTTAAATAAAACATTTATATTAGACCTCTGTGTGTTAATATCTCAGAGAAATACTGTGAAATGCTGGTCTTTTCTTGGAATCATCATTTGACCCTTTTAAACGATGCATATTCCATGGGAGCCTTGTTCTAATCTTTTCATTTCTTGTAGAAAATTGCACTGGGATAGGCCACAGCAACCCAAGAAATGCCTTTCTCACCCTGCCTTTACCAGACGTGTCTGAGAATGCTGGTTCTGCTGCAGCATCACTCCCCAGCCTCCTGCTCATCTTGTCCTTTGGAAAAACACCATCCTTGTAGGTTCTGTCTTTCCTTCCGGCACCGGTGATGAGACAAAAGCAGTGAGGCATCAGTCCTCTGCACAGAGACAGAAATCTTAAAAGGAAAATACAAAATGCTACTTTAGCCTGCTCATCCAAGGGCCTCTTTCAGCTGGAACTTGTACAACGTCATCTCAGCTGCCAGAGCTGGGATTTGGAGTTCAGAGCAGCGCTCTCTCTGCTGCACTTACTTCTGCATGATTTCTTTCTTTGTTTCTTCAACTCCTCCCCTGCATTCTCAGATTTCTGACACGGAGGGTGATGGCACTTAGCTCATACCCTGCCGCAGATGCAGTGGTTTAATTTCTGTATTTCAGTTTCTCTTAAAAGAGATTTTGTCTTGCCTGCTAGCACGGGTGTGCGTCGGCAGTGCTGGCGAGTGCTGCAGATGGCTGCATATCTTACATGCTTAACCTCCCCCCACGCACGCTGCCTGTTTCTGTTCACTTGGGTGCCCAGCTGCTCTCGCCTCAGTCTGAGCAATTGTTTATGCTGAGGCACTCTATGAAGGAAGCTAATAGCTTGGATAATCTGTACATACGCTTGGTAACTGCTAGGCAAGCGTCCGCACTCCAGCATGGGTGGCGTAAGGCGTTGAAGCAACAGAGATATCTGCAACTGCCCACAGAATAATGATGTTTTCCTGGGAAGAGAGAAGGTTGGGACTGGAGCCCCTTTGAGGAAGAGTGGGTTTCACCCTATCTTGCATTTTTCCCTTATGAATTTAATTTTTTTTTTCTGCTTATAATAAAGGGATCTGGACTGCATACTTTAAATGTGGGCTCTTAGCATTTAATCACCAATAACTGAAGGCAGAGCAACATCTACATCCCAAGTCTGTGCAGCTTTTGTGGGAGGTGGCTTTTTCAGGCATAAATAGAACCAGGAATCTCTTGTGTCCACGTTTGACCTCAAAGGGTGAGTAAAGTGTCTGGGCTTATACTTCTCTTACACCAGAGGAATGGTTCAAGTCCTTCAGGAGCTGAGGTGTTTTGTGCACTGTCCCCACGGTGACTTGTCTTGCAGGATGTGGTGTCTGCCGCAATCTATCAACTTTTTGTGCTTGAAACACAACCTGTCATAGGGTGTCTATTTTACAAGAGTGAAACCTCCTATGACATTAGCTAACAGTCTGAACTGCTACAACTTACTATTAAGCATGACTACCAAAGTGATTTCTTTAAAAAGCACAATATAATCCGATCAGAGAAGAAAATGCACCGTCTTTGTTCACAGTTAAATTGTGCTCTCTAGGGCACAGTTCATAGTTAAATTCTGTGTCTTCAGGGACTGTGTATTGGGGAAGTTTGTGAGCTTCCCTAGAGCCTCAGCACTTGAAAATTCAGACACTTTATTAATCAAAGCAAGATCCCTCCTGTGCTATTAGTGCACCTTATTACCACTTGCAAAGGTCTGTAACTCAGGTTTTAGTTGTGCACTGTCTTCAGAACTGCTTTTCACAGTCCACAGTAGAAGTTGTAGGCAGAGCTAACACCTTTTTTTAGACAATCCTCTACCTACAAACTTTGTCTTCCATTGCCTGATTATTGCAGCTCTATAGCAACACTATCATTGCAGCACAAGAGTTACCAGAAATTGTAACCTGAAATGGAACATTTCTTCAGCAGAATCTGAAAAAAAACCCCAACAAATTAAACAATGCCACTGAATCCTAAGCTTCCATGACATCAGGAGCTCTAATAAAAGATGGAATATCTGCCTGCATATGTTGCCTTCCTCACAGACATTGATCAGTCTAGCTCTATGTTAGATGTTACATTTTCTTCCGTAAATTCAGAAGGGATTATGGCAGTGCATTTCACCAGTTGGTATTTGAAGATTTTTTTTTTTAATCGGGTCCTAAAGTCCAAGAGGGTGAAGCAGGAATGTCTAGAATGTCTAGACAATTCCCTCATAGGTCCATATCTTTCAGAATCAGCTCCAAAAGCAGATGGAGTCAGAAATCTTGTTTCATTCTGCCATATTGTTGTGGTTTTAAGCAGACATTGTGTCTGCTTAATAAGTAAATACTTGGTTTGTAAAAATGTTTGCTTTTCTATTAAACTCTGATGGTTTGGGTTGGAAGAGGCCTTAAAGATCACTTCGATCCAAAGGTATTGTCGATTTTGCTGCAGATACCGCAGCTGGTGGGGTGGTTTCAGAGCGAGTTACCAGGCGCCTCGAGAAGCGGCTTTGCAGCGGTGCTCGAGGGCCTCTCCATCAGCGAGCCCGGCCAGCCCAGAGGAAACCTGAGCATATCCAAGGCGCGAAGTCAAGGATTAAAGAGCACCAAACGCCTCCCTCAGCTGATCAGGCAGGTTCTGTGGCTGTGCCATAATCCTCCTGGGACGGCATTAAACAGCGCGGAAGGGATCTGGCCGGCCGCGGGCAGCGCTGGCCGGTGCTAAGCGGTGCCTGGTGGTTGTGCAGCTGCCCCATTTTCATGGGCTGTGCTTTTGTACTCGCATCAAAATATGTAACTGTGTGGGATGGAAGGAAACGGCAAATTGGATTGCGCCGTAATCCCAGCTGAAGCGCTGTCTTCACAAAGATGTAAACTGAAAAGCTTTGGGCTTCTTGCAGGCAGAAGAAACTTGTAATACATGAACGAGTTGTACAGCGACTAAGCTGTCCCTGAAGAGCATCTTCCCCGCCTCTCCGCGGTTTGATCATTTCGCTTCCCAAAACATCTCCTGCGCTGTAGCATCTGCTGCGAGCCGTGGCTGGAGGGAGCGGTCCGTGGCACCGCTTCGGGGACAGGCACCATCACACTGCCCCGCCTTCCCCGCGTCTCCCCGGCCCAGCGCTGCGGTGCCACAGCACAGCCCACCCTCGTGGGGACCCTCGCTGGGGGACAGTCACTGTGGGACCCCTGCCGAGGGACTCTCTTTGAGAGACAGTCATTCAAGGACTCTCTCTGAGGGACCATCTTTGAGGGACAGTCACTGAGGGACCCCCTTTGCGGGAGCCTCGCTGCGGGACAGCCACTGAGGGAAAGTCACGGAGAGCCCCTGGCCGGCGGCCTCTGCCCGCCGCCTTCGCGCCTCAGGGGAGCGACACGCCCGACAGCTCCCCGACAGCGCCTGGCCCTC
>VXBQ01014571.1:90161-114684 GCA_013400175.1 Phainopepla nitens | reverse complement strand
CCGCGGCTCGCCGGAGCGCCCGTCCTTTCGGGCGTGCACGCCGGGAGAGCCGCTCCGCACCGCCGCCTCCCCGCCGGTGTCGCCCGTCGGTCGGGGGCTTGTCCCGGTGCTCCGGAGTTCCTGGGAATCGCACCCTGCCTCTGGCAGAGAATCCCAGGATGGTCTGGGCTGGAGGGGCCCTCAAAGCTCATCTCCTTCCAACCCCCCCTGCCATGGGCAGCGACACCTTTCATTATCCCAGGGTGCTCCAAGCCCCGTCCAGCCTGGCCTTGGGCACTTCGAGGGATGGCGCAGCCACAGCTTCTCTGGGCATCCTGTGCCAGGGCCTCACTGCTATCACCGGGAATAATTCCTTCCTTGTATCAAATCATAACCTTCCCTCTCTCAGTTTAAAGCCATTCCCTCTCGTCCCGTGACTCCTGTCACACTTTTGCCCTTGTCAAAAGTCCCTCTCTAGCTCTCTTGAAGCCCTTTTAGGTGCAGAGCAAACTCTGGGATTGGTTGTGATCTGCCTCTCTCTCTTTTTGACAGGTTTTCAGGAAGGACTGACAGAACTCTATGCTAGCACACGGGATGCATTCAGCCCATGGCCTGGATCTCACCTCTGTTACTAATAACTTGGGCTGGGAGAATTCTGACACACGCCAGTGACATCTGGGCGAAAGGTGACTCTCTAGGGACGTTTAGTTTTTGCCGTCGATGTGGATCAGCCTTTAATTTCAGGATTTATTTGTGAGCTGCCATGGTAGCTGTCACGGTGGTGGTGGTGAAATCATAAAGCTGGCAGCACAATAAAGCAAGCCCTTAAGATTGTGTTTGATCTCTGGGAGCTGAAAGTGCTGAATAAAATCTTCACACAACTTAAAGTACATTTTGGATCAGTTACGTTAAGACTGACATTCTTCTAACTGAGCGCGTTTTTCTATTTTAATATTTAAATAGAGACTTATTTGAAAAGACAATATATTTTTCAATGGAAAAAACGATCAAGGATGAGCACGCATCAGTGCATCGTTTTTTACTAAATTGCTGGACAAGACTACTGTGTAAAATATTGGGTAGGGTATGAAGAAAACCTTTTGTATACCTATTGCATTGGGGTTTTTATACTATAAAATTGAACAAATAACTAAGAAAATAGTGTAACCTCTCCGTTAGTAATTTTACCATGCGAAATGGGTTACAGTTTTTACTGTTGGTTGCTGAAGAAGTAATGTTTTAGTGAAAGGAGTGTGCAGCTTGGTGTACCTGCGGTAATCCAAGATCACATGAAACTATTTTTTATATAAAAAAGCAAGAAAATGCACATTCAGGACTGGCTTATATAAAGCTCTAGTGTTTAGCAATGGAAAGCCCACAGATAAACTTCTCTCTAGGTCTGGTTTCAGACCAAAAAAGGAGCAGGATCCAAGAGGATGGGAGTCCTCCACTGAAAAAAGCAATGACAGAAATGCATGTAAATAACAAAGTACAGGTCGTAATAAATAAATTGCCAACAATAAAGAAGGAAAACCTGGATGACTATGAGGAAACTCCGGTGGAGGCTGAAGGGGAAGCTGCCAAGCCAAACGGTGCTTCGCTGTCTGAGCCCTTGAGTTTAAATCCAGGTTTGAAACACACGTTGGCACAGTTCCACCTAAGCAGCCAGAGTTCACTGGGTGGACCTGCAGCTTTTTCAGCTCGGTATTCCCAGGAGAGTATGTCACCCACCGTCTTCCTGCCTCTCCCATCGCCACAAATCCTCTCTGGTCCGCTGCTCATCCCTCCAGACAGCTCCACAGAACTCACCCAGACCCTGCTGGAGGGGGAATCCATCTCTTGCTTTAAAGTCGGGGGAGAAAAAAGACTTTGCCTGCCTCAAGTGCTGAATTCGGTTCTCCGAGACTTTTCCTTGCAGCAGATCAACACGGTGTGCGATGAGCTCTATATCTACTGCTCAAGGTGCACTTCTGACCAGCTGCACATCCTGAAGGTTTTGGGGATTCTTCCCTTCAACGCTCCCTCCTGCGGGCTCATTACGCTGACGGACGCCCAGAGACTGTGCAACGCTTTGCTGCGCCCCCGCACCTTCCCCCAGAGCGGCAGTTTCCTCCCTGCTAAGAACACCTTGGCCCAGCTGAAAGAGACTGGCAGTGCCTTCGAAGTAGAGCACGAGTGCCTGGGCAAGTGCCAGGGTTTGTTTGCACCTCAGTTCTACCTTGGCCCGGATGACCCCTGTATCCAGTGCTTGGAGTGCTACGGGATGTTCTCGCCCCAGACCTTCGTGATGCATTCGCACAGATCCCCGGACAAGAGGACCTGCCACTGGGGCTTTGAGTCGGCCAAGTGGCACTGCTACCTGCACATTAACCAAAAATACCTGGGCACGTCAGAGGAGAGAGAGCTGAAGCATCTCTTGGAGGAAATGAAGGAGAAATTCAGCGAGAAAAATCAGAAAAGGACTCGGTCCAAAGTAAGTTCACCTGGTGTAAAACTCCCAGATCTCTTTCTGCTCACACGTAAATACTTGTTTTAGAAGTGCATTACTTGGCTTTTCTAAGTGGGAATACTTGTCACATCAAGCCTAAGTTAAATCTGTGAGAGCTTCACCATGGAAATAACATTTCTCATTAAGAGGGGTGGTAATTTCTTTCCTCTTTGGGCTGCAAGTAACCCTTTGAGCTGGCTTGGCTTTGTTGGTTCTTGTTCTGTCCTAAGTTATTCAGACCCGGAAAATTCAGGTTATTGTGAAAATTTTCATTCTCCCATTTGACCTTTGAATAGGTTTTTTGCAGCGTGTGCTGCAGCAGCTGAGCAAAGCAGAAAGGAGCTTGAAAATCAAGTATTACAAATGAATTCTTCATTTGTTGTTTGTACTCCAGCACGCACACGTGGGCTGGATGGCAACCTGGCTTGCTGGCCACTCATCTCATGACTTGTGTGCAGGGTGGTGGTGCTTTGCTAAATGGCTTTTTAGAAGCCCAAAGTCTGCTTGTTCAGCAAGAGCTTTCTGTTTAAACCACTTGTGCAGTGAAATATGCCAGAAAGAGGGGGTTTTAAGCAGCCCAAGTAATGAGCTGTAGGCCGGTATCTTGACAATAGTTAATAATAGACATCTTATTTTTTTCCTAAAATACTGCTGCAAGTCTGTGCTGTGGTTCCAAAATACAGAGCTTTTTTGTCCCTTGGAGAGCTTCTACTTTAAATAATAGGACAAGCAGCAGAGAAACATTAATATCATAGATGTTCCCATTTATAGAAAGCACCATTTGGGGGTATAATTTAAACTTTAATAGGTTTTTAATGGTTTCTGCCCCATGACTGTTTCTTTTCAGTGTATACAGTGTTTCTGTGTCTTGTTTGATGGCTGATGGTTTGATGATAAACCCATGTTGCCTGGTGGATGTTTTGTGGTGGATTTCAAAATAGCAGCAAGAGCAGTGCAGATGGTTGAGCCCAAAAAGGGGAGCTGTGAGCTGACACCTTTCAGCACAAATTTCTGGAAAGTTGGTGTTGCAGGAAGGCTGACTGTAGTAACAGGTATTGCTACAGTGGTGCCAGTCTGCAGGAAGAGATTTTACCAGCAGATTCCCATGGAAGTCTGCAGTATGGCATGCTTCCACGTGCTGAATTATTTGAAGATGCAGTCTCCTAGCAAAGAGACTTTTGCTTTTCAGCTGATAAAGACATGTCAGTCTTTATTCTTGCAATGCCAGTGTAGGATACAGCGTGGTGGATGCTTCAGTGGAAATAGTCTTCCATGTTCACACCTATAAATGCTGCTTCTCCTCCCACAGCAGCAGATTTCAAACAATGAGATCTTTCAGTTCCATGTGTAAAGATGAAAAAAACCACAGCTGAAATGAGGAGTGGCAGTAATTTGGACTGGACTGGTGCAAATGAAATTGTAAAACTTTCTGCAGTCTTCTGTTGCAGACCTGTGTAGTTCTTTCTTACGAAGTAACATGTGAAACCAGAATCAGAAGATGTGAAAACCTGAAAAAAATACCGTGTTTGGGGAGGTTTTGGGTTTTTTTCTGTCCTGTGCATATTCATCTGGGAAGTACAAAAGAGTAAAGAGTTTAAGAGGGCAGTGTTGGAGTTCAGTCTCCCTTTCCTTGTCCTGGGGGAGCTTAGGCTGCTTCAGCTGTCTTTTCTTAGAATCACAGGATGGTTTAGGTGAGAGGGGACCTTAAAGACCATCTCATTGCACCCCCTGCCCTGGACAGGGACACTTTCCACCAGGTTGCTCACAGCTCCATCCAGCCTGGCCTTGAACACCTCCAGGGATGGGGCAGCCACTCCTTTTCCTCATTTCTGTGTGTGGGAGAGGTATCAGGTACAACATGTAGACATTCCCTTTCCTTACGCTCCTAGGGGAATTTATGTGCAGGATGTGCTGTTTGCTGTTCTGTCACCTCCTCACCACCTTTGCTGAGTCAGTCCTCAGAAGTGCTGACACATCTTTGTGATTATCCTGCAGGGCCCAGGAAGAACAGTTGCCCTTGGCTAGGTCTTTCCCCATCTGGTAATAATGAATTAATTCAATCCCATAGTCTTTGGAGCATCCTAGATCCCATTCTCCTTAGCATTTCACTCATTTATTCACCTCACAGTGCAAATACACTTTTGTTTCAATATTTTAAGAGCAAAGTACTCTTGATATTGTCCTTTCTGCTCTTTGTGCTAATAAGAAAGCTGTAAGCTGTGTGCTTGGTTGTCATCATTTTCTGTGGAGTTCTAGACTGCAGTGCAACATCCACCTGCTCTTCATGGAGCAGCTGTCACTGAGTCTCTGCTGATTCCTGCCCTGACAGATCCTGGTTCCCCTTGACTTTGTGACAGTTTCTCATCAGCTCTGCACTAAAACTTTGTCCTGCTTCTCAGGCTGACTCCTTGAGCTGCTCACAGTGTGGGGAGTTATGGGTTTTATAAATCCAGTCTCTGCTAAGCTACTGGCTTAATGATTATACTGAAACCATTATTTACCTATATATTTTTTCCTTAAAAATTTTTTTTTCCTTAAGCTTTATCCAACTTGCCTTGAAGAAAAATAAGTAATTTTTCATGTAACCCTTTTAAACAGTTTCAGTAGAAGTAATTGAATTTAACTTGTTGTGTTTACGGAATTATTTAAGAGCATCTAAAAGAAACAAATTGCTAGGTAATTAATATATATATATAAAATATATATAATATATATAAAAATAGATACCTTACTTCATTTACCTGAATGGTGAGGGAAAAAATCCTGTTAGAAAAAGACTTTGTTTATTTATGGTAACATTTCATTTTCTTTCCTAAGTACAAATTTGATTGCATGCTATGAAATTTATTTGCAAGATTCACACTAATGGGTAGACAATAAATTCAGTTTCCATTTGAAAAGGTAAAAAAAAAAGAAAAAAGCAAAAATCTGACCTAGCAATTTGAAAATAGAGAGGACCTGATAATTTCATATGTAAATGTATAAGCATGTTAAAATGTGAGTCCTAAAATATGGACAGATGTGATCTGAAGCTAAAATCAGATCATTGCATACTAGCTGCAGTGTAAGTAGATTATATGTGATTATTTAAATTATTAGAATGATCTGAGTAAGTAGAAAAAACTTGGCAAGTGTCAGGATGAGGCCATTTTTCTAGAGATATCAGATCTTTTTTTCATTTAAAGCCTTTTTACGAATTGACAACTGCAGAGCTTCCCTTCCTTGTGGCCTCCCTCCCTTTGTGTCTGTGTCTGAGGAGCTGCAGGGGGTGGAGTTGGATTCCAGTTTTGCTGTGAGAGCTGAGTTTTGCTCCGAGTGGGCTGGGAGGGGTTTGGTCCCTGCCTGATGGTCGAGGTTGGTTTGTGCAGAGCGTGGCTCAGGTCACCTCGGTGTCACCGAGGGCCTGCCACTGCCTGGGGCGAAGTTCTCTAAAAGTTCACTCCAGGGTGTGTAAATACAAACTCCTCTGGTAATACAGCACATCAGAAGCAGTGAAGATATTAGAGCACAACATAAAGGTTTCAGCAGAGGGTTATTTAACTCTTTTAGCTTTATAAGGTGGTTTTTAATTGAGCAGCTTGTTGGAGGGGCTGGGTCTGGCTGGAGTGCTGTTGGCTTACTTTGTAGCAGCCTGTATGGTGCTGTGCTTTGGACTCGTGGCTGAAACTGTGGCTAGCATACCAGTGTTCTGGCTGCTGCAATAAAAACTGGGGTGGAAGGAGGAGGAGGAGGGTTTGGCATGCCAGGGGGAGGTTGCTGGAGGGTGGCTGGGCAGTTGTCTGAGGGATGGATGGGCTGAGCCATGCCCTTCGCCTCACTTGTGTTTTTCTCTTTCCTTCACCTCTTAAACCAACTTTATCTTGATCCAGGAGCTTTCTTGCTCTTTTCCCTTCCATTCCCTGGGGATGGTGCTGAGGGAGCAGCTCCTGGGGTCAGCCAACCACACCCTGCCCAAAACCCCACGTCCTGAGGCTGTTCTAATACAGTGAAATTACAAACCAATTTCTTAGCAATGAGAATATTGTAAATATATGGCGAGACACCTTTCACTTGAAATTGAGCAACTTTGCAGGGGAGCACAAAGTCTCACCAGGAATTTTGAGTAAAGAGTAATTCCAAAAGCATTTCTTGAGACACTCAGAACAAGAATTGCTTTCCAAATGCAAAATACAGAAGATTTTAAGATTATATATTCTGATGCACCTGAGTTAATTTTGTTTGCTACTGCAAAGAGAATGGCATTTTCATGTTACTGGGAGCAGCTTTGCCTGCTTGTATAATAAAAATTTGTGATGACTGAAGAAGGTTCTGTCCCTGGAACTACCAGCACACTGTTCCATTTAATTTTGAAATAAAGTATCTGGCATGTGCTTACTTTATATAGACACATTATTACAAAAGGCTCCTACAACCTTTTGAGAATCCTAGTTTCTGCTTTCTGTTTCTCCCAAGCTTGTTTAGTAGAGTTCTGGAAACTCAGCAGAGCTTTTAGATAGGTCTGTGAAGAGATTTTTTAATTTCCTTGCTATTTTGCCCACAGTGGTAAATTGGAGATCAAAGAAAATTCAGTGGCTTGCATCTCTGCCACACCCCATTTCCCAGTATACACCAGTATACCCCATTAATACAGTACCTGTATTAATTGTGAAAAGGCCATTTCTCTGAGGAATGTTTATGAAAATGTAAATAACATGTATCCATGTTTCAATTACCAATTTATTTTCTTTCCTTTAGGCAGAGCCACAGCAGAACCTGGAATTATCACAGTGGTATCCAGTTATAAAGCAAGAAGCAGAAACTGATCCTCAGCCACCTTCCTTTTTCCACCCCAGGTAACAGAGTTTCCTGTGTAGAGCTATAAGCACTGTCAAGTATTCAAATACTTTTGGCTATTTAGGGATAATTCAAACTGGAAAAAATGTATTTGCAACCTGAACTGTTAGAAAAACTCCTAAGGCATCACACAGGAAGGACTTAACCCTAAATTTTTATGCATTTCTTAGTGTAAATACCAATGAGCTGCTTATGAGTGTTTTTTTGCTATAGGACTCAAGCTGTGACTTGTGGGTGTTCTTCAGCAGGCAATACAGTTTAAATGTAATGAAAATTTCTCCTTTCTTGGTACAAATGACAGAGATAACTTTTGATCTTTCACATTGTAATACAGTGCATGCATGTGGAAAGCTGCACAGGGCCTGTTTACCACGAGGGCAACTTAATTTTCTTCCAGGAAAGACTTCCAAGAGGTGTTTGAAGACTTTCTTCCACAGTGGAACAAGGGCTGCAGCTGAATTGTCTGTAGGCTGGTTTCCTGGTCTTAGAAACCAAGTGCATTTCCTTGACTCCTTACCCAGTTTGTCACCTGCAGCAGCAGGGGGAACAGCTTTTCTTGCTATTCCTCTTGCCCTCACCCCCTGTGGTTGCACAGGTCCCAGATTTGGGTCAGAGCAGACCCTTTTTGGTGCACGCACATCACACTGGTTCCCACACAGAGAAGGGAGTGCAGGAACTTCTGTGAGGGGCCCTCATGTTCTGTTTCTGCCAGGGCCTTCCTTCAGAGCCAGGAGGAAGGGAAGTGTTGAAGGCAGCAGCTGAACTCCAGTGACACTGACCTGAACACACCTGGGGCTCTGTTCCCCCTGCACTAGGCTGCGTGGGGAGGTGAGGGTGGGACACAGGGATGCTGCCAGGACTCCAGGAGCTGTGAAAATCCAAATGGGAGATGGGCAGCTCAGTGTGTGTGGGAAGGAAGGTCCAGCACTGGTCTCAGATGTGCCCCAGGACTGTCAGAACACAGCCTTGCTCTGTCAGTGAGGTGCTCATTCCCACTTCACTGATCACCTCCCCATCCTCCACTGCTAGTATAAGGATTATGAAAATGCTGAAGAGTCTGGATTCAGTGGCCTTCTAATTTCACTCTTTGCATCTAAATGAAGTCTTCATATGATTTTCTGTAATTTTTTTTAATCAGCCATGTGGAAAATCTACTTGTTTGATAGCCTTAAACCCTTATCTAGATCATCTACTCAGTAAAAATTAAGTGTTAAGCTTTCCTTTTGCATAGAAAAAAATTAAAAAGGGCATACTTATTTTTCATTGATGCTTTCACAGTTTGAACTCAAATTAAACTTACTGCTCTCAACCAGCCATCATTTATTATGTCTTACCTTTCACTATGAATTTTACTCTTCTGCTGTTTCAGTTACTACCTTTACATGTGTGATAAAGTGGTTGCCCCGAATGTGTCTCTTGCATCTCAGTATAAGGATGTTGCAAAAACAACAGTAAAAGCTTCAGAAGTTAATAAATCCTCACCTGGGCAGTCAGAGAAGAAGCTCAGTAGTGGAAAGCACAAAAAAGCTGCCTCCTATCCAGAACTTTCTCTTGAAGAACAGGAAAAAATTGACTTGAAAACTGGTGTGGAGCAGCCAAATAAACGTTTAGGTGAGTAGTGAAAATTACGTCAAAGTATTTGATTTTTATACCACAGAATTTTGGAAA
Source organism: Phainopepla nitens (assembly GCA_013400175.1). NCBI lineage: Eukaryota > Metazoa > Chordata > Aves > Passeriformes > Bombycillidae > Phainopepla > Phainopepla nitens. The sequence continues at coordinate 105,716 of VXBQ01014571.1, read as the reverse complement.
GCTTCACACCAAACTTGAATTTTGTGGTGTCGCTTCAGATTTCCAAAAATTCCCTCCACGTTTTTGTAACCTCAGTTCTGTTGCATTTTTTTTCACTCTGGAACTTGGACTTCCTGTGATTATTGTTGTCTGTTTTTCCCTGTGCAGATCCTCCAGTGCCAGCTCGTTCTGCGAGAGCTGGAAGGCCCGAGCGTGTTTCTTCCAAAATCACCAGAGACTCTGGCCGTGGTGAGGCAGGTGCTGAGGCACGAACCTTGTCCCCCACCCTCATGAAAGACATCAGCTGTGAGGATGACAAGGGAAGGATCATGGAAGAAGTGATGAAAACCTACATCAAGCAGCAGGAAAAGCTGAACACGATTCTGCGGAGGAAGCAGCAGCTCCAAATGGTACCGGGGCACTCTGAGTGCACTTCCCCCTGGGCAGCAGGGACTGCTCTGAGCTTGCTGGCTCCACAGCCAGCACCACAGATTGCATCCTTTAGGAACACCAAAGCACACAGATCATCTTTCCCTCAGCTCAAATCCAGACACCAAATCTTCAGCATCCCTTATGCTCATGAGTTTTCAGCCCACTAATAAGTGGTGTCTCTTCAGTGTGCAGCTGCTGGGTCCAAGCAGCTCCTGCTTTTGCTGTGTCCTCTAAAATTTCTCAGTTTTCAGGTTTTTAAAGATGCAGATATCAGTATTCTAGGAATGATCTTACCACTCCCCTGTATAAAAAGAACACCACTTTCCTATTCCCATTTGCTAAGCCATGCTTTTAGGTATTTTATTTTTAGTCTTTTCTTTAATAATGAATGATTTTAGAGGCTGGTGTTCATTTGTGACATTTCTGTTTCTTGAATTCAATACTTGCTTCTTGCATCCACAGAACACACCTAATATTTTATTTTATTTTAAATGTTAATATCAGAATCTAGGAGCTCAGGTAAGGCCCTAGAGCTGCTACTTGAAAGTTGTTTTGCTGTTAGAGGTAAAGCTTGTAGATAAGTTTAAAAAAAAAAAACGTTTAAAAATATCAAAATGTCCGTGGACAAAGAAATCAAACACTTCATTTTGTTTTATGATGCTATGCTTCTTGCATCTTCAAAGTATATTTGAGTGAATCCGTGCTACTGCTTCCTGAAGTTCACTGCTGGAAGTGCAAATTTGTTTCTGGAAGCTCCATGTACTTGGAAATATAAGTAATTTTTTAAAAATTAGATGCATGTTACAGAATTCCATGCTGTCATTGGTAAGCAGATAAATACTATTATCAGGCTGTGGTTATTGGTAGTTACAAATGGTCTTTTTGGCCTCACTGGTTCCAGAAACGCTTTTAAATTCAGGGTTTTTTGCTTTTCTGGTGTTAGAAGGAAGGATTATGTGATCTCGATCTTTCTTTATAGGAAGTGGAAATGTTAAGCAACTCTAAAGCTATGAAGGAACTGACTGAAGAGCAGCAGAATTTACAGAAAGAACTCGAATGTTTGCAAGCAGAGCATGCACAAAGAATGGAAGAATTTTATTTTGAGCAGAGAGACTTGGAGAGGAAACTGGACCAAGTGATGAAGCAAAAATGTAGCTGTGACTCCAATCTGGAGAAAGATAAAGAAGCTGAATATGCAGCACAGGTGAGAAGGGAAGGTTTATTTCAAACCAAACATGTTTAGTGTATCAGGAAATTGTGAAGTTGTTGTTCAACCACCTTAAGGTTTCATTTTCTCTGTGTGTTCTGACACCACAGACAGATACCAAAATAGGTCAATGACAGCAATATTTATTTCCCTGTTCCTTGATTAAAACTGAGGTAGAATGTAACTTACAGAGACCTCACATTATTGATGACATATTAAACTTAAACATAAGGTCTGTTACATCCTCATTTAAAACAAATTCTGGTTTTGATGTATATGGGCTTGCCCATGAAATAGACTTAAACATTATCATTATTTTGTGTTTAAAAAAAAAAAATCCTAGCTTCTGAACCATCTTTTTGTCAGATTAGCAGCATACCTTGCTGCTCCTCATGTTCCTTGGTGGTAGAATCTTCTGCAGTATCTGATGAGCCCCTTCTGGCTCTACCAAAACATTTGGCCAAGAGTTTTCTTGGAAATGAAAATCATATTAGTGTCTCTCATTCTTGTCCCTTGGATTCATGTGTCAAAACCTATGGAGTTGTTTTTTGCTCTCTCCTTTTAGCTTTTACTGTAGCTTCTTTATGTTGGAGGTTATTCCAATGGGAAAAAATATAGTTAATGACAAAGGGAAGCTTGGAATGCCCCTTTTAAAAATCAGCTGTAGTTATGATTACATTTTTTTATTTTGCACCATATCACAGAAAACTAGTCATAACAGGCTCATTTTTAAATTGAACAAAATCCAGAACTTGAGCTCAGTAAAGCTCTTGTGGTCCTTTTTCACAACTGTGTATATTTCCTGTTCTGACTGACTCAAACTGAGAAACAGGCACTACTTGAGAGACAGGCTTTGGTATTTTTGGTGAGTAGGGCAGAGACTCGCATCGTAAATCCTTCTCATGAATTCAATTTCATGACATCCCACTCCACTGATTCGTGGCCTTTGCTACCAGAAATAATCCTCTCTGACTAAGGCCTGATTTACTAAACATCTGGTACAAGCCCTATTAGTGCAAGTAACAACGTGTTCTAATTTATGGAGATCATCATGTACAGCACATTTTATAGGGCTTGTGCAGCTTACTCCCTTTGGAGGGTGAAAACTGTGGATTGTTCCCCAAGGAGATTGCTTGTGTGTTTCTTTTGAAGTTAGACTTTGAAAACTACATGCATTCCTTGTGTAAAAGCTTACTCTGTTATTACCTCTGTGGTAGATCTATTCACAACGTATAATTTGAACCTTTTTTTTCCATTTATCACATCTTGCAGTAGATTCTGGTTCCAAGAAACACCAGAGTTAAACAGAGGTCCTGGGAGCAGGGAACTTCCCCAGGCTATGTGTGCAGCATTTAAAAACAGCTTTAATCTGATGTGTTCTTGAAGCAGTTGCCCAGGCTGCCTTTTCTGTCTGAGAACTGTGGGCTGGGAGGAGCTCTCCTTGTGCATTAAACAGAATTAAGAGTTTGGTATTTGCAACTTGCTGAAAAGTCTCTTCTCCTTCCTAGGCCTGTCTGAATATGCACTGTCTTGTCCCCCTTTTTGGCTTCTTTACTGAAATAGTTGCTTCACCCTGTCAGTCACAGCAGGGCAGAGTAACCAGTCCTGGAGCCTTTCCTCAGAGCTGGAAATCGAAGGCAGGGACGTGTTGCAGCATGCAGGCAGTGGGCACTGTTGCACTGCAGCACTTCACTGCATCACTTCTGCAGTCAGGGCTTGCATTAACAGCCTGGTGTTGTCTAAGAACTGCTCAAGTATTTCTGATTTAAGAAGTGGGGATGAAATGTGGTGTTTCTGTAAAACCAGCACAGCCATTCCTTCACCTACATTCTGCCCTGTGTGTTCCTGCTCTTTCCTTCTCATGAGCTGTCTTCCTAATTCTCAGTGAGATGGATGCTCAGTGATGATGTACATCAGGTAGATACCTATCATTATAAAGGCAGATAGATTTTTGTTTTTAGATTTTTAGATGGAGTGAGGTCTTTAGTAAGAAATAACCCCATAAGTCAATGGGAGAGAGGATAGCTGGTGTCCAGTTTCCCCCCTGTTTTAACTGCTGGTAGTATACTATAAGCAGTAAGGAACTTTCCCACGCTTGCAAAGATGTTTCTAGATGTCACTGTAAATAATTTTGGTGACATTCTAGCAGGTTTGAGCCTTGCTGTATTCCAAAGAGAAAAAGAATACTGAATTTCTGTGTTTAAACACAAAATACATCACAAAAACATTTGTGCAGACTCAGGTTTATATTTGAACACATACACACACAGATGGTTATGTTCAAGATTTTCTGAATATTTCATTTATACTAAGGAATATCAGAAAACAGTGTTGGTGGTTTTGTTTCTTCTAGAAGTACATTCAGGCTTTGAAATAAAGAAGTCATATTTTGTCAGGTAAGAGAAACAGACTTGGGAAATGAAAAAATGCACTTTGTTCTGGGATTTGTGACAGATCTGATGCAGTCATCATCACAATTTTTCCCAACAGATTCTGTGTGTTATTGACAGTCTGGTGTGACAGTTCATATGACTACAATTTATATACATTTAAAAATTAGATTTTCTCGTTTTTTAAAATTACAGTATGGTGCTTATGCAACTTTGCACGTTGACATTGTTTGCTAATGGTGTGGCAGGTAAGTGCAGAATTCTTGATAACTGCATCATTCTGGTGGACTGAAATACTTGGATGCGTGGAGTGGCCATCTGGGACCCCCTGATGTTTTCAAGAAGTTTGCTAAAATGTGCTGTGCCTCTGTGTCTCGTGTTTCACAGCTGGCAGAGCTGAGGCAGAGGCTGGATCATGCAGAGGCAGACAGACAAGAGCTGCAGGATGAACTGAGGCAGGAACGAGAGGCCCGGGAAAAGTTAGAGATGATGATAAAGGAGCTGAAGCTGCAGATCCTGAAATCTTCCAAAAATGGGAAAGGAAAATAGAAATTGGAAGAGGAAGCACAACTGGGTCCTTCAAACAGGGTGTTTTGGTTTTTAATGATTGTGAACAATTTTTGTGTGTTGAGAAAAAGTGTTCTCTATGGATTTCTATTTCCCAGCCAGATCCAGATGAAGATATACATAGGTATAAATAAATAGGGATAGATAGACATTTTTAGATTTTCCTAGCCAATGAAAATCTGCATTGATTTGTACTGGTGTTTTTCTCAAACAATGAAAAATACTAAACTCTTGATTTAGAGTGACCAGTTTCTGTCTATTTCTAATGCAGTCTTAAAGGACTCTGCACCTTTTAACATTGTCTGTTAAAACATATGTGAGTATCTTTATTTTGCTATCAATTGCACATCCAATTATAGAAGTACATTAAAAATATCCTCAATTCTTCAAGGTCTTAAATAGTTTGGGATTCAGTGAGAATTAAATATTCTTGAACTGAGGAAAGTAAAGGCAGCTTTTTGTCTGTAAGGCAGAGCTCAAAATTGCCACAATTGATTGATGATTGAGTATCAAAAGTGATTTACCAGCATGAGTTTTTCTCCATAATTTCATTGTGTGAAGTCAGCTGATCTTTTCAGTATTGTCTATTTAACAACTCATTGTCAATCTAAGGAGTGTTAGAGCCAGCACTTGCTTGCTCTGCTGGAAGAGGAAAACATTAGTGGTTGTTTTTTTTGTTTGTTTGTTTTGGTTTGGTTTTGTGAATTAAAAAAATTGCAATTACAGTGGAATCTTGGGAAGTTAAAAATTCACAAGTTTTCTTCTGTTTTTTTTCTCTATATTACGTTTGAAAGAAACATTAATAAAAGGCTTAAAGGTGGGGTTTTTCCTGTTAGAAACTGAGAAAGCTTGACTTAACTGTTTTTCAGATACTAAGGCTTTCAAGAAAAATAATATATATTAAGGAATATGTATTAATTTCTTCAGTACCCTAAGCCTTCACACTTTGAGCTTCTTGCCAACTTGTGGATTTTTCTTTCATTCCACAGAACAGGCCTTAACTGACATTGTGATCATAGCTTAAAATATAAAATTCTGAGGTATGGCACTTTGAAAAATCATTTTGATAGTCTCTGTATTTGAATGGCATGGTAAGGTTACCATGAATTAAGAAAATACAGCATGTTTGTTAAGCTATAACATTGGGAAATGTGTAATTGTACAGAATTACTGTTTTATGTGTATATATATAATGTATGAGTACTTCTGAAGTCTGGTTCCTAGTGGGTTAAATGCATGGCTACAGTTGGATGAAGAAAAACTTTTTTGCACTTCTCTCCAGAAAATTGGATACAGCTGGCAGATGCCAGCTGATCATGTCAGTGATAGGAATATTTTAGTAATTCTAGTGTTTCAGTACATAACTTTAACTCGTGCTTTTAGTTTCTGGTTTTGAGGTACTTAAGTTTAACATTCTCTTAATAATTCAGTTCATTTTGGATGAAACCACTAGTAAAAGCCTATATTGTTTTTCTTTTTTTCCCCTCAACTAGTAAAACTGAAAACTCTTGTTTTTTTTTGTTTCTCTCTTAGTGATATAACAAGACTGAATATCACAGAGGAAGATAAAATTGCACATATCTTTAAAATGAATGAGAAATGAGGTGGTAAATTGAATGTCACAGAGTCATAGGATGATTTTTTAAATAACTGTACAATTTTGTTTATGGGCTCTGTGTCATATTTACACTGACAAGTAAAGCAAGTTAGGTGAAAAAAAAAACAATTTTCTTTGTCAGTGTTGAGAATCATAGGATGATTTGGGTTGGAAGGGATCTTAAAGATCATCTAGTTCCACCCCCTGCCAGAAAAGAAGACCAGGATTGTATTTCTCTCTTCTTCAGCTCCCATCTCCAGATTATTCCTTTGAAAAAACAAAACAAAACAAGAAAACAACAAAAGAAAACAAGCTAGAAAGGAGAAGGCCTGTCTTGGCAGCCTGGTTTGGAGGGAGAGGTGCTGGTTCTGGTTGTGTGTGCACCCCTTGCTTTGAGAACAGCGCGGATGTTTGGCGGTGCAGGCAGCAGCCCCTGGGTGCAGGCAGGGCAGGAGGGAGGATTGCTGGGGCTGTGCTGGCTGGGCTGGGGAGGTTCCCCTGGTGCTGCTGGGGGTGGAGAGAGCCCCTTTGTGTTGCTTCTCAGAGTTGTGGAGCGGGCTGGGGCTGGGTGTGGGTGCAGCCACAGCTCCTCCTCCCAGCTGCACTGAGTGCTGCACCACAGTGTTTGTGGCTTAGCTGTGGGATGTTTGGAACCCTCCTGGGTGATTATATTGGTGGGACAGTGAATATTCCATTCCCATTCAGGTCTTGTCTGTGTTCTGTGACTCCTCAGGTGTCCCCCTGGGCCAGTGGCTGTTCAGTGGAGGGCTGGGCTAGCCCAGGTTCCTGTGCCTCAGCCAGCATGGGCTCACTGCTGGGGCCTCTGAGAATGCTTTGGCCATCCTTTCTACCAATATTTTCACTGCTGCAAGAACTCCAGCAGCTGTAGGAAGTTTTACCAATCCCAATTGCAGATAAGGCCTCCTAATTGTTTTTGAACATCTGGCTGGAAAAGCCAATGGAACATTTATTAAAATTACCTTAAAAGTAGCTTTGTAAATATTCCATTTAGTTAATCTAAAGTTAGAATGCATTTTAAATTATTGTAATCCTCTTAAAATTCTTAAATACTACTTTCAGGCTCTTGACATAACATAAACAATTTTCATACATGTAGACTTAATTTTATACTGATTTTAAGTAATAATGTATACATAAATGTGCCATAGACCTTTGTGTGCTCACAGTCTCTGAAAGATAGTTTTTTAGTAAATTGTAAATAATGCTCTTCAGTTCTAGAATAAATATATGTTGACCTTTTTTTTCCTTCCTTATCCCAATTCTACTGAATGGTTCATTTTACAGCCTGACATAGGAACTTGGAATGAAAACAAGAGGGCCCTCACTTAAGTGCACACTTAATGGTGGAGACCAAATCAGTCATTAGGTCTTTGCTTTTAGTCATAGCATGCTCATTTTATGTATTATTTAGTTTGCCTTCAGTCATTGCTTGCTGATCTTTTCAGGCAAGAAGTAATTTTCCCAGGTAGTTGACATGAAGCCTTTAGAACTAAGTCCTAAAATTGTCTATAATTTGAAAGTTGCTTTATTAAACACCTACACCAAGATGGAAGTTGCCTAGTGCACCTTTTGGAATAGGTAGGATTCAAGGTGAATACCTAATTTGCTCCTATACTTCTAGAAAAGAGAACTTTAACATGTTTTATATACTTTAATCAATAAAATATAAGAGCTTAGAGGGTAAAACTCTTATACTTTTGGCAGTCTGGAGACACCCTCGCTCACAGTGTAACCAGGTGTCCCTCAACAAAAGAGATTTTTATCTAAATCTCCAAACTTAGTTAAGTCTGTGTTTTAGTTTTTGTAAAACATATCGTTCAGTTTGAGTATTTAGATGAATGTAGTTATGTTTCACATTCTTAAACTAATTTTATTCTATATTTAATATATTGATAGCTTAGGTGTAAAAGCATCTGTACATAGTAAAGGCATAATGCAATTAGTGATGTAGGAAAAGTTGCTAACATAAAGCTACTGGTGGCCTGAAAAGAAAGAAGTCTTGGCCCATATTTTAGAAGTCACAATGTTTTATTCATACATTCTTGTTTTGTATTGGGGGAGGGGATAGCTAGAATGTGTTATGAAATTTTTGGAAACCTTGCCTAGCATTAGTTGGGAAGTTGGCCTTGAAATGCTGTCGTGGTCAGCTTCCTCAAATTCACTTGTTTGTAGAGTATATATTTTGATTGTCAGTAAAGATAACAACTTTGTATTTTTTCTGCACTTAATTCGTGTAATTAATCCACACAACAGAGTTTTCTATAACATGGTGAAGTCGACAAAAGACTTTATTTCTCCTGCCTGTTAATCTGTGCTTGCAATATTTGAGTAATTTTATTTAAGCCATGGATAGTAAGCAGCAGAAAGCTGCAAATTTCAATTTTCTTTTTGCTTATTACATTTGTAGTGTGAGTGTTCATTGGTTTTCTTTACAGAAAGCTTGTAGAATTTTCTATTTGCTGCATATATCTATTTAAAAAAGACAGTCTTTTTTTAGCTTTTGTGAAAGCAGTTACTGCTTACAAATTGCACGACGATTTTATAGTGTGTCTCCATTACTTAGCAAATTGTTTTTTTCAGGGTTAGTGGTTCAGTTGGAAAATGCTTGAAAAATGAGTTTTAAGCACTTCATCAAGCACAGCAAACACGGTATAAAATTTTGCTATTTGAAAATTAATTAAGTGTAAGGATATCAATTGAATTTTTTTTTCTTCTAAGAGATACCTCACTTAAAGGAAAGCACAGCTGTACTGTATTTAAACGAATTCTAGGAAATAATAAAAAGTTGGTCTGAAATATTTCGTTGCCATCACGTTGCTTTCTGTGATTGACAGAACGTTTCTTGTGTTTCCATCCTCACTCTCTAAAGTATTCATTGCTGTTGACATGCCAGTATAATTCTCTCAAACGACAGAAAGTAGCTGCAAAACAGCTGAGTCCGTGTTAGCTCAAGGCAACAGGCTGAGTGACTATTCTGAAACCATAGGAAAAGCCTGTGAAACATGATCAGTACATTCAACAATTTTTAAAACTTTGCCAATGATGTACAGTCTTATTGTCAGCGTTGCTGTGGTTGCATTACATGACACACAAAACTGTCCTCTACCTCACGTGAGATTTAACAGATATTTTATATGGTTTTAGTAGACAAGATGCATCTATCTGGTCACTTAGTTTACAAATTTTGAATTATATTTATTGAAACATGACATACTGTGCTCTTAGCTTATACCTCAATTGTATTTTGTGCTGTTATCCATTTCCATGCCTTGTAAATACCTGTATAGATTGTGGACTCAAAAACAAATAAAGAACTGTAATGTCAGAACTCTTGTCTCTGTCATATTTTTGAGCACTGACTTCTAAACTTGGCTCCTTGAGGGTGTTGAACTTGGTGCTTTTCTAAGGACAGAACCTTCCTTGCTTTGATTACAGCAAATTAAAATCTGATTACACCAGAACTTGTTAGCAGAGCTCCTGCAGCATTTCCCCAGTTCTCTAAAATGTATTTTAAGCAAAATCTGCAAGATCAAAGCCATCCCTCCCCATGGATCCACTTACTAAAGCTCTTTTGATTCTCTGAAGGTATTGGCACCAAGCTTTCTGTGTATCTTGGCATAAATTTGGTGTTTATACCTGAAAATAGAACTCGTTGCATATTGGCACGTTCTCTGGTGCCCAGCTTTGTTGCTGCTTGACTGCTCAAGCAACATGTGAGTTGTTCACAACTCTTCCATAGCTCAGTAATAAACGAGATTAAAAACACACATTGCTCCAGATTGAATGCTGAGATTATACAAAGTTAAAATCAGAAATGAGAGTTTTACTCTATTTGCTGAAAAAATGCTTACTGCTGATGGTGAGTGACTCTCAGGAGTTCTTAGTTTTTGTATACCATGTGGTTATATTACCTTAACATTTTTGTGTAGCATCAGGGAGCTTAAATAGCAGCAAAATCAGAGTAGGAGAGGGAAGGAGCAATGGAGGAGAAGAGAGGGAGCAGTTTCTCTAAGCTGCATGTTCTCCCACAAGTCTTTCATTTACATTGAATTTCCCCCACTAAAAACAATAAACTGTTTCCCAATATTATAGTAAAATATAACTTTTACTACAAATAATATTTTGGAGAAGTTCTAGGGGATTTTATTCATATTGAGAAGTTTTCCTTGATGCCTAAGAAAGCACATTCACACGCATTTTGGTATTTTTTCTTCCCCTCAAATCAGTGCTGCTTTCCCATATAGGAAATCCTGATGATGTTTCAGATAATTGCAAACCCTTAATGCCACCATGGGTTTGCCTGTATTTTACAGATAAGGAGAGAAAGGAGCAGTATGAACCAGAATAAAGATGAAAATTATAATGATGAGCTCAGCCTTCAGTGTAGAACAAAATTAAGAACTGGCTGTACCACTTAAACTTGTTTATTTCTGCATCCCATCTTGCTTTTTTATACTGCTGTATTTCCAAATGGGGAAGAAACAATGGGGCTGAAAATGTAAAGAAAAAGTTCAAGATGAGTCATTTGGATGAGAAAGCCCTGGGGTGTTGATAGCTTGGGTAGCTATGACTAATTGCAACGCCTGTCTTTTGTCAGAGAGAACAATGCAGATCAAGGAAAAGCTCTGGGAGTGAAGGGTAAAAAGATTGATTTTTAAGGAGCTGGAATGAATGCCTGTGTAGCACTTGCTTTTAAAAAGGCAGCTTCTAAGACTATTGCCCAAAGTGTATCAGCTTAGTTGGCATATAACTGGCAAGTTGTTCCTTATTTTATTGATCTTGTAAATCATTGTCCACTTGCCTCATAGGAACTTACATTCACTGAACTGTTGGTGGTGTGATTTATAACACTGACAAAATGGTAAACGTCTCCTGTCTCTATTGACATTAATTAGATAATTCACACTGTGCCCTGTGGGCACCAGCTCAGTTCTGTTGAATAGTGCTGGTTACCAGTGTCAAATTTACTCCTTGCTCCTGCACAACCCTTGATACATGCATTTGTGAAGGAAATCATGGAGTTAAGAAGCTTTTGCGGTTAAGGAAACCAAAAGTGTAGGAGACTGAATTACAGAAGGATGTGTATGCCAATGAACACCTTGCAGCATGTAAAAAACCCTTATACTGTACATTAGGATATGCCTGCACCATCACTGTAAAATGATTCCAAACCTCAGCTTTGGGATGAAATCTGTCATCTCCTTTTGCTTTCAGGAGGTAGCACATGATCTGTCCAATGCAATTGCTCTGTCCAACAAGTGGAACAACACCACTTTCACCCAAGAGATGACAAGTTTATCTCCTGAATACTAAATAAGCAAGAATATTTTTTAGTGGAAGATTAAATCCATCTAGAATTGAACCCTAGACAACATAAATTTGTGTCTGGTTATCAGTAGCAGCACACTCCACCTGAGGTGGGTGCAGTAGAAGGATAAGCTGTGCAGGAAGGTGGAATCACATCAGGAAATTTCATGGAAGGCCAACTGGTAGCTTGGCTTCACAGAAATACAATAAGCTAGATATAGAAAAAACCCAAGGAGTAACCAACAATATAAAACAAACGTGAAAACAAGGATTAAAATTATATTTATTATAACAGCTTCTCTCGAAAAAGATTTTTTAACTTTATTGGTAGTGCTCCAGTGTTCAGATGAAGCTTTGACAGAAAACTGACCTCATGTCCTTGAATTTTGGACCTAAGGAGCAGGTGATGAAAGAAGCCTAGGATGCTCTCGTTCGTGTTTTTAATTTGTTAAAGAATGGTAAAAAATACCCTTGGATGAGGAGCAGGATACGTTTAATTCCTAGCACTTTAAACTCGGAGTGGCATTCCCAGTATTTCTTTCTCACTGGCAGCTCCAGGAGTGAATGAAATTCATGGTTGTGTCACTTTCTCGTCCCTTTTCCCTGCCCGTGCACCGCAGACAGCTCTCCACTAGTGGTCTCTCCAGGCATGCGGCATCCGCCTCCTTCCAAACCTTCCCTTCGCAAAACCAGCGGCGCTGGGGGAGAACACAGCCGTGAAATACCCTCAGGGAGGTGTCGGCCCGCGAGAACACACATTTGTGCTGAGAAAACACAGAGCCGAGTTAGGAAAATGCCTGCCTGCTTCTCCTGATGCAGAACGGGAAGATGTGAAGTTTCTCCACCTCTGGCGTTTTGGAGTGGGCTGCTCCTTTTTTATCAAATGTACTAAAATTCATATAGTAAATTTACTCAGAGTAAAAGTCTGAGTTGAAGGCTGCTCGTTTTAGTTTGAGGAATCAAGAGTGGGACTATGGTGCTGTTAAACACGTATTTAAGACTCAGTGAGTGTTAGTTAATATTTCTGAAAACCCAGGCACAGCAGAGAAAGCACTGATGGGTCTTTTATATTTTTACAATTACTGGAAACAACAGGAAAGACCCAAGACTGATTTTGTCCCTTTACTGCAGCTCTGCTGATGGCTTTGATGAGGCGATCAATTCCACCTCTTGGGCAACTCTGTCCACTGCATTTCTCCCCTTATCTTTCCATGAGGAGGTACCAGTGTGACTATTAAAGTTCAGCTGGCAAACACTGCCTATTTTTTTCTCCCTCTACGCTAAATTTCGAATAGCCGGGCTGTTTGCATTTCAGTAAACCCCTCCGGCTTGTTTTCGAAGCACGGCTGGGCGCGATCGTGCATCTCCTCCTCTCCACACCCTCCTTCCCCTCGGCCGCTCCGGATGCTCTGGCAGAAGTTGGGGCTCCCCCCTCGCTCCTCCCATGCGCTGTGGGGCCGGAGGCAGCTCTGACCCCTCCCAGGGAGGGAGCTGGGCAGAGGCAGCCGAGTGCTTGCGGCAGAGCCTGAGCAGGGACCTCGTCCTGCCCAGCCCCATCCCTCCAGCTCCAGCGGCCGGGATCTCTCCGGGCGGCTCCGCTGACCCCCGCGGGCACTGTCCTGTCCAGCTCTCCCCACCGAAGGACAGAGATGGTGGCCACCTGCCTGCACCTGGCTGGATTTGTCTGCAGCTTTGTTGGGTGGATCGGGGTGGTTGTGGCCACGGCCACCAACGACTGGGTGGTGACTTGCGGCTACACCATTACCACCTGCAGGAAAATGGATGAGCTGGGATCCAAGGGGCTGTGGGCAGACTGTGTCATGGCAACAGGCCTCTATCACTGCAAGCCCCTCGTGGACATCCTCATCCTGCCAGGTGAGTGTGTCCCATCCTCCCCTCCCACCCTGAGCGAGGGCTGAAGCCGTGCCCAGAGCAGAGCAGGTGCTGCTGCCGCAGGAGGGGATGGTGAAGCTCCTTCAGCTTCACCAGCACAGGAGATGGTCCATTAAATGCACTAAAGAAGGTGAATGATGGCTCTTAACATGATTCTCATTGATTTACACCTGGTTTTAATCGTACCCAGGTCTCGTGTTTTCTGTGGCTACTAAAACCCGGTTAATGTTTAATCGTTGCTCTTAGCGAAATCTCACTGCTCCTTTCACGTCTTGTCTGTGGATTGCACTGCAGAACATACAGAGCACACTGAGGTGTAATAGACCATTTCAAGGGGATGGTGAACTATTACAAATGTTAAGGTTTGATTCCTTAAAGTGATTTGGAGCATAATGAATCTTTCATCATTTATTATTGATGCTGCTGTGGCTTTTAATCTTTCAGAAGATCATCATTAGTCTTGATGGTCTTGTGCTTCCCACAGATTCTGAGGCAAGACAGAACTTTCACACAGCAAACTGATGTAACTATATTTAACTTGATATTTTTTAATGATATAGTAACTATCATCTGGTTTACTGCAAAGCAAAAGTTAAGCAAGGTATTTAATGAGCATTAGTACATCCTTTGAGCTAATTAAACCTGCCAAATTCTTGTGAGATCTGGTCCCTGTAAGTTTAGTTTTGTGAGCTTGCCAGTTTCAATCACTGTTCACTCTGAAGTACTTCATTCTGCTCTGTTTTAGATTGCAGCTTCTCTACCATGTCAAAGGTGACTCTCCCAAAGCTGACAGGGCATAAATGATCATTCCTTGTAATTTTATTTCATATTTCCTTATTTACTGATGAAATCGTTGTGAAAATAATTTTACAAGAGGTTAAAAAGATAATTCCTGAATTTCTCTCTGTTACAGAGCTTGGTCTGTGTCACACAGAACTTAGCAATGTTGAGTCTCTCATTCTCCCTTTCTCTGTGTGTCCTTACTTTTATTTTAGTAAGTTTGCCTTCCTCACTGCTACTGTTGTTATATCTGATCCAGCAGAGAAGACAGAGGAAGGTTTTGCCCCAAAGAAACATTAGTGAATGGAACTTAATAAATAAGAGAATGGGTCTTGCAGTAGCAGAGAGCAAAGCTTCCCTCAAGCAGAAGCAAATCACAAACCAAGATGTTTCTGCTTGTAGCCTGTCCAATACTCACAGCTTGGCATGAGAGGGAAATTTATCCTGGTGTACCCAATAGCTGAAATATATTTAGAGCCTTTCATTGTCTGAGTCAAGTCTTTAAAATGAATTGTTTGTGTTCTCATTTACTTGGGATTGATTGCACAGAATCCACACTGGGTACAGCCATCTCCTTTGTTTATGGTCTCCTTTTATGCCTTTTGCCAGGTAAAAAAATTTTTCAAGTTTCCTCTTGAAAAAATCAAGGAAAAATTTAATCACACAGTGTCTCCATTTCCAGAAAGAGTAAAATCCTCATTCCTGGTGTTGCACCTGTGTGTCAGTGAGATGTTCTCGAGGCCCCTCTTTGCTGGTGTTGGTTGAAACATCTTGAAATTCTATGTGTGGATCTGACAGCTTCTTTTTGTTAATAAGGGGTGGACAGAGAGCCAGCACACTCACTGTGCTGAGACTGTCCTGAAAACTGGAGGAGGCCACCAGGCACTGGGGCAAATCTGACATTTGTCCTTTTCCTTTTGTGTGCTAGTAATGATCTGGTATCATTTACATATATGTAATTTTTGTATAGTATATATACATTTAATATAAAATAAATATTATAAAATTTAGATATGCATATCACATATAAATATTTTTTAAATCATATATTATGATACATAGACCCTCCCAGAGTGGCAGAAATGTCATGGTCCTGCCCAGCACCCCCACAGCCTCTGGTCCCTGTTGTTTCCTGTTGCTTTGTGCATGAGGAGAGGAGAGGAATGGGAGCTGATGAAGTGCCTGGGGATGCTGTGAGGTCCACAGAGATCCAGAGGAATAATGTGGCCCTTGGTCATGGCAGCTCAAGCAGCTCTGCAAGGTACAGTCTTCTCCCTAAGGAAGAGCTGCGCCATGGATCTCCTCTGAGGGCCCACAGCCAGGCTGAGCTCCTGGGAGTGCTGCAATGTGGCTCACGATGGTGAGGAGCGTTCCTCCTCCTC
>VXBQ01014571.1:51455-90142 GCA_013400175.1 Phainopepla nitens | reverse complement strand
ATATCCTTCTTTCTTTCTTTCTTTCTTTCTTTCTTTCTTTCTTTCTTTCTTTCTTTCTTTCTTTCTTTCTTTTTGTTATTCTTACTTCCTCCTCCTCCTCCTCAGCATCCCGCGGACTTGCAGTGTCAGTAGTGGGTCTTCAACTGTTCAGCCCTCTGAATGATGGGAGAGTCTTTGAGGTTTTAAATTACTGTTATTTAATTTCAAAGATTCTAAATTCTTGTTCTTTAATCAAACTCTCGCTATGAAAATATGTAGAGAAACTCCTTCCTAGAGAAAACTTCTACTTTCCCTTCCCGTATTTTCCAGCTCCATCATTTCTCAGTGTCTCTCTGGGAAGAGCTTGTGTTTTCCAGGCAGTGCTGTTTGTTTGTTGGAAAACTGCGAACCTGCACATGCTGTGTTCATGCACTCCCCACTGCACAGCAGCCTCACTGCCTTACACCTGGTGAAGATTTAATGCCTACCCAGGGATGGACCCATTTCCCGTACTCCGTGCAAGTCTTGGTTTCTAGTCAAACAGGAGCTTTTGTCCAAAGCCTCCTTTTCTTGTGCCAAATAATAAGACCCTCATTCCTTGCCTTGCCCACAGGCTATGTCCAAGCGTGTCGAGCGCTGATGATCGCCGCCTCCGTGCTGGGCCTTCCCGCCATCTTCCTGCTGATAACGGTCCTGCCCTGCATCCGGATGGGCCACGAGCCCGGGGCAGCCAAGTACCGGCGCTCCCAGCTGGGAGGGATCCTCATCATCCTCCTGGGTAAGGCACCTGCCACCTGTGGAGGGCTGGAGCCCGTCCCTGCTCCTGGGCGCTGCAGGCTGGTTGAGCGTGTTCTCCTGGAAGGATTTGTGCAGGCGGAGCTGGCCCTGGAGCCCTCCAGCATTGCTGCAGCCTGTGGGTGGACAAAAGGCACAGACAGGAGTGGGAGGACAAGGACAGGAGGCAGGGGGTGAGGCAGGGTTAGAGGGAGGGCTGTGAATCCCTCTGTCTGTGCCTTGTGGAGTCCTCAGGCACGGCTTCTCTTGGAGAGCCATCCCACACGGGCAGTGCCTGCAGGCATGGACGGTGCTGGCTCACTGTGGAGGTCATTTCTGGGAAAGGGTCTAAACTTCCAAGCTACTTATAGGGAAGGCAGAGTCTCCAAATTTTCCCTGGACATCCAGGGAAGGTAAGCTGAGGCGTGTGGGAAGGGGAGCCCTTACTGAATGGGGCTGCTCCTGTGGCAACGGCAGGGGAAGGAGCACGGAGGTGGCACAGACATGGAAGAGGGATGGCGCTGGCACGGGAGGAGGACTGGCATGCCCTCTGTGCTCCCAGCCCCCTCCAGCCAGCCTCGCCCTTGGCCTCCAAGCTCCCCTGGGAATTTCTTCCCATCCTCAGTGCTTGTGGAGGAGATTGTTTTGAGCAGCACAGACTGTGGAGCTCATTGTCCCCCATGCAACACCTGCATGTTCTTGAGGCCTCGTCATCTCAGCAACAGCCTGCGGGGCCTTGTTTGCACCCGTCCGTGGCAGAGGAGGAGGGGAGAGGCAAAGTGGCCTCTTTGTGTGGCTCTGCTGCTCGCTGGCAGCCAGCACTGACATCATGCCCGTCTTCTTTCTTCTTCTTCTTTTTTTTTTCAAGTGGGCACTGAATATAGCTGCACACTCGGAAGGGCTGTCCTCTGGATGCTCCTTCCATGCAAGTCACCCCTCCTCTGTCACCTTGTGGTTAGCACAAGTCCATACATCCCAAATCTGAGGGATTGAGTCCAAGGGGCTCAACTGGTGCCTGTGGAGTTCAAGAGCACAGCTGGAAGTCCTAACATCAGCTTTATAGGGCCTATGTAGGACATCCCAATCATGAGCAGCAATATTGGAATGTGATCTTCATCCATGCCCTGGAACCTTGAGTTACGTATTTGGGCTTGGAGAAGTGAAAGAGAAAGCGGAAGTTTTCTGCCTGTGAATGAAATTTTAGTGCTGGAGGAGTCTGCTCTGGTGGATTTGCCCTTCCCAGGATGGGGAGGCAAAGCAGAGCTGCACTTTGCCACAAAAGCCACAAGATTTTGGTTCCAGTCAAGGAGAACTATGCTGCAGGTCAGCCCTGCTGCATGGCTGCAGATGTGGAGGCAGGAGGACTGTCTCTAAAAATCCCAAAGGGCAAGAGGATGACAGGACCAGCTCACATATGACAAATTGCAGTGACAGTGTTGGGTACTGCTGCATTAGAACAAATGAAATCCTTTATGCTGCAGTGTCCCACCAGGGTTTGGTGTCTGCTGTGTCACTATCCTGTCCCAGTCATGCTGCAGTGGGACACCAGGGAGGAGAACAGATGTGAGGGGATGATGGAGAGCTCTGGTGCTCCATAAACCGGGTTTCCCTCTCCCTCCATGCATGGTTTTCCAACTAGGTAGATCTTGTGAGGAAAGGAAATGTGAGAGATCACATCTCTCACATTTATATCACAGAGACATTGGCAGACAAATGCTTTTTGTGTCAGATTTGGACCAGATCTTATTGATTTTCACCCCTGTGAGGTCTGAAGCACCTACAGGTGAATGATTTAGTGGTGTTGCTGATGCCCTGAATGGTCTGGGCTGGGATCAGCAGCCTGGTCACAATGTTTTAGTCCCAATTACAATAATGCTCTTTTTGTCAGATCACAAATGAAGAATAAATAAGCTTCTTTTGCTCCTAGGTTGCTTTTTTTAAAAAAAGAACAAGCAAACCAACTCGCATTTACATTTACAAAGCCCATTTTTTTCCAGGCTCATCAGCAAGACAGTCCCTTTGGAAGAAGAATAATGTACAGAGTTCAGGACTTTGACATTATTTAAGCTGATTAATGATCTGTTAGTCGCAAGATGAGGTGTCACCATTCCAGAGCATTTAACAAGCATGGATCAAGCCCTGAAAGATACAATACTGAGTTAAAATCCATTATATTCTAGAAGGAACATGCCCTGGACTGTTTTTATTCACCCTCCAGCCACTGAACTCTCACTCATACTTTCCACAACCCCATAGGCTCCAGACCTTTCCTCTTAGTGGAGAGCAATGCCCAGACCTCTGGTTAAAAGAAAATGGCCCTCAAAACACTCCCTAAGGCAGCAGAAATAGGGAGTGGGGATGCAAACTGGCCCCATGGCAAACTTCACTTGCTGCTCGGGGAGGGGATGGCAGTTTGTCACTGAAATTTGTTATAAGGGAAAACAGGGATTGAAACACAGCACAGAGGAAAAAAAAAAAAAGAAAAAAATATATATAAAAAGCTGAAAAGTTGCCAGGAAAACAATGGGCTCAGATATTCCATTGATTTTTCTGTCCACTGATAATCACAGGATGCCAGAGTGCAACCTGTGTGCACGCCCTGCTATTCTGCTGCTGGTGTGTTTATGGCTTTGCTTGATCCTGTCTGACTGAGAGAATTGATTTATGACTGAAAACAACCATCAGCAGAGGTTAGCTCTGAGCTGGTGTGAAAACATTTCACATGTTGGTGTTGATGGAAAAACCCTGGACCTGCCCATGTTGTTGATAATAATTTGGAGGACCCCTTGCTGGTAACCAAGGGGGCATTTTCCCAACGGAGGAGAAGGACTCAGACACTGGAAAATATGACATATACATTAGTGGGAATTGCTACTACAAAATAAGCCATTGTGTACTAAATAAAGGATGTTTGTGAGTTTTTCTGAAGATTGCATGAGGTTTACTTGTAAAACCATAGATATCAAGATAAAAAGATTGCTTTGAACACACACACAAAAAAAGGTATCTTTTTTTTCTCAACTTAATGCTTTGAAAGAGAAATCCGTGTGACTTTGAGTCAGCAATTTGGAATAGTTAAATTTAGATGTGAAAAAAAAGTATTCTTTCTTCTGCAGAAAGCCTTTAACTTACTGTTAAGGAATTTGGCAGGGACTCACTGTCCCTTGAGTTAGAACAATCCTGTTCCCTCTCCCCCAGCTCCCCAAGCACCTTCTGGGCTTCTTGTCTCTGTGCACGTCCTTCTGACTCCAACACATCTCTAACATTGAGTATTAAGGGTTTCAGCTCAGCTACTGCAAATCCACAGTTAAAAAACACTTGGAAACACTGGGAGCTGGGATGTATCCCTGTGAATTTACAGCAATCTGATGGGGCAAGGACATTCATGTCATGCAGTGCTGAGAGGATTTTTTAGGTAGAGGCAGTGGCTTTTACAAGACTGCTTACTCCAGCTGTAAAAAAGCAAGCAGGATTTCCACGTGTGCCCCAAAACAGGCCTGTTTTCCAAACTACATTGGTTGCTCTAATAGAAAATATTCCTTCTCTTTGCAGAGCTCTATTTTTCTGCTTGACTGTGTTGGCTACAGCAGCTTTACTGTCTTAAGATTCCTTGTTTAGAGAGGCAAAGGATGTCTCAACATTAGCACAAGAGAAGGAATAATAACTTCTATCTGCACTTCTTTTCCATGTATGGACCAAAAAAAAATGGCAGCCATTTTAGAACTTGAAACTTACCCTTTTCCAATCTCTTCGGGTTTCTTGTCAAGTCACCTTTTTTTCCAGCCTTTCCCTGTGGTACAACCAGACTAAAATTTGAGCCTGCAGGGAGATATTGCAGTTGCTGACTGTCCTTTTCCCATCTCCTCGGAGGATTTGCAGCCCAACCTAATCTATGCAGAGCGATGAAACCCAGCCCTGTTCCAGGGCATTCCTCTTGCTCAGCAACGGGGTCACCGGTGACTGACGGCAGCTGGTGGCCTCCGAGGACAGAGAGCTCAAGTGAACCCATGCAAAGTCCTTGGCTTGTGTTTCACAGCTTTCTGGTATTGTCAGCATTAAAATAAGGTGGTTTTACATGTAGTGGGGCCACATGCACAAGAGATGCCATTGTGTGAGCATCCCTGAGAGCTCTCCTCACCCCACTGCAAGTGTTTTCTTCGGTCCTGTCTTGTGGGGGAGGATCTGGAGAGATAAGGCTCTTATAGTCTATAGACAAAAAAATATATATATTTACTGCTGACAGAGAAAGAAAAGATGATTGTGTTTTTTCGGACAACAAAGCAGCTTTGTTCCCAGAGCCCATTAGAATGCTTTGTGGATTCCCAACTGATACATTTTTGTTTTAAAGCGTTGGAGGTTCATGAGCTGTTTGCAGGACCACTCCACAGGCACGAGAAATGCTCTTCTCCCCTCCCTGCCTTCTCCAAAATTCCTTCCAAAGCTGCGGGGCCCTTCTTTTGAGGAGGCCCAAAATTATTTCTGGCTTTATAAGCATCCTTCAAATGTTCTTCTCTTTTCCATAAGAAAATATTTTCTCTCACAATAACTGCAGCTTTGGGGATGGGTTTTTTGCTGTACCGGCCAGGAGCTATGGTTTGTTCTCTGCTTTAACTAAACAATTTTATTTTTAATCTCACCCCTTTCTTTTTCCCCTCTTGCAACCTTAACTTTCTGACACTGCCTCCAGATACCTTTTAACACGGTCGGTGGAAATCTGTAACGCTGCCACGGTCCTGTTATTGTTTTGCTCTGATTCTCTGATAGCCACAAGGATGGAGTCCTGCACAGCTTGTCCCAGAGGCAAGTAAATATTGACAGATTAATTCTTCTCAGATGTACAGGCCATCAAGGAGTATTGTCTTAGGACCTGCTCCTGGGAGGTGATTAGCAGCACCAACTCCCGTTGCCCTCGGTGCATGTGGGGACTCTGTGGGGACTGTCTCCCTCATATCTCACCTCACAGCGCCACTGCAGCTGCCTTCTGGCTTTTTGTGGGAAAAACCCCGATGGGATATCAAGTAAAATGTGAAGCCTGCGGTCATTTTTTGACCCACTGTAGTGTCTAGGTGGGATCCTGTTTTTGCTTCTGCAGACTCTTCAGGTTCCATTTTTATTCAGTTCAGTAAATGCCTTGAGAGTCTTGCTGGAATTGTCCCCATCGCTTGATAGAAATTTTCCACAGAGAAGTAGAATCTATTTTCCAGAGCTGTGAGACATTTCCTTTTCCAAAGAAAAACCCCAGCAATGCCTAACTGCTGCTTATTTTGTCTCTGCTCATTTTCTGCTCATATTTCATAAACCCTACTCTGTGTTAAAGTGCTAGGATATTTTGGTGATATTTATGTGACCACTCAGTAGAGCCTCTGCAACGATGAGGAGTGACATGGGCTGAGGACACAGCATGTGTGTCCATGTGGAAATAGGGATTTAAACCCATTCCCACTGGTCCACAGATTTAATTCTCTCACTGATCCACATGGTTTTCACGGCCCTGCTTCATATCCTATTTATTCTTAATTCTGAAGTTCATATCTAATCTATTCCTAATTCTGAAGTTCTCCAGAACATCAGTTTCAGGGATGACCCTCATTTTTCCCTCTTACAGATATTTCTAGGGAACAAGTCTGTTTCCCTTCTAATAAACACATTATATTGTCTCAGGCAGCAGTAGATTTTCCTTCTCGTTGGTGCCTGAGAGAGATGGCTGTTCCTTTTCCGTCTCTCACTCCTGAGGCTCTCATGTTGCCTTGGACATCTCTTGGACCCAGCCCTGACGCCGCTGCTTCTGGGTCCCACCACGGGACTGGAAGGGAGGAGGGACGTGTTTCCTCTGCGCCCCAGCGTGTGTGTGTCCCACAGAGGGTGACACCCTGGTGTCGCTCCCTCCATTTCGGATCCCTAACGCTGTCCTCCCCTCCGTCCCCAGCCATGTGCGGCGTCGTGGCCACCATCTGGTTCCCGGTGTGCGCCCACCGCGAGACCACCATCATGAGCTTCGGCTACTCGCTGTACACGGGCTGGATCGGCTCTGCCCTCTGCCTCTTCGGCGGCTGCGTCATCGTGTGCTGCTCGGGAGACGCGCAGACCTTCGGCGAGAACCGCTTCTACTACGGCTCGGGATCCAGCTCGCCCACCCACGCCAAGAGCGCCCACGTGTAGGAGCCCCGGGGACGCCCCACGGATGCTTTGGCTGGTGGGTTCGTGTGCCCTGGGGCTGCTTCTGCTGACACACTTCTCTGTCAGCCTCCCAGGGGGAGATTTAGAAAAGCAGCACAAATGTCTGAAGTAGTTTGAAGCATTATTCTCCCCGTCTCTTCCCCCCCTTTCTCTAGAAAGACAGCTCCAGCCAGCCCTACCTCTTGGTCCTCACCGTTTTGTCCCGACCTCCCACCCCATCTTCTTGCAGCCAGGATGGTTTGGGGTTGTGGTGCGGGTTTTAGGGATTTTAGTTTATCTTCTAGCTCCCCTGGTTATAGGAGAGTTTAAAGCAATGAAACAGAAAGGAGAGAGACACTTTCCCATTATTGGGACGACTCTGACATCTTCTCCCCCATCCTCACTGTTTGGTTTCCCCCACTCAAGGTCACGGCTCTGGCAGGGCTGGGGAGAGAGGATAGGGAGGAAGGCTGTCCTCTCCCACAGGGCAAATGTTTCTCTTTGGGAACAAGAGGAGGGGATTTTTCTGCCTTTCTCTGTAAATACTTTTGTACGAGTCTGATCATTTTAGTAACAGTGTTTCCCCCACCCCCACAGTCATCAGTATGAAGGAAACCGAACCCAAAGGTCCTAATGACATGGTAGATAACAGTGCCTTTTAAAATAGTTATAAATGACTTTGGGGGCCCTAATCCCTGCCCTCTGGTATAGTTTTTTTTTTTGTTTGGTTGGTTGGTTTTTTCGGGTTTTTTTTTACAGCTCAGTAACTAAAAAATGTATTTTTACATTTTTTAAACTCCTTTCTTTCTTCCTCTAAGTTTGTGTTCCGTCTTGCCTCGTTAAAGCAGCACATTTTAACATGCAGTATAATGTACCTGTTACAATACAATTCTGGTGAGTACTGATGATGCCTTTGTACTTTCAGTGAAATACTGTACAATAAATAACAGAGTACCTGCAACCCCTGAATTCGTTTTTTTTCCTTCCTTCCTTCTCTGTGTTTCCATAGCCAGTTTTTCCATGACAGGGATGGGCCAATGATTTTGAAGATTTTCTCTTTTTTTTATGGCAATTCAGGATGAAAAATTCTGCTCTACTGTGGCGTTAAATGAAGAATATTTAAAATATGAGTAATCTTCCTGCATGGGGCTGTCTGTTATCCTTTGGTTCTTTCGATGCTCCCAGTAGCAGCTTGTACCAGTGCTACCCACTTGTGAGTTTCTTTACATTGGGAAGAATTAGAAAGCCCCTGAAGTTGTGGAGAAAACCCCGAGCCCTGTGAAGTTGATTCCTCATGTTGCTGAAAGTGCTCTCAAGGAAGATTTTCTCATCTGGGGTCACTGCTCTGATTAAAACTGAGTAAGATCAAGATCTAACTCTGTCCTTAACCAGAGGCTGTAGCAATTTAATTACACTGATACAAAATCCCATCTGTTCCCAAAGATGTTAGCTCAAACAATTTGTGTAAGCCAAGAGAAGGAAAAGAGGAGTAGCTGCTGTTCAGACATGGGCAAGGGGAGAGCCCCAGTGGAGGGGCAGGAGGAGGGTCTGAGAGACCAAGTTTTTTGGGGTGATGGATAATGGGAAAATAAGGCTGTCAGTCAAGCCTCGTGCATTCCGGAGTGTCCTTGGTCTGCTGCAGCTGGAGAAACCAAACTGAGTGACTCAGCCACGGGCATGGATGCCGCAGCTCCCACCTCTCCCCTCTCCACGTGGGAAGCTGGAGCATTTCAAAGGAGCCCGAGGGAGGCTGGCTGTGCTCCTCAAGGACCCTTTGCCTGGCCCAGGCAAGGGCAGCAGCCCGAGCATCTGCCTTTCCCACCGAGCAGCCTTGAACGCGGCTCTGTTGTGCGAGCTGTGCATCGCTGTGCAATGTCCCCAGGGCGGGCGGCGGGCGGTGGCAGGACACTTGTGCCCATGACATCACAGGCAGGGCACAGGCAGTTGTTGTACAGCCGGAGGACGCTGTCAGTGCTGCCATTGATGTGCGGGTGTCCCGGGCGGAGCGGGGCACAGACGTGCCAGCTTGCGCAGGCTGCCCGGGATTGTGGATTGTGCCCGCGGGTTTACCCTCCTAGCCCCGGGACCGACTGCGGCGTGGGACACTTCGGAGCAGAAATCCGATGGAATGCTGCCTGCGAACGGCCCGGGAGCAAACTGGCAGGGAAAAGCACGGGAATATCTGTGTCGGATGCCCGGGGGAGGGTTTTTGTGCTGCGGGAGGTGCATGACCTGATTGGGGACGAGGGGATTTTTTTCCTGCCCGCACCCTCAGGATGCACCGTGGCCCTTCCAATCTGACCCATCCCGTGATCCCCCTTGTCCCTTCCAATCTGACCCATCCCGTGATCCCCCTTGTCCCTTCCAATCTGACCCATCCCGTGATCCCCGTGCACGTGGTGCTGGGGACCCTTGGCAGGGGATGGTGCTGGGCTCTGTGTGCTCTGCCCATAGCCACAGATTACCAGCATCCCACCCCAAATTCAACTCTTAAAAGGCCCTGGGAGTGCTGCTCAGAGGAAGGAAGAAGTTTTATTTCAGGGTAGAGAATCAAAAACCAAACAAAGCAAAGCAACTCTGCAGCAGCTGCAGGGAAAATGTACATCTGCAGCCATGGGGTGTGAGGAGATGAGGCCAAAATGTGACGGGGTATTAGTGCTGGCACCACAGAGGGGAAGTGTTCTGAGGAAGCACAAAGAACATTAAACTTTTCTAGTTTTTAAAGGATCAAAGCTGAAACACCTGCTTTGTGCCCCCACAAAACACCCTATTCCCCTGTGGGGCTCTCTTGGTCTGGGTTGGCCACAGCACTGTTGGCTTATGAAAGCTTTTAGTGCTCATTTGCTGACCCAAAACCTCAAAACAGGATCAAATATAATTCTCCTGAATTGAAAAACTGCTCCACACCATTCCTAACACCAAATGTGGGGCGGTGGCTCCCAGTGTGGAGTCTCTGATGGCCAGCAGAGCTCTCCCCAGCTCCACCAGGACCAGCTGGAGCTCTTGATCCCATCCCTGTGATGGGAAGAGTACCTGGCAGGCTCCCCACTCCCCAGAGAACAGGGACAGCAGGAAGGAGCCCTTGGGGAGCACACTGGTGGCCCTGAGCACCCCAAAGGGGACAGGCAGCTGTGTCTGCCTCTCCACAGCCCCGCTGCCCATGCAGGGAGGGGACAGAGCTGTGACAGCCCAGTTCCCTCAAGGAAAGGTGAGTGCCAGCAATGGGAAGACTTTGGGGCACCCCAGGCCTTTGCACTGCAATAATCAACCTGTGGTCACTGGCTTTAGGTTTTTCCTTCTTTTTTTTTTTTTATTGTGTAAATGGATAACCATTTTCTCTAACAACGCTGCAAATAAATAACAAAGTCAGCCTGCTGAAATGGATGTTCTAAAATGGAATTTTTGAATCACTTAAAGCAGGATTTTGTTAATCTCTAGCTTAAATTTAGCATTGAAAAAAACATCAGAACTTCAGGTACCGATTGGCTAACAAAATTTACATGGGAATTTTTTTTTATTATTACTTTTTGTTTTAGTCTTTCATTTAGAAGATTTACATTACTATGGAAACTATTCTAAGACACATTTGTCTCTGGCTTTCTTTACAAATCCCTTTGTTCCTTTTTGATTTTTAAATGTAAAGGCACACAATAAAGCTTTATGCATTTATTAAAATATACAGATTTGGTAAATTTAGATTTTTTTTCTTAGTATCTTGATTATATATATGTATTATATGTATAGTTGTCAACAACACGTCATTTGAAAATAAAAATCACTCCATAACATATCTGCATATTTTTTTTTCTTTCTCATGACACACTACAAGACCCCATTGTACAATGCACCAATGGGCTTCTGGAAACCACAAAAAAAAAAAAATTGGTAGAACAAACTGCTTTTAACAAACACACCAACTTCATACCAGAACTGCAGAGAATTGTTACACCAGAAAGTACCACCTGCAAAAAAAAAGCAAGATATACATCAGAAAGACCGAACAAAATGAAGTGAAGGTCATTTACAATCTGGATTTACAATATCCCACATTGCTGGGGTGTGATTTCGCTGCCGTGTGGAGGATGCCAGAGTGCTGGGCCTCGGACTGAGGGGTCATGACTGTGTGGAGTGAATTTGTGGAGGGGCTGGGATCTTACAGAGTCGGTCTGGAAGGTCTGAGGTATTTATGCTCCATCTGTACCATGCATTTGGCCCCTCAGGGCACGTGCCCCGTGGAGGGCAGCAGGCACGGAGGGGCTTTGTGCCTCTCACCAGGGGTGGGAGCGGGGTGGTCCCGCTCTGCCACGTCCTCCTGACACCTCAGGGATGTGAGAACCTCCCTCAGGGCACTCAGGGGAAAGGCTTGAGTTGGGGTTACAGCAAAAGAAGCACTTGTACCTCTTCCCAGCCCCCTGGCCAGCAGTGCCCAGAGGCGCTGGACACAGCTGGACTGCCCACTGAAGAGCCCAGTGCTGCTACAAGGGACAGCACGTGAGTTCCCAGAGGCTGACCCCACACATCTCCTAGAAACTGCCTCCCAGAACAGAGAGCAGGCATCCTGTAAACCAGCCTTTGGCCACTGGCAAACCCCCAAGACCGGTGGCTTGGTCACCTCCTCCTTAAACACCTGTGTTGGGTGGGATGTGGTTGGCTCAGGAGGAGGGTACGGCTCCCACCCCCGGCCCATCCACACCCGACAGTGCCGTGGCCCCAAAGGCTGTTCCCTGGCGGTCCCAGGATGAGGCACAGCCATCCTGCCCCAGCACTTCCCCAGGGAGGGGAAGGAGGATGGGTGAATGGGAACAGGGGCAGCCCAAAGGCTGCTCAGATCCGATGGAGACGATCCTACAGACACCAAAGAGCAAGGGGTCAAGCCCTCGTCAAATGACACGGCGTAACTAGAGCGGACGTGACGACAGACGCTGGCACTGGTAACTGCTCCGTAGCAAGAGATTAAGGCTGCAAGAAGAACGGGCTTCGACTCAACGGGGTGCTTGGGCATGGGTCTGTGGCTCGGCAGATGCCCAAAAACCGTGCGGAAGTAGGACAAAAACGACTGCCTTGGATACAATATAGTACAAGAGCTGGTAGGAAAATAGCATCAGTCTTTCTCCCTGAAAACATAAAGCCAGGCCTGCGAGGTGGCATCTCTCTTGGGTACTTCTAAGGCATCAAGGAGGAGAGCAGCCAAGCATGGGGGAGTGGTGACCAAGAGGAGCCCAGAGGAGCCCAGCACCGCCGCAGAGGTTTCCCGAGCTGGCCTGTGAGTGGTGCACATTGCAACAGCTTTTCAGTGGCACACACTCAGGATTTCTGCTTGTCGAAGCGTGGCAGGACAGCAGGAGTCGATGCCAGAGCAAAGCTTACAAGTCCTTTAGCCAAATCCTCACTCCCACCCTAAAGCTGCTGCAGAGGCCAAGCTTCTCTGGGCTTGCCTGGAGCACTTCAGGTTAAGATCTGCAGAATTGGATACTCTTCTCCACTGGGGAAAGGACTGTAGTTTGTCACGGTTTGAGACAGGAGCCGGAGGGAAACTTTTGAAATCCCAGGCTGAGCATCTCCATCAAGCCCTTGCATCCCAGGAGTGATGGGAATGGGCACAGGTCCAGGCACCCTTGGCACCTGCTTGACCACAGAGGGTGCCAGGCAGGCGTTTTGGGAGCCTGAGCCTCATCCAGTGTACCAAAGTATTAATGGTTCTCAATATCCATGAGGATATCTCCATATTGGAAATCCTGCCCCTGTTGATGTTAAATTGTCCCCTGGGATGCCAGCAGCAGTCCATGGTACTGGGGGTTGGTCTGGGTTGCACTGCAGCCCCTGGGATGGATCCATCTGCAGCCTTTGGCAGCTGGGAGGAGGATGGGAGTCTCTGTCTGATGGGATTTGGTTACTGTTTATTCAAAAAGATGTTCCTCCACCGCAGTGTTTTACATGAAGCACGATGGGCTCCACAGCTGGACCTGCTGATAATCACTGACCAAACCCCATCACTGCTGACTGATGGTTCAGTGGGGACACTGGAGTGTGTCAGCAGGGAGTCAGATGGCACTTCTGGGGGCCATGGCCATGCTCAGGGGGTTTAACATCCACCTGCTGACCACCTCTGGCCTGCGAGCCACCAGCTCTGTTTGGTTTCAGACTGAAACACGGACACTTACGGAATGAGCAGCATTTCAGTGTTTTTCATACAGCACCCACCAAGCCAAAGTCAAAAACAGAGAATATTGTACAAGGTGCAGACGGCAGAAGGGAGACAGATTTCAGCTGCCAAGTCCTCTCCGCTTGCTACCCATGGCCCAGCCCCACCAAGACGTGGCTGACCCATGGATGCTGCTGTCTTGTGAGGGCATGGATGGGTGTCTGGAGCACTGAGGGCAGAGTGAGCACTGGAAGGTGCCCAGCACGGTGAGGGAATGACAGCACAGTCATTTTTGCAAAAGACACAAGGTGGTGAAAGCAGTGCCCAACCTCAGACTGGTGATGCTCAGAGGAATGCATGGTCCTCATTGACCTTTTGTACAAAGAGAATTGAGCCAAGAGTGGGTCACAGCCCCCACTGTGACCAGGAACAGGAGCAGGCTCCCAGCCACTGATGGGGGATGTCGGACTGTGCTGGGTCTTAAAGGTTGGGCTGAGACATGGACTAATTTTGAATCACAGTTTTGGGGTTTGGGGTGTGGGGATGGACGTGGGGGAAGCACTGCTCTGTGCAGCGTGCCAGAACAGGCTGTGGAAACACTGTGTGATGGAGCCAACTATGCATCTCTGAGCTACTCCCAGGGAAGAGTGTGTCCATCTCCATTTTGTACCTACCCACCTCTCTGTGCCTCTGACTCAGCTAGGTTCAAAGGGAAAAAACACACATGCCAAGAAAGTGCCAAAAATTTTAGAGCGGCATCCCGCCGCTGCAGCCATCGGGTGGACATTCCCCAGGGACAATTTGACTCGTCCCCTCACGCGGCTCCTTCCACCTCTCAACACCCTCCTGGTTTGGCACATCTCCCACTCGGCTGCCGGTGCCGGGGGATCGGCCAGCATTCACCAACCAGAGCGAGACCCGACTGGCGGAGCTGGGACGGGCCACGGGCGCTTTTGGTTCGGGGTCAACGGCAATCGCAGAGCGCGTCCCGAGTACCGGAGGTGAGCAGGGCGGTGGTGGAGGACCCAGGGAGGATGGGGCAGGACGGGGGAGCCACGGGGACCCTTCCTCATCGCCTGGGCGGCGCGGCGCCCCGCTGCCCGTCCCGCTACTCGGGCGAGTAGTCCAGCTCGTCGTTGGCGATCAGAGCATCCGACGGCGGTTTGTGCCGGCCTTTGCTTTTCGGCCTGCTACTTGTCCGATGGCCTTCCTTGGCGCCCGCCATTTGCTGGTAGGAGAAGCTCTTGTCCTCGGAAGGACCCCAGGCCGGGTAGCTCTCACCCTCGGGGGCGAAGGAGAAGCTGTCGTCCACGGAGAAGGGGTCGACGTCCACGTCGTAGCGCTGGTAGGTGCTCTGGTGCAGGGCCTCCTCCCGGGCGCTGATCTCCAGCGTGCTGTTCCACATCCCGTAGCCAAAGTAGATAAGCAGGCCTGGGGTGGGCAAGAGAGAGAGGGTTGGACCTGAGCTACCCACCAGCCCCGCTAGCCCTACCTGATTTCACCTTCCTGCACAGATGCTTTCCCTGGCAGCAAATGTATCCAGAGATCTGATTTCCAGTGGATCATGGGATTAACCTACCCCAGACATCTGTACAGAGAAATCCAGACTCCACATGCCATGGACTAGCCATGGGAGACTGATGTGAGGGTAAATCAGGACCATGCATCTCTGCCAGAAAAACCAATGGGATGTCCCATTGGATGGGCTGGTGGAGCTCATCACACCTAATGCAGTGTTTTAATTGACTTGTTGACATTGTGGCAGCTCAAGAGGTGTAATTTGTACCCACAGGGCAAAGTGCCTAACTACAGCAGATGAAATTGGTGCTTTGGAGTCACCTTTTCTTCCAGGTAGAAGGGTTTTCCCTGGATTTGCAGCTTCACATATTGCCTTCAAGGGCCAAAAAAGCACTGAGAATGTCTTCTCCAGCCCAAAAATTCAGATGGCAGCTCCTGCCCAATGACTTGGCTTGGATGAGCTATGAGAGCTGCTTTATTTCTCTTTGGTTTGTGGAGCAAGTGGGTTAGAATGTAAAGCACTATGGATATGCTGGACTCCTGCTTATGTGGAAAAAAAAAGGTCCACAATAGAGTCTGCGAGTCCTAAGATGCCCCTACCCTGAAGTTAAGAACTTGGGCCAAAAGGAGATACAGATCTGACTTTCCCAGGGCTGTTGGGGTTGGGTAGCTGTGGGCTTTGGAAAAGCAGTGCTGAAATACTGGTGTGGGCTGCTGAAGAGTTCCAGTGGGTGACAGAGCAAGAAATCAGGCTGATTTCTGTACAAAATCTACCTGCGAGGCAATTTCCAGAACCCGCCTACTTTGCATCAAAAAAGCCATCAAAATAGTCACCTTTGCATGGAGTCATTCTCTTCCACGAAACTGATGTTTTCTGGAGGTGTAATTTTCCATTTAGCTGTGGTTCAGGGGCTGGATAAAATAAGATTTCTAAAAACTTCAGGATGGCAAGGGGCAGACGAGAAGGACTGGGTATATCCCAGGCATTAGCCTGTGCACTCTAATTAGGGAAGCTGTTATTATCAACCCCCTTCCAAAAGAGTGTCAGTGAAAAAATTTAAATAAATGAACCTGAGACTCACCCACAAAACACCAGACGGCAAATCGGATCCACGTGACTGTGGAGAGCTTCAGCATGAGATAAATATTCACCAGCATGGCAAAGGCAGGGACGAAGGGCAGACACGGGGCCATGTAGGGCAGCTTCTTGGGGTTCTCTGGCTGCTGCAAGATCACAAACACCAGCACGGCGATGAGCAGGACCATCAGCACCACCAGGAGGACAGCCCACCAGCTCTGCTCAGAGATGTAGTCTGACCCAAAAATGATGAAGGAGCAGAAGATGAACATCAGGACAAAGAGCAGGAGCACACAGGTGGTGACCGTGTGGCCGGTGGCCGCCGTCGGGCGATCCATTTTACCCGGCAGCCCGAGGTGGATCCGCATGGTGTAGTACCGGGGGCCAATCAGCTTCTTCAGCTTGATGAGATAGATGTTCTCAGACTCATCCGCCTCTATCCCCGAGGTCATGTCGACCGTGCCGTAATTGGGGTGATTCACGTTGTAGGCGGATTTATCGGATTTCCCAATTAGCATCTCGTTATCTCCTAGCGAAGGCAGATTTTTTGCCCCGCACGTGTTGGTCGGTGGGCCGGAGAACTCCTCTCCTTCACTGCCAGGAGAGCAAGCTTCCTTCTCGCAGTCGGCCAGGATGCCCTCCTTCTTCTTGGTGTGCTCCTCGGAGAGGAATTTGACGAAGCCGTCGATGTCGCTCTCGGGCTGGTAGCGGAGGAGCAGGACGCAGACGGACACCAGCGTGTAGGCGAGCAGGGTGCCAATGGACATCATCTCAATCAGGTCCCTCAGGCTGACCAGCAAGGAGAGCAGAGCCGCCAGGAACCCCGACACAATACAAGCCACGACAGGGGTTTCTGTGTAAGAACTGACGTGGGACAAAAACCTGGAGCACAGAACAGCCACAGAAAGTTACAATCACAGAGGTTCCCTGTTGCAACAACCCTTCCCTGGTTGCAGGGGACAGTCTCAGGGATCCCTTCAGGTCTTGTTGCTTTTTGGAACTTTGATTCCAGGTGGGGACTGGCAACACTGCTGAAGTTGAATCTGGAGTTAGATCTGGGTCTGACTAGGTCTGCAATGAGCACTTGGATGCTTGCAAGTAAGTACCCAGATTTTATCCATATCAACTGCTCTCCTTTGCAAGTAGCTTTTGAATTAAACACTCATCCTCATGTAATCAGAATCTCTGGGCACCAGCACCAAACGAGAAACTGTAGGGTAGACTGCTCCTCATATTTTCCCCCCAGGATATTGCTTTGGCTTGTGCCCCATCCTGCACCCACCATGTCCGTGTGTGCCACTGCTCCCTGCAGTGACAACTGTCGGGGTATTGGGACCCCCAAACCCCCCCAGCACAATTTCCCCTCAGATCCCAAGAAGTCAAAAATAAATGGCAGCATGGGCAGGACTGACCTGAAGAGCAGCCCATCACCAGCCATGGCATAAATGACTCTGGGCATTGGGAAGAGGGAGCCCAGCAAGCTGACAGTCAGGCCAGCCACAGAGCCGATGGCAACGATGAATTTGGCTGCATAGAAGCCGTGGACCACGAACATCTCCATCAGTGGGGACTCGGTGTCGATGGCATCGTAGGGCACCATCAGTGTGAGGATCATGCTCACCTGGGCAAGGCGAGAGGAGCAGGAGAGGGCTGTCAGCATCAGCACTGGGGGATTCTCAGAGTGGAAGGGGTGTAAAATGCTGCAGTTAGGTCTGTTTGCACTTTGCACTAGGGTGGTTAATTCAGAAAACTGTGGGGTCTAAGTCTCTGCTACCCAAAAGCAAGAAGGGGATGCTTGAACCTTGCTTCAGGAGTGATGCAGGAGCCAAGTGGGACTGGTGAGACTGGTGAGGCTGGTGAGTGTTACAGGGTTAGTAACACTCACTTTGACTGCATTCTCGTGTGGGAGATAATGCTGGGACAGACCCCAAATCCAGACTGCATTGCTTGGAGCAACACTCCGGCTCTTTTTGACTCGAAGAATCTGTTTTCATGAGAAGCCCCCTCCCATGCAGGAGAGGTAGTAGGTGAGTTTTTTTTAAATGATCAGAACAGCGTTTTTTCTCCTTCATAATTAATTTTTGCTCTTTTGCAAGGAAAATCTCTGAGCAGAGGCATGCTTTTATTGGGGTGCAGAGCAATGCAATCTCACACAGCCATCCCTGCCTATCCTTCCCCTCACTTGGATCCTCTCCCATATCTCCAGCAGAGGCAGTGCTGCTTTTCCCAGAAACACAGAGAAAGGATGCTGCAATGCTGCTGATCCTTCTTCTTTGCATCTCTCCTGGGTGCAAAAATAGCTGTGGCTGGGGATGAGAAAAATACTGCCTGCCACCACGTCCCTGCAGCTGGCAGAGGGGTCTTGTCAGGTGACAGGAGCCTGGGGACAAATGGAGAGGAGCCTTGGCAGGCTCTGTGCAGGTGCCCAGAAGGGACTCACATGGTACATATATATATATACACATGCATACATACATATTTATGTACATTCACACCTGTGTAGGGACTACTTACAGACACATAAGCTGTCAGGCACGTGACGAGCGAGGCTGTGATGGCGTAGGGGATGGAGGTGTTGGGATTCTTTGCCTCTTCTCCCGTGGTAGCAATGATGTCGAAGCCGATGAAGGCATAGAAACAGGTCGCAGCCCCCTTGAGCACCTGTGGGGAGCATCAAACATCTGGGTGCCAGGAGGGAGGCCGGTACCCAGCCCGGGAGAGGGAGCTGAGCAAAAATGGGGCAGCCCTGCTGTGGTGAGTGGCCACAGGTCAGGGGGTGTCCATGTAGCTCTGGGGACTCTCTCTGGGAGCACCCTTAACCCACTTATCTGATCTGGGGAAAAGATTTCAACCTGTGCCCTGAGCCCCTGGAGGCCTCTGCAGCTCACCCCACAAACCCGCACCCGCGCAGTGCCCGAATACGCTGGGAGATCCTGCCAGTGACAGAGGAGACAATCAACCAATTTCAGGCCTGCTTTCACAATCCTCCATCCCAAATCCATTTTTACTAGCAGGGATCTGGAACATGTTTACATGTTCTGCCTTAGCAAGATGTCTCATGTGGCAGCAAGATCCGCTCGCAGGGGAAGCAGGAGAGAGCGGCCGTCATCAGATGTGAGCCGCTTCCAAACAACCTCTGTTTGGCTTGGAAGCTGCAGACAGGTTAGGAGCACACATTGGAGCACTTGGATGAGGAATTATTTGTACTGTTTGTTGTTTTTTTCTTTTTTAATATGATTTTTGAAAATATTCAATATTAGCGAGGACATTTATAGGAAAGGAGCAGGGCAAAGACTGCCTGGCTGTGAGTGAGCTAATCTGGAGCTGTGAAACCATTGCAGCTTGCTGGGTACCACCTGTGCATCACACCCGTGTCATCTCAGCTCTCTAGTGATACTGCACACAGAAAACTCACCTCTCCAGGGAGTGTCTGCAATTATCCTTTTTAAGCATGCCCTACGCTGCTGGGGATCTCACACTTGTGCTGGTAGTGGATTTGCTTTTACAAATGACTTTTGAGACAATGAACCAGCTGAAAAGGATGAGACCACCCTACTGAGATTTTTGTGGTTTGGGTGTGCATCTGTCTTTTAAATCTACTTTTTTTTTTTTGTGGCAAGAGATATTTGATACATTGAATTGGAGCAAAACAGGTATTTTCTATTTTCTCTTTTTCACTCCTATAGTATGGTATAACAATCCAACCACAACCCAAAGGTAAATATGACCTGTGTTCTCAAGAGAGCCTCAGTGCTCTTCTCCTCACTGTTGTTCTCTGGCAAAGAGGCATTGATTTAGTGGAGGAAGGTGCAGGAACTATATGGCAGTTTAGGACCCTTTCAGTAATCAAGATTCTTGGTTTACTTGACTTTCTTGCTTATTTTTCTGCAAAAACCCCAAAGGAGTTGAGCAGTGTAAATCTGAGAAATTAACTTGGGTTTAGGCCAGCTGAGATATTTTCAGTATCCGTTCATCCTTGGATAAAAACCAGTGCAAGCAAGCTAAAAAAGCCAAATATGTCCAAATTCTCAGTAAGCTTTGAGGGAACATCCATAAAATAAGTACTGGCAGGTGGCATTATGAAGTGCTCAAAACAAATGCTTGAGAACATTGTTGTTGAAAACTGGCCAACAAAAGTATCTCCGCACTCCACAGAGGCTGAGCCAGCTCTCCGGAGTGCCTTGTCTCAGATAGCCACAGCATTTTGCTCCACTGCCTGGCAATTAGTGGCACTTCCTTGGGGACGCTTTCATGTGGAGTTTGGCTCTGCAGAATGACATTTTGGAAGTTTTGGGTTTATGCTAAGAGGAGTTAGGAGATAAGGGCAAAGAACTGCCGTACTCTTTGGGTTTGGTGGAAAGCGCAGTTCTGGATCCACGCCTGCACTCCTGGGATTTGGAGGTCCCTGGCCACAGCACAGGTGGATTTAGAAGGGCTGGGATCTGGAGGGAGCAGCAGAACTGGGGTGTGCACACCATGAGCAAAGCTGACTGCGTGGCAGCACTCAGATGCTGTGTGTCCCTCCGTGCTCCCAGGACTTACCCCTGGCCATCCGAACGGCAGGAATTGCCCTTCAGCCCAGTTGTCACTTTTGATGTAGAACAGACCAGCAATCATGATGAAGATCCAAACTGCCAAGTTAATGACATTGAGCACGTTGTTCAGTCCCACCGAGTTCTTCACCCCCATGGCCACAATGATGGTGACAATGACAGCAATGACCAGAGCAAGAAGGTCAGGGTACGACTCCTCTCCTTTCCCTAGGTGAGAGAAAAGAGATATGTTACTGTCCATCCACAGAATATCCAGGAACTCTGTGGGGGAGTTTTAAACACTTTTCAGACCTTGAAGTTTTGCAGAACTCTGGTCTTATTGCAAAAGTGGTCTCCAGAGGCCCATGCCTCCACTAGCTAAAGTTGTTTAATTAAGGTGATAAATCTTGATGTCTCAAGACACCGCTCGGACTTTTGGGAGAGCAGCAAACCAATGACTGTGTCCTGATTTGCATAACACCGTATCTGCCAAGTACTCATTAAAAATCAATCAGCCATGAAGTTTTCATGACACAGGTACAGAACAGCTGGCTGGTTTGCTCTCTGTTAGGATTCATGGAGTATTGTTGGAACTGCTGGTCATACAGGACCACCACATCCCCCAGAACCCGGCAGTACAGCAGACACCAGCTTGTGTTCTCCAACAAAATTCTGTGCGTGCCTCAAGGAGACCACTCAGAGTGTTTGCACTGGGTGAAGTGTTTCTGTGCTGCCTTTACCCTCTGACATTAGACTGTTTCTGTGCGTGTATTCTAAATGCCAGCTCATCCCAAAGGGTCTCAAACCATGGTGTATCCCGTCCCCTCCAATCCTGCCAGCGCGCCAGCCTGCTGAGGCAAAGCACCACAGCCAGCCAGACGGAAAATAATGAACGAAGTCCAATATCCACGTCTGACTTCTGAGGAGCTTCCAATTACTTTCCAGGCGCTAATTAATGGAGGTATCCGTGCAGAGCAGGACGCACCCAGGCCGTTCAGCGTGCCGACGCTGCTGATCATCCAGCGGCTGATGGTGTGGTTGGCCAGCGAGTCGAACATGCTGCTGAGGGCGCTGGCGCCCGCGGCCGTCCCGATCAGGTACTCCAGGATGAGGTTCCAGCCGATGAAGAACGCCACGAACTCGCCCACGGTCACGTAGCTGTAGGTGTAGGCAGAGCCCGTGGTCTTGGGGACCCGCACGCCGAACTCAGCGTAGCAAACGCCTGCTCGGAAAAACAGGAAGCAGCGTAAGGAAAACGCGGCCGGGAAATGGAGAAAGTAAAACTGCCTTGGTGGCGCCTTCCTGGAGGTGCTAGGAGGGTGTCAGGGCTGCAGTCAGCATTAGGAACACAGACATATCACATGGTGACCTTCCTTCCCTGGTTTCTTGACTTAAAAACCAGACAAATTTCCACTAAAATCGAGTTGTGATGGGTTTTTCTTTTTGAGAAGGCACAGTTCGAACCAGGCAGATGTTTACCTGGGATCCTGGACCAGTGCTGCACAGCCTCATCCCAGAGGAAGATGCCACAGGAGGGCTTACAAAAGGCTACATCTCTCCCTGCCCCAAACTTCCTATCTCCAAACACTCATCCTGCATTATTGCTCTGCAGATCCAGGCATGAGCACTGTCCTGATCATCCCTGCTCTTGTTCATACCCAAGCAAGAGGAGTTTGAAGACGTCTTACACAGAGAACATAACTTATTTTAACACTTAAAAAATATTATATTTAAGTCTTCTAAAGAATATTTTCAAAACTAACTGTGCAGAAGAAGAAAAGAAAAGCAAAAAGAAGTATTTAACTGCAAACGTTTGGGAGGAGAATTCGTCAGACTTTAATAACTCCTTGTGTGCCTACTATGTCAGGATAATTTTTAATAAAAACCTGACCCTGACACGTTGATGTATTAAAACAACCATTAGCTTTTTTAAAAAAGGAATGGATGTACTTAGTCTCAAGTTCACCAAATATTATTCAGGAAAAGTGCTGGAAGGGTCCTGCACATTTAACACTGACTAAGCCCCTGCCCCAAAGACCCCAGTAAAGTTCATATGGGTGAAGTGGTTAAGGCTGTTACTACCCTTGAGTAAACATGTAGTAATTATTGAGCTCTCTATCAACCAATATTCTCCATTTAGAAGACAATAATTGCTTCAAATTTGCAATCAGTTTAGTATAGAGAGCGGAATGAATAATTTATAAAAATGTTATGAGGTGGCTGCTCTTACTTAAAGTGCCATTTTTACTCTGTACAAACACAGAGTTATTGAATCTCTTAAGCTGAATTTGGTGGTGCTTCTTTTCTTGCTTTTGGAGGATTTTTATATTCCATTCACTACTTAACTTGAATGTGGGCTGCTTTGCAATGGGACTCTTCAAAACTTGATTTGTGTAAAGCAGCCCAACAGGAGCCACAAGACATTTCCATCATCCATCCAGCCCTACCAACAGTCATTATTCAAAGCTGATGAAAGATGCATGCACTCGGCAAAGGTACGGTGTTCACAGATAGCTACAGGCCTGAATGATTTATGAAACTGGTGCTCTGACAGAGACAAGTATCTACTTTCTCTCTTTGATGGCCTTAAAAAATTTTATATATATATGCTTTCTTGTAGGCAGCTCTCATTTTAGCCAATGACAAGATGATGATTGAAGAGGATGGTTATCAATACACAACGATAACGCCAAAGCAAAGAAATGAATATGTATAAAAGGTTGGAGTTTTTGATTATTCTACTAGGATCCCAAAATAGAATAGCAGTTTTTCACTATGTGTTGGGTACAGCAATAGGTGGAGAATATCAGCATTAGGAGTCAGCATGTACTATACACACACACACACACATACATATACATATACATATACATATACATATACATATACATATACATATACACTAATGTCTGCTGCATTTGCACTGTATTATTATTAGTTTTTTTGGTTTGTTGGGTTTTTTTTTACAATCTAACTGCACAACAAAACCGTGT
This sequence comes from Phainopepla nitens, assembly GCA_013400175.1. NCBI lineage: Eukaryota > Metazoa > Chordata > Aves > Passeriformes > Bombycillidae > Phainopepla > Phainopepla nitens. The sequence goes on along the minus strand of VXBQ01014571.1, from coordinate 66,970 downwards.
TACTCAGTTTCTCCTTGGCAGCTCAAGCTATTCAGCGCCCTGCTCCCCTGTATCCAGAGGGATGCAGCTCTCCCAGCACTCCTGCACAGCCAGTCTCTCTGGGACTGCAGAGAGAGGCTGGGTACATCCTCCCTGTCACAACTGTTTAATGTGGACACAGATTTATCTTCTTTCCCCCAGTCAAGAGTGTTTGCAGTTTCTGAAGGAAACAAGACAACACAAGTGTTTTTTTGAAAGAGCAAACATTCTACAGAGGATCATTTCTTTTCCTTGAATGTCTGCTACACTTGTGCAATTGGTGTGACAGTCATTACCCTGGTGTAATTATACAGTTATTGACATTGTTCAGCAGGATATAAACACAGCTGAGTGGGCTTGGTCCTTCCAAGATTCCATCCACAGAACAACCACTGGGCAGCACAACTGCTGGCATGAGGATCTGGTGCTTTTGGTGTGCTGGCATGGTGGTGGTGTGATGTGGATGCTGACCCTGCCACTGGTACTTGGCACAAGGCTACAAGAACCATGAGACATCCCCCAGGGCATGATGGTAGTGATGTTTCAGGTGAAAAAATAACTTCTGAGAGGGGCCTTTCAGCTGCTCTGGAGGTAACTCCAAATAATTCATGCTACCACACGAGAAATCCAGAGGGACCATCTTTCACCAACAAAGAGCAGCCAACTTATTTAGGAAGGTGTATTATTTTCATCAAGCCACTGAGCCTGCCCATTGCATTTCATGATCACCATGTGCTGTTATACATAAGGCAGCTCCATAAAGAAAGCTCCCACAGAGCAAGGACTCCCATCTCTCCAGCTCCACCCTGGCAGCTGCAGGTGCAGCCCCTCAGCCCAGCCCTCATCCTGCAGCCAGGCAGCACCTGAGGCACATGCTCAGCTCCTCCCTGTTCCATCGTGCATGCTGGCTGCTGCTGATCCTGTACCTGTACCAGTGTCAGGTAAGAGTGTGGCACTGTGCTCCAAACAAGGTTATTGCTTTAGGAGAGATCACTGAAGGGACGAGAAATGGCTGGTGGAAAAGGCTCTGGAGAGGGTGATGGGGTTGGGTGGGATGCAAACTGCTGATTTTTGCTGCGGAGGGGTTTTGGATAAACAGAAGTGAAAGTGGGGAGTGCTGGTGGTTGCAGCTGATGGTAGAAGACTGCAGTGCACTGGAGGCTTTGTGGAGGGAAGCTGGGCAAGCATTTCTGCTTGAGAGATGAATGAAAGGCCTTCTAGTGTGAGAGCAAAAGATATTGATTTAATTTATCAGCTTAATCTATTATAGTGTGTTTATAAGTACCCTGACAGGGTATGTGGTGCTAAAAACTACGGAAAGCATAAGTGGAATTTGCTGAATAGATGAAATTGGAAAAGCCCCTTTCTGAAACCAGGCTTAATAGTGGAAAGAGGCCTCTCAATGGCAGGACTTCCTTATGGCTGTCTCTTTGGGAAGCCATATGACCTTCTGGATGGTTCTGGTTTGTTTGGTTTATTCTGGTATTTTTTTTAATCCAAAACCTTTCTGGGCTCGCTTTTGCAAGCAGTGGGGTTTGACTTAGTGATCTGTGATGGATAAAGCAAAAGTTCCTTAAAATCTGTTCATGCACACTTGCCCAAACTCAGTGCCTGGCACACCAGGCGTGACCACGATGGGAGAGCTGAAATCACATCCCCAAGGAGTCAAACAGCCTGTCCAGCTCCTGAATTCTTACTTGGCTTTACTCGCCAGAAAAGTGTTGCTGTTACAAACAACAGCAGCGTTAACAATGAAGAGAGGAAGCAGCCAAGGAGACTATGAAAACACTGCATCCCTCACAGAACGCTTTCCCAGGGCTACAAAAGCAAGGGAGATGAAAGCGGTGCAGGCTCCTGTGGGCGAAGGCAGGAGGAGCTCCTGCTGTGGGGCAAGGCTCGTGTCTGGGGTGAAAAAAACCCTTTTGGAGGACAGTGTGTTTTTGTTAGCAGAGACCCACCCAAACTCCGTTTGCTCTTGGTTTGCATCACAGCCAACAAAACCTTTGCAGAGGAGAGAAAGCAGGCAGTGGGAAAGGAGAGACGCTGATGCTATCTACTGCCTTGGCTAAAAAACAGGCATTTTGGTTCATTTGTTGTGTTGGGAACTCAAATAAGCACTGGATCTCATTGCAAGCTCTTGGCTCTTGTCGTGGGCTTTGGAGAGAGCCTGAGGCTCATTCCTGGGCTGTTCCAGGGTTGTGCCTCTGGGCTGCAGGGACATCAGGGGTTCAAACTCCACTCACTGTGGTGGGATCTCCATGGAGCAAACTCCAGGGAAAGACCATGATGTGCTTCCACCTCTCCTGACAAAAATCCAGAGTTTTGAAAAGCTGATCTAGGTCACTTTGCTGTGTTGGCTCTTCCTGTCTTCTATCAAAGCCCTTTGCCATTTGCTCAGGTTTCCTTATCCAACCCACAGACAAAAGCTGGATACCAGACTGACACAGCATGCAAAGTCCTTTGAGCAGAGAGAGCAGGAACATCACATCATCGTGTTAGCACTGATCTGGAAAGGACAAATGCCAGCAGTACTGGCTCCATGTAGAAACTGCAGCTTGAGCCATATGCTCAGCTGGGTTCCTACAGTGGAGACAGAATTCACCATGTTTTCACTAAAATACATCATTTCTCTCTCCCTGAACATTTGTTTGTTGGGTTTTTTTGGTGGTTTTTTTTTTGTTTGGAAATTCAAAGACTTACCCTGCATGAATGAGAGCAAATGAAATCAACTCCAGAACTAATTGAGGAATTTTTTAACTGTGAGCCATGTCAACAAAAGAAGCTGGCCTTGGTACAGCCCAAACCACTGACATCCTTCCTGTTGGAACTGAGTTTCCCACAAGCCTTCAGTCCAGTGCTGTGGCTTGGCACGCTCTTGGCCTGGGACATTGCAAAACTCTCAAAGCATTGCCCACAGGTTCCATCCTTGTAGAAGCCATTGGCAGCTCATCAGGATGATCGTGCTTGGACTACTGACTCCTGGTACAAAGTTTGGTCTGATATGTGGGCAACGAGGGACAGTGCACCCCCTGAGCTGTGTGAGACCTGTGGGAAATGGTTTTTAGTTGGAGAAGGTGCTGAGTAGGTGCAGCTTTCAGTGCTGAGTAGGTGTCCACCCCTGAACGGAGCGGGTGCAGGACATGGCTCATCACCCAAAAACTCACCTGACAAGATGGATGCGACGGCAGCGATGATGAAGGACACGATGACCCCGGGCCCCGCCATCTCCTTGGCCACCAGGCCGGACACCACGTACATGCCGGTGCCCACGCAGCTCCCCACGCCCAGGGAGATGAGGTCCAGGGTGGTGAGGACCTTGGCCAGCCGGGCGCCCTGCGTGGCCGCGGCCCCGGTGCCCTCCAGCATGGACTCCACGGGCTTGGTGCGCAGCACGCGGGTGCGCAGGGCGTGGCCCGCCGCCCCCCAGGGCACCCGCCGTGGGTCCAGCCGGGAGAAGAAGCCACTCATGGTGCTGGCCTGGGCAAAGGTGGGTCACAGACAGAGCCAGCAGCACCAACTCAGCGCTGTGGCTGCGCCTCCATCCTGCGCTGGCAGCCCTGCAAGAGAGGGGAACAGTTTTTGACTGAAGCAGCAAAGAGAGGAGGAAGAGTCAAAAGGGCCCCCAAGTTGGTTTTTGCTGGGCTCTGGTGCTGGCAGAGCTTTGCTTTGACCAATGCTGCTCTTGCTGCTGTGGAGAAGTCTCCTGTCTCCACCCTCAGCTGTTTTGTACAGCAGCGATGCACTGCCTTCCTTTGTGTTCACGTGGTTTTAGCCTCAGTCATTCCTACAGTGCTCCAAACAGCAGGAACCTGATTTCCTCCAAATTCTCATTACCTGGCTTAATTGCTACCAAAGGTGATGATGGCTATGCGTAACTGTGAGGTGCTGGTGGCCACCGAGGCACACTGCAGCCGTTTTTAATACTTTTGAATTATCTTGCCTGAACCCATCTTCTCCAGGATGGTTTCAAAAGTCATGGTCTTGGTTTTGTCTTTCTCTCTGCTTTTTTCATCTCCAGTCATATTTTCAAGAAAAGTTCAGAAACTGCCATTCCCCCCTCCCTCCCTCCCTCCCTTCCCTTTTTGCTGTTCTTCAGCCAGCTGTGTAGTTCTCATAGTACCAGCAGCAGTGACTTCCAAGTGACATGTGATGACTTCTTGACTTTGAGCAAACCAAGAAGAATTGACAAGCTGCAAGCTAATACAAGGGAACAGGAAAAACAGTTTGTTTAATATGAATTTTTACCTGGCAGCTTCTTCCCTGTCAATACAGAAATATTCTTTTATTTTAATTGCCTTGAAGACAAAACAATTATTTTTTTTCCATCTCTACATCCAAAACAAATTACATTGTGTCCACAAGGCAGCCTTGTGTTGCTGAAGTTTATTAAATGAAACACAGCGTTCATTTCATGTTTTGGTTGATCACTGTTCAAATTGTGCTGATTTTTTACCTCGAGCATCCACAGGCTGAAAGGTTGCGTGTTCTAGCTAGGAATAATAATGAGAAATTGTTACTGTGGATCTTTGGGTCGAGAACAAAACCTGTGTTTGGCTTTTGGGTTGCCCAAGGAGTCGGCAGGTTGTGGGATGGGCTGGCTCACAGGTGAGGTTTTACCTTCTGGTTTAGGGGAAGGTTTGTGTTGGCAGAGGGCAGCTGAGCCAGAGCTCAGCGTGTCTGCACCAGCCAGGATGAAAGAGACTGTCCTCATAGAACCATGGGTTTCTTTAGCTTTGAAAAGACCTCTGAGATTATCAAGTCCCACCATTAACCCACATTCCCCAAGAGAAGACATGGCAGTCTTGTCCTGGAAAAATCTTAACTGCTAAAATGATGAAAAAAGCCTTAAATATTTTAAATGGCTTTAAATTTAAAGCAGGAACTGGCTGGTGGATTAGTGATGCACCCAGATTTAGGCTGCAGAGCTGTTCCAGCTGCCTGGGGCTGGGCTGTGACCTCCTGCATGGCAGCCCAGTGGAACCCTGCAATTCAGGGGGTTTAGTCTTCTCCTGTAAGTCATCAAGGGAAAAAACCAACCCTTTCAAAACTTCTGAAATGAAATAACTCTGTAATTGCTGCTATACTCAATTAAAGCTGTCATTCAAAACTATTCCAGATGTTTAAGCGAGATCAGCATATTGCTGCTCTGTAGCTTGGAAAACATCCTTTCACTCCATTTAAAAAAATGCATCATGGATGGCAACCACCTCCACGGGGCAGAGGCAGCTCACTTCTGCTCTGCTCCACTAACCCTGCCTGTCTGGAACCAGACAGTGAGAAGCAAGAGGAATTTTTACTTGTTTTGGGTTTTGTTTGTTTGTTTTTGGTTTTTTGTTTGTTTGTGGTTTTTTGTGGTTGTTTTTTTTTTAAAATCTTCTCACCATAAACCCAGGAAGTTGAAGGGAGCTGTGGCTCAGAGGGGACCAGCAGCAGCTGGGTTTTGGAGCTGCTCAGCTCTCCTCCATCAGGCTGTTGGGGTTGGTTTTCCTCGCTGGCTGGCACTTGCTGCTGCCACCATGTGCTTGTCAGCACCACTGTTTGTACCAAAACACTCCTCTTCATCAGGGTAAACTGACTGAAACTGCAATCAAGCCAGGAGGAGAGGCATAGGTGTTTACAGGCATGGATCTTCCTTATTGTCTGGGTTGATGCTGAATTATTCCTCATGTAACATTCGTTCTGGGGTGATGCAGCACAGTGCCCCCCCAGCATCTCACACCCTCATCACCCCCCATAGCTCCAGCTGCTCCAGAAAATTGTCCCCAAACCACACCTGCGCCTTGGGATGGCTTTCAATTTTCTGTTAATGACTCCCCTCTGTCCAGAAGTCTGTAGGGGTATCCATGAGCAAAGATCTCTATTAAAATCTGCTGGGAATGCAACAAGGAACAGAATATCGATGGTGGTAAATGGAGCAAAGAGAGCTCCTGGTGCTGTATTGATGGAAAGCCAGGCAGGGGCACTCATTAAGAGGAGAAGGTTGGGTTTTCCCTGGTTTTCCATGGCTCACAGAGTAATTACTGCAGAGGAGAGATTGCTGATGCCTCCAGCAGCTGGACCAGCATGGATCTGGCCCTGGCATGCAGGACACCAGTGCTCAGTTTGCTGCAGGGGTTTTTAGGGGAAAGTCCCTTCCTCCTTGCCTAGGGGAGCTGTGCTTCAGAAATTTTGGATTGAAGCCAGTTCCTATCAGCTCCCAAGGCAGTGCCTGCTGTGGACCCCAGGAATATTAATTCTGCTGTTTATGGTGCAGGAGCAGCAGCCCTCAGACCCCCTCCGTGCTCCAGTAGGGGTATGCCGAGCATCACTCCTGGACAAACAGAGCCCCAAAAGCTCAGAGGGATGCTGGAGGTAGCTCGAGATGATGGAAAAGGCAGCTCCTGGCAGCGACCCCCGCTGCAATCCCAGAAAAAGAGCAAGAGAGAGAGAGGAACAAACGTGCTGGGCTGACCTCCGGGCTCCCCCTCCCCTTTTCCCTGTAACTCTGAGCTCGGTATCGGTGAGGCGGGTTTGTCTGGAGACACAGGGGCTGAATTTCAGCCCAGCTCCTGCGGCAGGGACTGGGCTGGCGTCAGGCGGGCGATGCGGGAGCCGGGCAGCAGCTCCGAGCGCAGGGATGCCTTCTGCCGGGCTGCTCGTCGCCGAGATGTTTTCCTTACGAGCGCGATTTGATTTGGAGCTTTATGTGCTTGTTTTTACAGCGCTGCTCCCCAGCTGGGCTGCCACTGTAAAAGCTGGCTCTGTCTCCATCATCAGCTCTCCTTAAAGCGATTTAAAAGCCGGGCACAGAGCCGAGAGCGAGGGCTGGTCCCTGCCGATCCCGGCGCCGCTCACGTGGGTCCAGCTTCAGCAATCTGGCCTTGTGCCTTTGCTGGTAATTTTGGGCTTTTCTTATTTTTAATCTTTCCATTTTTACCTCTGTTTGAGCAGTTCGAGTGGCGCTGTGGGTAATTTAAACTACAGTAGTCGCTAAATTAAACCACTGATGACACTTCAGGTTTAAGACCAACTTTTCTCTGTGCATCAACTGAAAAAATGGGATATTTTCTGTGTGTCTTCATGGCAAAATGGAAGTGGAGAGGCTGAACAGCACTTTTCTACGGTACTTCCACCAGTGTTATACTGAGTGCTTTGGCAGTGTTTGCACTGCTGTAAGATGGCTTAACGTTATTATCTTCTTTTGACAAATAAGCAAAATAAAAGAGGAGATGTTTAATTTGGCCTAAGACATAAGGCAAGGGCGCCACACACCCAGAGGCAGCCCCCAGGAATTCCTAAACGTTGTATTCTAGTCTGTAGTGCAAGTATTAAAAGAGCAAAAATGTGTAATCCAGTGGTATAATTAGCATGTACATAGAGATCACCCCTCCTTCCTCTTTCCAGCCTTCAGGGGGATACAGTGTGATGGTTTAGCTGCTGTCCTTGCTGGGGAGAGACTGGATAATCAGGGAAAAGACAGAGGGAAGGATAGGAGTCATGTTAAAGCTTCTTTCTGTCTTGCAGCTGGTGTTTCCCTTTTCCTAAGCAAATAGCAAATCAATATTTGAGCACTGATCTGTGGCCCTGCAGGTGAGCAATGAGATTTTGGTAGCTGAGGGCTCATCTTCCTGCCTGGATGACGTGGGAGATGAGGTGACGCTTTCAGAGGTGAAATTGGAGCGTGCCACAGGGAAGGCCAGCAGATCCCTTGGTACTGAGCTGTTCTAAACTTTGCCAGGATTATTTACATGCCAACCTCATGAGCAGCTGGCTCAGGTTCCCTTGGGATCCTCTGGAGCACTGGGCTAGTGAAAAACAGCCCTGGGACTGAAAGGAGCAGTATTTTCCTCCTTCCTAGGGGCTAGATGCACAAGGAGCATATGCATGTGGAGCACTTACATTTCTTACAGCCTGAATGGGATGGAAGCTGAAATGTTCCTTTTGGAGATGCTCACACGCATCCTTGCACATCCCTCCCCTTGGTAAATCCACCTGCCCCAATCCCATGTCTGGCATTTTAGTTTTCCACTTGTTTTCTGCCCTTTTTGCATGGGTACCAATCACTCCCATGGTGTAGAACAGTGTAGGAATGGATGCAGGGTATGACAGATACAAGAATCTGTACGTGCCGAGCTGTAAATAATGCAATATGCATGAAGTGCTCTATTTGGGTTTGCAACAAAGCTATTTAACCACCAGAAGGGGAAAAAAAATAAGAGAACTACAGAGAAAGAGGTATAATCAGCTTGCACATTTGCAAAAGGTCTTGTTTGTCACTGTTGGCTTGAAGTGAGAAAGTAAAAGCCTTAAAAACTGCAACAGTGCAGGGAAATGGCAAATCAATAGATGGGTGAGCTGAGCAGGGGGTGGGGAACCAGGAACCTGTTGGAGCTGTTCTGACAGGCTCCCTCTAGGAGAGTAGTGAAACCACATACAATTAATAAAATTTGTTGCTCCACCAGTAAAATGGAGAAATTCAGGGCCTTAAAGAAGCGCGTGGTGGTTAATCTACCTGGGTTTTACAGAAGCAGATGAGAAACAATGCTAGAAATGATTAATGGTCCCCTAGACGTGCCTGGTTGAAGTCAATATTGGTTTTGTACCTGCATGTGCTCGTCTGCAGAAGGACCCTAGAGGCTCTGTGCACTTTCAAATGTTCATTTGTGGTGCTGTACGATTTTGCATTCCAAGTGCAGCTACTGATACCAATTCTTCGAGAACAGCCTCCCCACCTTTCTGCAGTCACAAATTGCAGGGGTATCCAACACATGAAACTCCTAAAGGAAGTTTGGGTTCACAGCTCTGGGTGCTCAGGCTTTCAAGGACCACTGTGACCAATGACCACTGAGGTTCAGGCATTTTAGACACCAGGGGAGGGGTGCCCAGGAACGCAGATTTGTCTCACACAGACTCGTAGAGCCATAGAATGGTTTGGGTTGGACAGAATCCTAAAGATCATCTCATTCCAACCCAACCTTCCACGTGCAGGAAACATTCCACTAGACCAGATTGCCCAGGGCTCCATCCAACCTGGCCTTGAAAATATGCTGGCACATCCTTCTGCAGCCTCGGGTTTCGGGAGTAGCAGTTCCAGGCCCTGAGCTGTCACAGCAGGAGAAGCATCATTTGATTTTTCTGGAATATCCTGAGTTGCCCATTTGAAAAGCTGGGCATAGATTCCTTGAACAGTACAACTGCCAGCAGCATCAGTGGGGTGGTTGCAGCCTTGGGTTTGTGCCTCTGAGCTTTTCCCTGGTTTTAGGCAGTAGGTTGTACTTTCAGTAATTACAGCTTTGATGAGATAACACATTTTCTATACCAAATCTCACAGTAAAAGTAGACAATGGCTGCCTTTGTATCACTGAAACTCTAGACCTGGGCTATCAGACAGTTTCTTCTAGAATTATACTCCTTTAAAAACTGTCTTTGCTTTAACAACACACAAGAGGAAACTCTGTAATTACTGGGCTGTTTTCTTTTTCCTCCCTCGGTGGATCCATACCTTTACATCGCAGAATGAAAGTCATTATGGTTTGCTGCCGGCCAGACAGGAGAGCTTTTTTCATTTGACATAATTCACAGAATAGGTTATTTATTAATGTGTGAGGCTCTCTAAACAAAATGGATTTTTACTCTTGCGAGACTCTGGCTGATACATCATTATGACAACTTATTTCATTTCTGGGTAGCACTTTGAACCCAGTGACGAAAACACAAATCCTTCAGTAAAGATTTAACACTAAGGCTTCATCATCCAAACCAGGAAAAAATTCCCCTGTGTATCAAACACAGGACCTGAAAATACAGTGGTTTTAAATCTCTAGTTTTATTTTGAAGTTTGCTGCTTTTATAGAGATTCCTTTATTCCCCACTAAGAAAGTGCTGGGCTTTTTTCCTCTCAATGCTGACTCTCACTCACCAGCGGTCTTTCCACCTTTCTGTAATAATTCAGTAGTAGTCTGAACTGGCCTTTTACAAAGTAAGCACATCAAGCTTACAAACACCGTTCAGCTCTCGCCAAGTTTCAAATGCATTTATCTTTTGTATGTGCACACGGTCTCATTAATTACTTATCGTGTTCCATCAGCAGTTATACAAATGTAATTGATTATACCTCGCTGCCCCCCTTCCACTATTTTGGCTATCAGCTAATTAATGCAGGAGAGGATCTCAAACAACTGCTTTCCTCAGAAGAAGCTGAGAAAAAGCATTCTTCAATCCCAAGCCTACTAAAAGTTCCAGAAGAAGCAGTAGTAGCATATGCAAATCAGTGTGAGCTTTTTGCATATGCAAATAGGAGCCTTGAGCTGGGGGGAGTTGGGCTGGTTGTAACCTCGGTCTCTAAATTCCACAGCAGAAGCCTGAGGTAGGCTCAATGCACTTCCAAGGAAGTGAATAGCAGCTCCTGCTGATTTTATTACATTTTGCTGCTTATTCTTCTCATTCACTAGGACAAAAATCCCTTGCCTTACATGAGTAATTCTGCTGTGTTTCAGCACAACTGATTATATGAGTAATGTGATCACAAGTGGATCAAAGATGATGATTTAGAGTAGAGTTCATGTGTTTAGTCATTTATCATCATCAATCAGGCAAAGGCACTGCAACACCTAAGTGATGTGTAGTGTGAGTAATACCTGGTGCTGCAGCAGGAGGGCTTTTTGATATTTCCTAGTGAGTTACAAACTCACATCTAACTCTAAATCAGTCTCTAGCATGGTAGAGAAGCAGAATTAAATGAAGAATTATGTGTTCTTAAAAGTGATAATAGCATAAAAGTGAGAGTATTACAATATTCCTGAGCGATGCACACGCACTGCCCAAAGATGTCCTTATGTAGCAAGGGAATCAGTGTGAGCCAAGGTGATTACCTTAACTTAAAGTAGCTAATTGCATCCTTGCTCTCAGCCTCCCTCAGCAGCAGGACCCCAAAATCCAACCTCTTTCCCTGAGACTTTTGTCTCCCAGCTACAGTGAGTAGAGTGTCCCCATGGTATGCTGCCCTGCCTGGCAAGCATAATTCCACTGGTGTGCCTGCAGGAGTAAGAGGAGAGCTGCTGAAATATTATTGCTGAAATTCTATTTGTGCCAGAGCTCTCAGCCAAAGGAACTGGACATATTGCTTCTTTCTGTCTTAATTTACCCCGAGCAGAGCTGGTGACCCCGGTTATTAATTGCACATCTCCCATTCCTTGTTGCTTCCCAGCTGGTTGTTTAATGAGTGGAACACACCTGCTGGTGCCCAGGTGTCTCAGACAAGGCTCTGGAGAATCCAGATGCTTCCTGAGTGCGTTGCTCCGGGGCTGGAGTGGCACAAGACCCGTGCCCAGTTTCACCTGGGAGTGAAGGACAGCAGGAGAGGCAGATGTTTCCCTCACTGCCAGACCAGGGTGCCCAAATCCGAGCTGGAGCCACCCTGGCTCATCCAGCACAGCTCAACAGGCCCATCATTAGGCTAGGTTCAGTAATGCTCAGGCACAGGTTTAAAGCTAAGTTTTAATTGTTCTGCTGCAGGTGGAACGTGCCCAGGTGAGCAAGTGATGCACAAAGGGTTGTCTCCACCCTCAGCTTTAAAAAACTTTGTGGAAGAAGGTCCAGCCCACACTCAGGGAGCTGAGGCTGTGCAGGAGGAATGGACCAAACCACTGAGGTCATGGTCACCAACAAACAAGAGCCAATGGCTGCTGAGAGGGGCTGCCCTGAGCCCACATGTGTGGTTTTATAGATGTTTACTGAAGTTTTGACACAGATACACCCACAGACAGTTGTAGCATGGCAACAGAAACCCATTTCCCTTTAGGCAGCAAGCCACTTTGATCCTGTCCTCTCAGAGTCAGGATGTGGTGCTGGAAACACATGTGCTGCAAAAGCTCTTCTTCTGCTCACCTGGCAGGTAGATTTAATCTATGGTTTCATGACTTCCCATGAATTATTGATACAGTGACTGTGCAGAGGAACAGAAACAATAGAGTCATGTGCTGTGTGGCTCCACCTCGCTGGCTTTGTTTCATAAGTGCCTGGGCTTTGCTCTGACAGTTTTATTGTGGGAAAAAATAGTTTTCTCTTAGAGATTTTCCAGCCTGGTGACAGCAAGGGATGGGCTGTGGTGGGAGCAGAAATGCTGGCCAGAGCACCCTGAAGATGACTGCATAGCCTGGAAGCAGGGCTGCTATTAAATGAGCCAAGAAAACTCAGGAGAATTTTTCTCAATATACAAGAGAAAAATTGCAGTTTCCAGTTCCTTCAGTTTTGGCATTTTCCCGTTGACAACAGCAGCTTAGCTATGTCTAATTCCTTGTATATGAAAAATGTCTCAGGAATCTCTGTGGATCTGAGTCTGCTCCCATTTACACGTGGGTGGTTTAATGAGTTCAGCAAGCTCACCCTGGACTCTGAGGTGAGACTCTGGCCAGGTTTTCATATCCATGGAAAGTAGCTGAAAAATGCCTGCTGTATTTCTGGGCTCTGGATACTTTGCATACCTGGATCTACTGTCTCTCACAGACTGGCAAGCTCTGACAAGCCAACCATGGCTTTATGTATCATAGAGGGCACAAATCTGGGAGTGATTTTGGGGGTTTAAATTTCTTTTTATTAATGTGAGAGTCACAAATGCTGCCCCCCTGCTAATGTTGTTTTTGTGTGACATACAGATCCCACCACCACACACAGCTGAAGAAGAATTGGCTTTGTTTTTACATTCTTATTTTTGAAATATCTTATTAATCCAAACAACAATATTGTTGCTTAAACATCATGATGATTTTAACAGCTCAGGTGCTCTGAAAGCAAAGCTGTGATTATTTGGGGATCAATAAGTCAGTTACAGACTGCTCTGTTATCCTCTTTTTTTGCTTGGCTTCATGAAGAGCCCAGGATTGTGTTTATGTTTGTGTAAGTTCTTGCCAACCTATTTGCTTGAATGTTGCAGGGCTTCGGAAAAAAAACATTAATTTAGCCATTAGGAGGTTTTCCTGTTCTCACTGAATTTTCTAGAAAAATGTGCTGTTGCCTTTAAGGGAACATGGAAGAAATTTTATTATATGTGCGTGATTTCAGAACTGAGAAAACAGTCTGTCTTCAGAAGGAAGTAGTGTCAAATCAGCCTACAAATATATCCTTTAAAATGATTTTGGCTGGAATCCTTTCTGATACGATCCCATCTGAGACTCTGAAGTTACACAAAGAATGAATGTTCATCATTTTTGTATAATCCAAAAAAATATTAGAGAAGGATAAGATATGTCTTGACTTGAGAGTCATGAATAACTCCCTGAGGAGAATTGTTTATGTTTTAAAATGCTTTCCTTTACTGCAACATGCACAAAGAGAGAGATTCTTTTTGGGGAGAGTTAATTAATGAAACCAGCTGGAAAATTAGAGGATTCAGAATAGAAGTTGGTCATTCATTTGTTCTGCTCTTGGCATAGAGTTAAAAATCCCACCCACCGGGGGTGTTGTACTTATCTAGAGGGGTGGCTGGGGCACCTGGAAGTAAAGTTGTAACATCTCTGTGCCTTTTTTGGGGAATTAAGGATCAAAGGTACCATAAAGTCCTCAGAGTTCATTCTGTCTGAGTCTCAGGCCATTAGTTTCCAGGCAATTACTCCTGCAGGGAGCCCAATGACTTGCTTTGGCTAAGCTGCATCTTTTGGGAGGACATCAGATCTTGACATAAACAGATGGAGAATCCAGCATGTTTTCTGATGGCTCCTTCATCAGGTAATCAGCACTCCTCTGCTCAAAACTGTGATCCCTCCCTTAAATTGGAATGTTTTGGTTTTAGCATCTCGGCACTGGCTCGCGTTGTGCCTCCCTTTGGCAGACGGAGGATAACTCAGTGCCTGGTAATTTCTTTCTATAGAGGCTCTTAGATTCAAGGATTCACATCACCTCCCACCCTGTTTTTTAATGAAGTGAATTCTCAGGTGCTGTAATTCCTCCTCTGTAAGGGCCTTTCTCCAGTCCTTGACAGGCTTTGGCTTTCCTTTCCTCTCCTTTTTTTTTTTTTCCTTGCTTTGAATTTTGTTGTCATTTTTGTTGATGTCTGCTGTACTCTAGCAGTCTGTTTTCAAGGGCTGAGGTAAAATTTCCTTCCTACATCTCCACTTACTGAAGAGCAACTAAACAAGCCTTTTTTTCCCTTGTTCTTGTTCAATGACTTGTCTTATCACAGCTATTGCATCTGTGCTGTCTTCTCAGATCTGTACTGCATATTTGAGTTCATGTCAAGAGCACCCGAGATTCTTTGTTGACACTATTTACTACTCATCAGTAACTGTTTTGTTGGAAAATTTTACCACCTCTAATAGATGAAAATGGGAAATCAGACCTTGGACCTCTGCAAGACCCCCTAATCCTCTGTTCTCATGCACCAGAGATTCCCCATGGAGCAGTACATTTTAAGAACAGATGCTGAGTTTAATCTAGGTGACTTTTCTCTCTAGTTTTGTTTTTGGCTTGTTTGAGTGTTTTTGTTTATTTACAACATGTTTTCCAACTCTGGCAAGTCACATGCCTTAGCAATGTGTACCAATAAAACAAACACATGTAAATATCTTTAGCAATCAGACTTTCAGTCTCATGACAGTTTTTGGGCAGATAAACTAATGCCTTGGCATGCTTGGTATTTGCCTGCTACTCAGGGACACTGGGAGAATTAATTACTTAATACACTAGATTAAATCAGACATGGCTCTTTCGAGACAGAGATCTTCTCCGGGGTCGGCCAGGCACGGCTTCCCCCTCCTCTCCAGAGCTGCTTTCAGAAACCCTGTGTTAGAGCTCTCTCGGCACAGCCTGCGACAGGAGGGCACTAAGTCCATCTGTATCATTTAATAGGCCACAAAGCCCGGGCTGCAGAGCAGTTGTGCGAGCAGGGATCAGGCTTTCCAGCAGCGCTGCTGGAGCACACCTCGCCGGGCCCGAGGCTGGCGGGCGGCTGGTGCCAGGCAGCTCCAAAATACCCGTGTGGAATCAACAAACAGCACCGAGTCGGGGTGACGTAAAGAGAAAGCCAACTCCATCGCCGGCCTCCAAGTCGCGGGGAGTTTGGCAGGCGCCGGGGAGAGGACGGAGCCGTAACCGGGGCCCGTGTGCGGGGTCGCGCCGGGGCCGGGGCCGCCCCGTCGGGGCTTCAGCACCGCGGACAGCGCCCGCCCGGAGCCGCGGCCACACGCGCGACCCACCCCGGGGTGTCCCCGGCCCCAGGGTGTCACCGGCCCCAGGGTGTCCCCGGCCCCAGGTGTCACCCGGCCGCTCCCGCCTCCCTCGTTGTTTCCCCTCTGCTCGGATTCTGTTCCTCCCCTTGCCCCCCTCCCGCAGCGTCCCGACCTTCCCGCGGCGCGTTCCGCGCGGTCACCTGTAGCGAGAGCTGCCGCTTCGCTCAGGCCACCCGGTGTCCCCCCTGTCACTCCGTTTTTCCCCGTTTCCAATCAATCCCGCGCCGTCAGCTCCGGCGCCGCCGCCTCCTCCCCGCCGCGGAGCGCCCCGACACTCCGTAGGAACACGGGGCGAGG
>VXBQ01014571.1:161-51228 GCA_013400175.1 Phainopepla nitens | reverse complement strand
GGGGGCTGCGCCGGCACCGCCGACCCCGGCTCCCGGCCGCGCACGCAGGGCGGAGGGAGGGAGGAGGGATGGAGGGAGGAGGAGGAGGAGAGAGGGAGGGAGGAGGGCGCTGCAGCTCCTCAATTATTCAGCGCTTCCCCTCCCCGCCTGCCGCATGTGACCGCCGGCCCCGGCAGAGCTCCCTGCGCGGGGCTGCCACCCCCGTGGCCACCTCCCCTCCTCGGGAGTCCCCTCTGCCTGTCCAAGTGTCCTGAGGGCTGCGGGTGGCCTCCCCCAAACTGGCTGGCTGCTGAAAAATAACTCCTGGCTGCCTTCTCCAGCGCAGGGCTCTCCTCACCCCAGGGACAGAGCGTGGGGAACCTCGTTTTTGTTCTCTCCTTGAGCTGCACTGTGAGATTTGGGTGTTAATGCTGTAATCCCGGAACAGGCAGAATTAGGACTAAAATAATGCCTCATGCACTGCAGCATGCCGTGCTGTCCAGCCCTCTTCACAGCCCGGCTGGGAGGAGCCAGGTTATCAGGTGCAGGATATATTTAATATTTTATATCCGTAGCTACTTTGGAGGATAGCTGGAATTCATGTTCAAGATTAGTCCCTTTTGCAGTTTTGTTTCTCAGTTTCTGCTGTTTGGTTTGCTCTAGAAACACTCCCTGTCTGTATCTATATTTTAGTATTTTGACATCAAATCCAAACTGGGTTCACCTCCAGTGATGCCTGGCGAGGATCTGGTTTCAGGCTCTGTTACAGTTTCATTCCGTAGCTTCTAACAAAACCTATTCCCAACGAGGGCTGTGTCTCCAGTAGAGAGAGACCTTTCATCTTCAAAAACTGAAGTAAATGTCTGCTGATAAAAGTTAAAGGTGGGATCCTTCAGTGCAACCAGCTCAGTTCAGAAGCCAATGTTTGCCTAACGTGAGTGACCCTGGCAGGAGCTGCATCAATGGCAGTGACATTCTGGGGACATACAGACAGTGACATGGCACAGATAAACACAGACAGGGTGGGGGTTGGACCAGGTGACCTTTAAAGGTCCCTTCCAACCCGAACTATTCTATGATTCTATATCCATGATCCTGTCTTTGGCCAGGACAGCAGACCGCGTGTCATCTCCAAATTCCTTTCCAGCCTTGACTTCTGTGGCAGTTTTTGTGCCTTTCCAGATGAGAGCCATAATCTTCCCAGTTTATAACCAGATTCCTTCCTCTCTCCAGTGCAGCTGTACCTTGCTCTCTTCCCTCCCTCACAGAAGTCTCCTCACAGTCCCTCTCTTCCCAAAGAGGCACAGGAGAAACCTCTCCCAGGTTAGTGCTGGCCAGCAGAAGGTGTCATCACAGGGTGACAGGATGCTCTGTTCCCTTCCTGCCATCCTGGCCAGTGCACATCACATCACAGAGCACAGTGCCAAAGTGCAGTCAGCTGATATCACTCCTCACAGCCAGCGGTTTTGAAACCCTGTTTTTATTCTTTTCCTTATTCTCTGATTGCCTGACAGCAACACTCAGAGCTGCAGCTGCTCTCCTGTGCCTTGTCTGTGGTCCCCATGCTTCCCATTTGGGTGTTGCTTCTCTTCACATCCACTGGCTTCCCCCAGCTGCTTTACTCAGTCCCTGGACACTGGATAGAGCTGTAGATGGCTGATATCAGGAGCTTCCCTTGAAATACATCTGTGCAAAAGAGAAAACCTTCTCCATTTGTTATTCCCTCTTGTTCTGCATCACTTTTTGGACCATGGTGAACTCCAGCTGACAGCAGCACCAGCCTTTTGTGCTCACACCCAACTCCTTGGTGCTTGTAGACTATGTGAGTAAAGGACATGGGCTGCTGTGTTTCTGAAAGGATTGGCAATGTGGCCAAGTTTTAGGGGGATTTATCTATGTTTGTGGGTTCAGAATCACCTGATTCATATTTATGAACCAGAGCACGAGCAGTTTGGTTGGTAGCAGTAGAGAGGGTTCTTTTTGTCCTCTTAACAACCCTTGTGCAGTACCATGATACCACCCCCATCTTCCACCTTCCCTCTACTGCTCAGAGATCCTTCTTCAGAGGACTTTGCTGTTTAGTAGCTTTCCATACCCTGTTTTATCCCAGCCTTGATCTCCATTTTATATGTTTTCTTCTGTTTTTTTCCAGTGGCACCTGCTGTTAACTACACACAACAACCTGCCACCACCTTGAGTAATAAATGTCACAAACGTTTTGTCAGAGGATCACTTAAGCTCTTTCTCATTAATCTTCACCCTGTTCCCATGAGTTTTGTAACTTCCAATCTTACAGGAATTGAATTTTGGATTTTTACAGCTACCCCTCTAACGGTTCACTTCAGGTTGATTAAATCTAGATGAAGTACTGAACGAGGACAAGTTACTCTCTCAAGAAGTCCCTCAGTGAGGTCACCCTCAGATTAAGGTGAAATTTTCCATAGCAGCCAAGCACATGATGGTACATTTGTAGCAGAATTTCCTCTGTCCCCAGGCACTGTCCAATTTCTAGACCAAACTAATTTCTGCCCACTTTTCTGTAGTAAGTGGCCATCTAACTGGTCATGTAAATACCTAATCCTATTTCAAATTGGACTAAGGCTTTGGTCTCAATAGTACCTTGTAGCAGGGATCTCCACCAGCTGCTGTCTCATTATCTTGGCTATTTTTCTTCTCAGCATCAAATCTGGCCATTCCAATTTTGTGGGGCATAATTTTTGGTTTTTTTGTGACTCTAAACACAGAGAGAAGAAGCCTGGAAAAGCTGCCCTATTGACTTTCTATCTTACTATCATTAAAATGGTTGTTTACCTCTCATAATCCCCTCATACTTGTCTCATCTGTGACTAATTAATCATGCCATTTAAATACCACAGTTCCTGCTTTTCTGGGTTATCTCTTTGTCTGTACAGTGTTGTATTAAAACAGTCAATATCTCTTGGCCTGCTGACCCCTAAATTCTTCCAGGGCTTCCAGCATCCTCACCTTATTGGCCCTCTCTCCCTCTGTGAAATTTCCTCAGAGAGGAAAGGCTCATCTCCAATTCCATTAGTTTGATGAGTTTTCCTCAGTGCTGTTTCTCAGAATGTTTTGACATCACCAAAACTGACTAGTGAAATGTTTGAGACAAACAGCTTGGGTTCCCCTTGGATTTACATCAGGGTCCCAAGGTGTGTGCTTGGTCACCCCAAAGCATTTTTGTTGGTCTTACAAAAGTGCACTGATTTGGGTTATGTTTCCAAAGAAAAAAACTATTTGAAACTAAGAGGGAGAACTTCCTGTGCCATTTGTGTGTTTGTGTGTGCTGGCTGCCATCACTCCAGCCTCTGTTGGACGAGCAGAGCTAAAGGCACAGCACATCACACTCCTGTCAATTAGTGGAGGAGGTTGGAGAGTGTCACCTGTCTGTTGGGAATGACTGATATTTCAGTCATAGAAAAAAATAGAAAAGCTCTTCTGTCTGCAAGCCCCAGGCTGCACAGGGACATCACAGAAAGCAGCCACTGGGATGTAGTGATGGGAGCTGGTTACCCCTCCACCTGCTCACTCTGCATGTCCAGTGGCTCATGTCCATGGCTCTGACAAGTGTTCCCTCTTTGATTTGGTCTGTAGCATCACAAACCATCTCCCAGAACAGCAGCATCTCCAGACATCCACTGCAAAGTTCAGCTGACAGTGTCTCTGAGCAGAGACCAGGTGGAGCCCTGCAGAAGTACTGGTATTTTTAGAAACATTGCCAGGATGCTTGGCCTCTCTTTTTCTTCCTTTTGCAGCAGCTGGGAGCTCAGTGAGTACTATAGGGGCCAGAGTGATGGAGGCATCCGTGTAGGAGGATAAAAAGGATTAATCTTGCTGTCTCATCTGATGACTAGTGCCACGATGAATACCAGCATGAGGAAGGGCAGCCCTGTTATTAAAGCCCTGACTCGAGACTTATGAAACCTCACCTGAGTTACTGCAATGGGAGTCCTGGGTGAGTTTCAGAGTTCCCTGTCTCCCAGTCCTATGAAATTCCATTGGCAGTTCCATTCCTGGCTGCATAGGCTGTAATTTCTTTCAGTGTGAGATTGTCTCTACTTTCTTTATGGAACTTTAGTGGGGCAGTTCAGCTGGGGGAATTCACTTGGAATTAGCTGGACAGGTGGAAGAAAGTGCCTGGAGTGGTGAGCTGGACCTCCCTCCTCCCTGACCCCATGAGCTCTTACCTTGATGCACAGGAGCTGCAGCCCTGACACTGCTGGCCAAGGGATGGGCCCAGCAGCCACAGTGCACCCTCTTCATTATTTAAATTACTTGTCTGTAGTGGAACTGGCCATGGGTTTAATTTATGCTTAGGGCAATGGAAAGGATTATTCTGTGGTTATTCTGCATTGCTAAGAGGTATCTTGGACAGGTTGAAAGGAAACATCCACATGGATGTTTCTCATAAACCCATATCAGGTGCTTCCCTCTGCATCAGTGGTGCATAGGCATAAACAGAAACAGGTAAAAACCCAGCACAGCAAATCCTGGGAGTGCTTTGCCATTTGATGTTATCCATGTTATCCAGCTAAAATTTCTCCCAGCCCCTTTCTTTCTTGCTCTGTGTCATCCATGCCAGGCTGAGCAGAGAAGATGGGAAATGCATCCATCAGACACATTCGCTGTTCAGAGACACACGGGGCGAAGGAGCATTAACAAATCCCTTTCAAATCCCAGTGCAAACACACAGTCCAAGCCTAGCTCCAGCATGAGCTGTGACCTCTCCCCTGGCTGGAGGCTTCACTGGTGCATGCAAAAGAAGTGATGTCCTTTGATTGTGCCACCACCACCCCCAAAAGGGGACAAGGAGACAGCAGCCTGAACCTCAGCCACAGACACAGAAGAGCTGTGTGACGGGGCTGGGGGCTGCATGGGGTGGGGACACCTGTGGGGGCACCCCACCTTTGGGAGCTGCAGTCCCCAGTGGGGCTGCCCTTCCTGCCCAAGGGGAGGCTGGGATAAAGCAGCTGCCAGCAAGAGGGGATTAAATGATTCAGTGTTTGGAGGCTGCTGCCTTATTTAAAGGACCACACACTATTTATTTTCTTATTCAGAGAAGTCTGCTTTTGACAACCAAACCAGACAGAAGTCTTATTTTTGTTGCTTTCTCATCTTCTCCATCTCATGGGTTAATAGGAATGTTTAGGGCCACTGTGTAGCTGATAAGTGGGACCCATCCATCCAGATCTCACCATGTATGCTGTGATGATTATGGATTAATCAAGCGATACTTGATCAGTTCTTGCTGTCCTGCAAGTGGGTTTAGCTCATCTAGATTTTGATTAAAGTCACAGGGTGAAGCTGATGGCAGGATTTGGTCTTAGCTGTCTGTTCTGAGAGTAACAAAATACCAGCGCAAAGATGATACCAGTGCAGGGACATTTAGTGGATCTGTTTGGAGATCATACACAGGCTGTGAGTCTGGATACAGAGTTGTCACAACATCTCTGTGTTAGAAATGAGTGTGGCTCCCCTTGGATGCTCCCCAGAAAAGCAGCACTTTGATGTCTTTCAGCCCCTCAAAGCCCACCAGCCATGCTGAGTTTGGTGGGATGTGCCACACGGAGCCTGTACCTGCTGGCACTGACCTGTCTGGTGGTTCAGTGCTCAGCCCAGAGTGGTGGGTCCTGGTGTTTGCCACCCATCATGTGCCCTGTAAAGAGGTGCCTCTGAAGGTGAGAGCATTGCTTGGCTTAGCTGGCCACTCATCTCTGTGAAGCTGTGGTTCTAGCAGGAGCCACAGGCTACTTTTAGGCAGAAACTCACTCTAATCAGTAAAGAGCTTGGAGATCTTATTTTCGATTTGTGTAGGAGCAGGTGCTGTAAATGGTTTTGTTAACAGTGTGGGAATGCTTTGAGGACAAGGCTTTGGCAAGGGGACACTCAGCCTGGTTCATCTGCAATGAGCAGGGGGCAGGGAAGGAGGTGCCACAGGGCTTATTTATAGAATTACAGAATAGTTTGGGTTGGAAGAGACCTTCAATACCATCTCATTCCAACCCCTGCCATGGGCAGGAACACCTTCCACCAGAACAGGTTGCTCCAAGCCCCATCCAGCCTGGCCTTGAACAGCTCAAGGGAGCTCTGGGAGGCTGCTGAGGGCTGACTGAGTGCTGCACACACCAGACGGTTTCTGATCACAGTTTTCCCCTGCTGCCTCTCATGGCACCTACCTCGGACTAATTTCAGTTCCACATCACCTCTACCTTGTTTTAGATGGTTGGGAGAGCCAGGCTCTGGGTGGGCAGTGCTGCATCAAGGGCTGGGGAACACCCATGAGCTGCTTGTCCCCAGTGTGACACACCATGGTGACAGGTCCAGCTTCATCTCTGCTGGGCTGTCCACACACAGGAGAAGCTGTTCATGGTGTCCTCAGTGTTACCCACAGTATTTGTTTTGGTTCATACACAAAAGGTCGCTGGCTACTGCTGAGAATGCCAGGTTAAATCAGTGGTCTGCAGAGTATTTTAGCATTTACTTGCCAAGTTTGACCCAGAGACTGAACTGTTTCTGCTTGTATAAAAAATAAAACATTTTTTTCTGGAGAAGGAAAAAAGAAAGATATGTGAACGCTTCCTGGGCATCATAACTGGCTGTGTGGTTTATCCCTCTTGCTAACAATAATGGACAGGGCTTTGCCCATCCCAGGGTTTGATGGGAGGCTGTTGTTTGCGTGAGTGCATTTGCTTTGCATGCAAATAAGAGGGTTTATTGTCTGCTGTTTGTTTTTCACGAAAGTGCAGCTTTTTGCGTGTTCTGAATAATCCTGCTGTCCCAGGAGCAGGCCTTGCAGGAGAGGGAAGGTTTATAAACATCCCAGGGTTTGAAGCTCAGCAGCATCAGCTGTTCAGCAGGAGAGCACTGCACATCTGCCCTGAAACCAACAGCACTGCAGAACAAAGGAGGATGGTATTGATCTGATAATTTGTTGTCATTGACATTTCTATTGATCTATTCTTCCCCGATGATTTCTTACTGCTAAAGCCAAAGGCCAGTGCTGGGAAGGGTCAGCACTGAAGGCAAAAGCCTTATCCAGATGTGCACCATAGTGCAGTTTTCCTTGGACTAAACACAGCTTCTCAGTTGAAGCTCAGCCAAGATATTTCAGCTGGGCCACTCCAGGTCTGTTCAACCTGATTTTGCATGTCAGCTGAAGGACGAGCAGCCAAAGCCTACACCTCTGAAGTCACTGAGGATTTAATATCGTAATGCAGCCTTGGCCAAGTGCTGCTTTGAAAGAGCAGAGCAGCATGGATAGAATTACCTGCAGCTCATTAGCAGAAACTCCTATTCAAGACCTGCAGGGACTGGTGCAGCTCAGCTTTCCGGGGAGCTTGATAAGATCATAGCCTGGGGTAGCACCGTTTTAGGTTTTAATTTGGCATTCATTGTATCATTATCAGCGATCAGGGTCCTGGCTCGAGCTGCTAAGAGGAGCTCAGATGTGGCTGCCCCATCCCCTGGCTTTGGTGCAGTGACTTGCCATGTGTCAGGTCCCTGGCACAGGTGCCATGACCTGGACAACCATCTCTTATTGACCTTTTGTTGATGCACAGGGAGGTGCTGTCCATACCCTAAAGAAGCTTTAAAAAAATGCAAAAGAGGGAAAGGGCACCACGTGGCTTCTCTAGAAAACAAAGATTGGACTTTGAATAGATTGTGTATCTTCTACTAACTTAAAATAGCTCCTTTCTGTTTGTAGAGGCAAACGAGACAAGACATTAATATGCACATCCCAGCAGTAAATAGGTTTCAAGCAAGCTTCTGTAAAGCTGGAGGAGGATATTAGGACAGTGTGTTTTTCATCACTGATGTGCCAGCTAGCATGCAAAAGACTCATAGTGCAGGAAAAGGACTGGATAATTGAGGAAAGACAAGTTTTTCACAGAAAAACCCTGTCGATCCAGAATGCAAAGCAAATACTCTTTTATTTTCTGGTTCTGTGAGATCTGATGTTAAAGTACATGTTTTGATGAATTGGTTCTGGAGTGGGCCAGGTATAGACATGATGTAGCTCTTGAAATCAGGTGGAACGTACATAAATAAAATGCTGCTTGCATTGACCCATTCTGCTGCTTTCTTTTTTTAAATTTATTGTTGTTTTCCCCGACCTTGATGTTCTGCATTTAAAAAGGCTTTTAGAAATTACATCTCATGGAAAAATCCACTGGGCTTTTCCACAGAGTAGTTAATGGCTTTTATGAAAAGATTTACCTAATGTGAGGTGATGTTTTCAGTCTCATGAAACCAGCAGTGAGCAGAGCTGGAAACGGGAGCTGAAACAGGAGTTGGTGCCATCTCTCCTGTGCAGGGCACGAGGGAAAATGAAAGGGTTTGCTTTGTTTCATGCTTTTGAGTACAGTAAAATAGATTTCAATAAAAAAACAGGAACAGTGAATGAACAATTTCTTAATGTATCCAGTCAGCAAAAGAGAAACAACCACATCAATTAGACAATCCAGATTAATGCTCAGGGTGTGTCCTCGCTGCCCACATAAAGCATCGACGGCCCGGCTTCTGCTCAAATACCCTGATAAACCCAGGCAGTGACTGATCTATATTTACCTTCTTGATTTATGAGAACAGAGACCAGCAGGGACTCTGAAACATATGATTCAGTCATGTTTCTCCTGGCTTATACAACTGCTGGTTAGGAAAGGCTGCCTGTTGCAGTCAGGGGAGGGGGCGAGGGAAAACCCCCTCCTTCCAGCCCCGCTCCATCCAGAGAGGGATGTGAACCTTCAGTGGTCCTCACACTCAGGGCTGGAGATGGCATTTACATCCTGGATCCACCGTTGTTTCATGCGGGTATTGTTTTTGACTTGCTCTGTGAAAACACAGCATTTGAGCTGCATTTTGATGACCTGTGTGGAACCACGAGCCAGGGCTGGGCTCATGGCTGTGCTGCAGGGCAGGGGCATGTGCCCCAGCTCCACGGTCTCCCTGGGGACCCCAGGTGCTCCAGCCAGGCTGGGGGCTTGGCACGGTGGGCAAAGCTGAGGAGAGGCAGCTGTTAACCAAACAAGAGCATGAGAAAAGCAGCAAACAAACCTAACCAGCAGAGGAATCACGGAGCACTACAAAGGGAAGGAGGAGAAACCCTCTGTGCAGAGTTCATCACTGTCTCCTCTTACATTCACAGCATCACAACTAATTAAAAAATGCTAATGCTTCAGTGTTTTCCCACCAGCCTAATAAAAAAATGGTTTTCATCCCCATTTCTTATTGCCATTCCAATTGTGCTGGCCTTGGCTGATGGGTGCAGCATGGAGAACAGGGAATGGCCTCTGGGTCTTTCCCAGCAGGAAGGATCAAGCTGAGGGACCAGGAACAAAGCTGCTCTGTGTTTCTTGGGAATGGTAACCAGTGGCTGCTGACCCAAAAGCTGCTCCTGTGTGGTGGCACTCGTCACTCCAGGAGTCAGTGGGGACCTGCCTGCACAGCAGGAGGAGCAGCAGCACTGGTGGAAGAGGAAGGCATTAAACCCAGGATCTATGTTTGAAGGAGAAATTTAAATTGGTCTCTTGTTTACAACTTTGTGCTGATACAGGATTATTTCTAGTTTGAGATCTGAATGGAGGCTTGGCAAGTGATTTTAGCATTGCAGAATTTCCTGAGGTGCTTTTATTACACAAACAGGAGTAAGAAAATTGTGCATAATGAAATTTTGCTGTAGGACAGCACACTCTGTAGCGTGAAACAGTTATTTAACCACCACCACCCCACACTAATGTATGTACAAACAGGCTTCACCCAGCTTGGATTCTCACTTTCCCATTCACTGGGGAGCACGAGCTGCCTGATGCCCTGTGCCACACACAGTGCCTGACACCACCAGTTCCAAAAACACATTACAGATGGGCACGCCTGCAGGCAATTTTTATCCTCTTGTGCCCACACCAAATCACAAAGTCAATTTATCTTGGGGCTTTTATGGAGTTTCTGGTGTTCAAACATATGGGAGGGGACTCAGGAAGATGTGGTTTGCTGGGTATTCCATTCTTTCCAATGCCCACTCTGGAAATAGCAGTCTAGGAGTGTAATTTCCCTTTTCCTGCTAGGCATTTGTCTGGAGGTGTGCTGTGCTTCAACAGAGTTGCTGTGGAGCATCACTGGCCGCTGCTGGGTGACTTATCCTTTGTGTCTCTCCACCAGCTGGTCTTGGGAAGGTGGATAAGGAACAGGGAGCATTGGCTTTGACAATATGTCTGTTTTCCTTTTTATTTTTCTAAGCAAGAAACCCCAGTGATTTGTTGACATAGAACAAGTAACAGTTCATTTGCAACTCCCTAAATGAAGCTAAATTATTCTGAATAAATTAAACATTAAAACAACATCTGAGCAAACCCAGTCTCCTGATGGAGTTTAGTCCTGCTTGGAAATGCAGATGCTCAGTGTAATGGGTTCCTCAAAGCTAACCAATGTCAGCCCCTACCCACCCTCACAATTCCCTCTCTGTAAGACTTAGCCAAGCCTATCCTCCTTTTTCTTTTTTTTTTTCTCCTTTCTTTTTTTTTTTGAATTCCTGGCTTTTCCATGACTTACAAGATATTCTTTCCTGCTGGCAGTTGGATTGTCTGAATATTCCCCAGTCACAAGTGGAATGCCACCAGTGGGTCTCATCACAGGGCAGCACGGCAGCTCGGCCTTGGGGTGATGAAAACAGACGAGCACTTCAACTGAAGAGTGGTTTGACACTGTGCAGTAAAAGGAAATGCTCTGCCTTATGATAATTAATGATTCTTGAAGGCAGGGGGGAGCAGGAGATGGGCAGCCCAGGGTGCTGCTGGCCAGGAAGAGGAGCAGGCAGGGGAACATATCACTGGCTCCTCTCTGCAGGAAAAGCAGTGGATATCTGTGTGAAAAGCAGTGTGTGTATCTGTGAAGGAAAGAAAACTGAAAACTACCCAAAACTGAAGCAGAAATCTAGAGCCATTTTAGCAATCTCCAAGGAAATTTGTGATTTTGCCTCTGGTAGGAAGGATCACTGTGTAATACCCCGCTGTCAGTGGGTGCCAAGTGGTCAAATCTGGCAGCGGAGCCGTGCTTAAATCAGATCTGGATTTGCCTGCTTGTTCTGCTTTACTGGTGCCCTTGCCTGACTTTTCCCCCTGTCGAGGTTGTAATTTCTGTCAAAACGTAACTGCAGAGCTCTGCATTTTAATCCCGTGTAATTACAGTCCTCGGGAACTCGGTCATCCCCTGCACCAGCCATCATCCCTGTCCCCCCTGCCCCGGCAGGAGCAGATTGAAGAGCTGTCACAGAAGGCAGCTGGAAGGGGGGTCCTGTTCTCCTCAGAGGCCTTTCTTGTCCCCCCTGCCGTCATTTTCAGAGCTCTGACTCGAGGTTCGCTGCCACAGGGACGACCTCCTCCCCAGCATTCCCTCCCGGGGCAGGGAGGGACGCGAGAGCCACCCCACTGCCACCCTCAAAGCAGCTGTGACTCAGCCTGGCGTTCGGGGGCTCTTTGTTTGCTCCGGAGGAGGATGAGTCACGGGAGGCAGAGGCTCAGCTGGCAGGAATCAGCTGATGGCCTCACCAGCCGGCTCAGCTGGGCTGATTCACGCTGGTGGAGGGTCCTACCCACAGCCATCCCACCCACCCGGTTGTGCTGGGCAAACACCATCAGTGTTGGGGCAGCTGATCCGAGGTACAATTATCAAGGCAACTGTCATGGAGATAAAT
This sequence comes from Phainopepla nitens, assembly GCA_013400175.1. Taxonomy (NCBI): domain Eukaryota; kingdom Metazoa; phylum Chordata; class Aves; order Passeriformes; family Bombycillidae; genus Phainopepla; species Phainopepla nitens. The sequence goes on along the minus strand of VXBQ01014571.1, from coordinate 39,542 downwards.
GGGGGGGGGAAAGATAAAAAAAAAGTCTTCCCGATCCATTTAAAGAGCTGGGGGAAACAGTTTTCTGTTCATAGTTCTCAGTGTACCCCAGTAGGATGCCTGGTGTCCTCCTTGTCCAGCAGTGTGGTAAGTGTGGGCTTGCAGCAAGTTTCTTCTTCTGTTCTTCAGTTCAAAATATCTTGCATTAGAGGAAGAAAACCCTATCTATAAAACTTATTTTCTATATAAGGATGAGGATGGCAGCCAGAATGCAGAGAAAACCAAGTAAAAAATAATTTTTCCGGCAGCTGTTTTGAGGAAGATTCCTACTTTTATGTATTTTATCCAATTGTTACTGTTGCTTTCCAATTCCTTCAGTGTGTTTGGTCCACACACTTCTCAATTTTCCTTGCTCTTTCAGCTGGGGTGTGTGTTTTCCTTCCTGTCCTCTAAATCACGTCAGTTTGCTGCATCCCACAGATGATGCAGCTCAGAGTCAATAATCCTCTCCTGGAGAAATTGCTTCTGACAGGCTGGAGACCCAGCTGAACCAAAGACACCCACAGAGTGGTGTGTTTTCCTCTGGGCTCATAGCACCTCCCTGTATAGGAGATGGGGTGTGACTCAGAAGGCAGCTCTCAGATGAGCTATCACCAATTAAAAATGCTTTTCTTTGGTGTTAATATGGAAGCAGAATTTCCTTTGCCTTTGTGTCAGGTTGGTTGTGAAATGTACTGTTTGGTGCTGATGGGAAAAGGTCTCAGTCCTGTTGTCCTCCTGAACTGATAAACGAGAGGTTCCTACATGAAGGAAGTGCAAGGACAGAGTAGAAAAAAATATTGAAAAATATCTGTATGGATACAACAGGTTCCAATTGTTGTGTAGCATGGGATCCAAAATGGCTTCATATATATCTGCTACTAGTGGTAACTCCTGTCACCCATCTACCCAAAGAAGTATCATAACTGTGTAGTAGAAGTATCATAACTTATATCATAACTGTGCTATTACAGAGCAGACTGCAAAAGGGCACCCCTTTAAACCAAAATAGGTCAATTTGTCATCATGATAAATATTTGTTTGGTTGTGTGAACAGCAGATGTGCACCAACTCTTTCATAACAACAATATTAAAGATGGAAAAGAATTTTTTGGAAAATATGAATTTCGGCTGTAACTCAGATTTTGGTTGACAACTTTAGGGGTAGCCACAGAGGACCATACAAAAGAATGTTGCAAGCACAACTCTTGGCTTTTTGAGTGAGGACTAAAGTTGAAAATACATGGCAGAGAATGAATAAAAACAAACCAAGAGTGGTCAAGTGTCCATTGCTCACCAGAGAGAACCCATGGCAAATGCAGCACTTGGCTGGCAGAGTGCTCTTGTTGGGTCTGGAAACTCTTGTCCAAAGCTCAGAAAAATCAAGCAGCCTCTATTGAGTTCCTTGACCTTGGGATTAGGCAGGATGTAAAATAAGGAGGACACAGACAGCGATAACTTGTTTTGAAAAAGTTATGCAAATTATGTTAAAATACACGATTTAAAACATTAGTTCTGGCGGAGAGATTGCTGGAGTTTCAGTCAAGGGAAACAAATATTCAATACATTTAAAAGTCAGGAGCTGGCTCTATAACAATTGCTTTGTAAGCAAATGTTGGCTTCTGTGGTTGGCGTGAAATGTGCTCGGGAAGGGGTCCAGCTCAGCGGCTTTCTCAGGGTAGACACTGCCATCACCCAATCCATCTGAAGGAATGGCTCAAGTTTGCTCTTTTGTTGGCACTCAGGAACCTCACAAACATTTACCAACTCTTTCTATCATTTTCTTTAGAGATGGGAGTTATCCTAGAAGAGAGCCGTGGTTCAGTTGTAAATATAGGAGAAGAACTGAGCAGAGCCCCCTCCATGCCAGTCCAGCACCATCATGAGCAGGGTTAGCTTGAATTTTAAAATTAAAAGTCATGTCTAGTCCAAGAAGTGCATTTTAATTTTTTTGCCTTTTTTTTTTTTTTTAATGCTGGAAATACACATCTATTTGATGCTTTCAAGGCAAAGGCTAGAGTATATAGTAATATTTCTTTTGTTATTTATCTGGTAAATCTGCAGTGCTGTTATTCACTATGGCTTTGTCTCCACAGGAAAAAGGAGACTATAGACTACAAGGAGGACCTGGCAAAGAGAAATTGGTTTTTGGCAGTGCAAATAATACTTAACAGCAAGGGGAAATTTATAAAATCTAAAAAATCAAAGATGACTAGACAGTGGTAATTTCTTCTGTATGGAAGGGCGGTGTTGTTTTGGTTTTAATTCTCCTCCCAGCTTCAACACTTCCAGAATATTGAGCAGTTTCTTTTATTTTCTTAAAACTAATGTTATTCCTGGTCTCCCACCTGAGTACCCAGTGGATGAGCTAAAAGGAGAACTCTAAACAGTGAGGATGAGATCTATCTTAAAAATGTGTGAAATGGTTTTTGGGCATGCAAAATCATGACCTGGATCTGGATCCATATTGTCCACTGCCTCAAGGGAGGCTGATCCATGGAAGTCACGTGGGCCAGATGGATTAAACTTCAGCAAACAGTGGGCAGAAATGATGGAAAGAAAAGCAATAAGTACAGGTCGAAAGGGAAAAAAAAAAAAACAAAACAAAACCAAACAACAAAAAACCTCTGGGTTTAGGTTTGTTTATTTAATTATCACTTTGATTGATGAATCTGATAAAGTGGCATTTTGACATGACATTTTGACATCTGTGCTTGCTTTTTCTCCCAGACTGAACACATCTGTTCCCTGCCTGCACCTGCCAGGGAGTTCCAGGCCTTCTCCAAAGCAATCAGAGCTTTCATTCCATCAATACGAGCCAGGAACAGGTGGTTGGCCAAAACTTTGCTCTGGGGATGGCACAACACTTCTGAGGTCTGAACCTGACCCCAGACCTTCAGGTCTGTGCCACCATCTTCATATTGACCTGTCTTTGTGATGAACTTTTTACTTTGGGGGATTTGGAGATGAACTCGGGAATGCTTGTGGAGGGACACTGATACACTGAGGTCCTCTGGTCCCTAAACCAGCTACAGTAAAAGTAAATTAGATATTAAAGGTTTTATTTCTCTTTTCAAATTATTGTAATAACATTGGAGTGAAGGCATTAGTCTTACACTGCTGAAGAGCATTGAATTTGATTAGTTCCCACTCTGCTTCCTTTTTTTTTTCCCTCAGAAAATATTTATTTCTTTTACAGAAACAATTTTTTTGCAGTGTATCATAGCAAAGCAGTGGGATGTGCTCTGTCCCCATTCTCAGATTTTTTTGTTATGGAGAACAACTTTGTTGCTTTTTCTTGTCTGAACATTCAACATTCACTTTCCCCTGTGATTTTTGCCACATGAACATTTCTCATTTCTGTGTTTTTCAGCTGAACATTCCTCATTTTACACAGGAGGATGGTAATAGGATAAGAGGGAATGGCTTTAAACTAAAAGAACAGAGATTTAGATTAAATGTTAGGAAGAAATTCCTTATTCAGAGGGTGGTGAGGCCCTGGCAGAGGTTGCCCAGAGAGGCTGTGCAGGGCTGGGGAAACACTGGCATCTCCCAGTCTGCCTGCCCAGCCTGCTGTGAATCCCCAAGTGGATTTATCCTGTTCCTTCCCAAAAGGTCAAGGCAAGTGGGAATCAAGGCAAAGTCAGCTTGGTGAGAGTCTGCTCTGTTTAACTGTGGGGAGATGTGAAGGAGAAGAGCTCGTCCATCACTGCTCTCAAGAGCAAAATATAATGATACAGAATTTCTTCTGGAGATATTGCTGAGCTGAGAACCCATCACTCACCCACAGTCTCTCCCTGCAGTTATTTTTCTTCTGTTGAGTGCACCAAAAAAAAAAAAAAAACTGTCTTTCTTGTCTAATGCAATTGCTTTACTTCCCATCCCTGTTCAGTCCTGTGCTCAATGAATCCCTCAGGCTGTCAGGGCTGTGCTGAGAGTCCCCTCTTGCAGGTAAAGGGACCCTGCTGGGCAGCACTGGAGATGAAGTCTCATATATAACCACAGCTTTGGAACAGGAGGGCTGGGTGATGCTTTTCCAGGATGACTTTGAGTAAACTCTATGTGCTTCTCATAATCTTCACAGGAGTAACTGTGAATGCAGAAGGACTGTAGGGCAGTGGAAACCAAGAAATGTTTATGGAGTGGCTGGAAGCAAGGTAGGGGGTTTGCAGATTGGAAACTATCAGTGATATCTGAGTGCTGGAAAGCAACACAGGACTGGCAAGTGGCAGAAGGCATTTTACAAAACACTTTGCTCTCCTAATCACTCTCTTTGCAGTCTATTGGACTCTGGTCAGAGACACCTTTGAGGCATGGACTTAATATTCTGAAATAATAATACAAATTCAGTGATAGTAATAGTGTTGTCAGAAATAGCCAATATTTCCCTTTGGAGCTGTTAGGATGGAATAATTGACTGCCTTGCTGTTTTCTCCTGGAGTTATGTTTTTTCCCTGACAGTGCAGTTATTTATTTTCTTTATTTTTTTTACTCTTTTACATTGTAAAAGACCTGACTGATGTTAATTCAGAATATCCCAGGCCTTGCAAGCTCTGCTGATGCCTGGGAGGACCAGCCTGCACCAGCCCCTGGCCCACTTGGTGCACACACAAAACTGTTGTTGAGTGCTTGTAACAACACACGCTGTGCTGTGCTAGGACTGTTCTGTTTTTTATTTGGTAAAATAACTCTTGAGTTTCTGTGAGAGGAATGAAGAACTCTAAAGCGCTTAAAATAGGTAAAGGAGGAGAGAATGAACCTTTTCCTCATAACTAACAGCCTCAGTATGGGGTCAGGAATTATTTCTCAGTTTGCCCAGCCCACTCTTCCATAATGTCTTTTCTTTTTTTCCTTTAAGTTTGAAAAGAGCTGGGTGTAGATGAGATTCTCATTTTAATGCTGAAGTTGCAGCACACGCTGTGTGATCCTGTGGTGGTGTCTGGGGGCGAGGGATTGAGCTGCTTCTCTTCATGCCATGGAGCTGCCTTTGCTGCTGAGAGCGTGGGGAAACAGCACATCAGCTTTGGTAAATTGGGGTATTGGGTCCCTTGTTATCCCAGACTACCACAGATGTTTCCCTGTCTCCATCTTTTGGCCTCCTTTTACATTTTCCTTTGTCAGCTTTCCCAGTCCCCGTGGGATGTGCAGCACAGAACCACGCACAGGGCACATCCCACGGGCTGTGTGGGAGGGCACTGAGCACATGTGAAGCCATGGATGAGCATTTGGTGCATCTGCACACAATTTCCAACTTCTCTGCTCTGGCTGCTGCTGCCGTGTTTCCAGGTAAAACATCTTTGGGAACTGGGAAACAGCTCCATTTCCAAGAAAAATCCAATTGACTGTACAATAGCCTGGAAATTGTTCTTTGATCAAGTAGAATTTTCACATCATCATAAACAGTGTAGAAACGCAAACTAGGTTACAGGATGGCTTTTTTTTTTTTTCCCATTGTTCCATTTAATTTGATAGCCTTTCCTTGGGTATGCAAGTGCTTCCTGCCTCTCTCCCTGAACGTGAAACACAGATGGTGCAGTAGTGCCTGTATTACACAGACAATAAAAGGTATTTAGCTTTTTTTTTTTAATGCATTTCAAGCAATAGAGAAGAAAAAACATCCTCAGGGATTTTGAGACATCCTTTAGCCGAAGGCTTGGCCTGAAGAAGGGAAGGACTGGACAGAGAGGATGAGCACCAGAGGATGGTGCTAAATGGAGGCTACAGTGCAAAACAGCTCAGGTTCCATGTCTGGGGTCTCCCTTGGCTTTGGTGTGAGACCTCTGGAGAAAGCAGCAAAAATGTTGAAATAAGTGACCTAAATGAAGAGGGCTCCCTTGAAGAGTACAGTGGTGCCCTTGAGAGAGGGTGGCTCCTGAGCCACGAGCACTAAGCTGGTGGTGAGCCCAAGAGCCCTCCTGGCTCTGGCTTTGGCTTTGGCTGTCCTTCCCCTCCCTTCAGAGCAGGTTCTCTCTGTTCAGACTCCAATATAAATTTCCATTGCAGTATAAGCAATACAAAACCATATTAAGGAAATTGAATATGGCATTAGTCATTCCCTAGGCAAGAGCCCTGCCTGAGGAGGAGGAAGAAAGCAGAGTAAGGCATCACAGCATGGTTTCTGTGCAGTGCCAAGGCAGCCAAAGCCCAGACCTCCCTCGCTGCTGCTCAGGGGCAGCAATATGTTCAGCACTGAGCATATTTCACAACATTGGTCTGTCAATAGTGTCAATTCATCCTGCTCTCTTAATAATTCCTCTCACTCTTATCCATGAGGGATTAAGCGAAGAAATACAGTAATGCGGTGGGTTGCACGAGGATTATCCAGGTTTTCCTATCAATTGTAACAAGAAGGCATTATAACTGGGAAACTGCAAGGTCAAGCTTCCAAGATTAACCCAGAGAGTGTCATGTTTTGCTAAGTTCAGAAGCCTTGGCTCATGTTTTACGTTTGGATTCACTGATATTTTCCTTGATAAAAGACTGCAAACGCAGCAACAAATGTTGACCCAAGCTGGAGTTTGAGGCTTCATCTGTGCTCATGTTCAAGGACTCTGAGGTCTCATTTCCTGGGGCAGGAGGTCAGTCCTTGACACCATTCAGTTTTGAGAGGTGCCCATGGCACACCCAGGCATGGTGCAGATGGGATGGGTTGCGGGGTGAGATGGGATCATGGTGCATCAGGATGGGTCAGTGCTCCCCACAGGCAATTTTCACAAAACTTGTTCTGCAGACAGGGAGAGTTAAGCATTATGGACATGGATCATCCTGTGCCAACTGGCTAATATTGGAGAGAATGCTCCCAAACCTTTTTAATTTATTAGCAGAGAGGTAGCCTGATGGAATTGATGGTTTTATTTCTGGCACTGAAACTTCTTTCAAGATTTGGTCATTTGGAGGTGATGAATCTTTGCCTCAATAAAGGTTTCTGGATTTGACCCAAAGTAAGTTAGCTCAGATGAGTCAAAAAGCCAGGGAAAAAAAAAGTTCAGAGGGCCCTGAACTGTAAGTTCTGTATTAAGAGTTATGATGGCAACTTATTTATTGTCCTGTTCTTTTGGTGTTCCAGGGAATACTTTAGACAAACACTGTGGGAATAAAGGAAATATTTTGGTCAACAGAAAATCCTGAGATAGTCTCAAAAGGGCGACTCTACTAATAAATTTGTTGAGGGTATGTTCTGCCTTGTGCAGAAACTGCTGACTGCTATGTACAGTCCTTAAACTTGATTACTTCATGTCTTACAACTGTAATCACCTCTGAGTGTCAACATATGTGAATTAGGGAAAGGATTAAAATTATTCTTGGGAGAAAAATGTTTTCTTTCTGATCAAGCATAAAATTAGTTGTCTCTTGGGGAAGACCCAGTTGGACTGTTGTTTACAGGGGTTTCTTTCAGAATTGGGGCATTGATTGCTTTGGTTCCGATTTAACTTCTTTTAAAAAGGAAAATATTTTTCATATGTTCAGGATCACTGTGTGGTGTTTTGTTTGCTGACAGTGATGTTGCTTGCTGCAAGGTAACACCAGGTTATCCCAGGGTTTCCTTTTCACTGTTGCTTAACTTATAATGGAGGATTCTTTCCAGGTAGGGAATGGCTTTCCCTATCAGGAAGATGAGAAACTGTGTGATTTGAAAATTGAATTTTTGTCCAGGCAGTCTAGAGGAAAGCAGGAACACACATAAACCAGGGGCATGAGAAGCAGGATCACAGGAACAAGGGAAATGCCCAAGGGAAATTCCAAGGCAGAGTAAGAAATCACTGTTTTAATCCCCCTGCCTCTGTTGTGTTTGTGTGGATAAATGAGTCAGGCTTTTTATGGAAGAGATTGTATGTTATCACTCCATTTTCTGAAATTTGCAAATCCACAGAGAAGAGTCAAAGTCAGTAAATGATCCTTAGGAAGATGCCTGTTTCATTTCATTCAAATGACCTTGACATTAGATTTTACCAGCTGGGCTATGACCACAGCCATCAATTGAAAGCTGAGTCACAGGTTCTTGAATCACTCCATGAGTCATGTCTAATCCAAGATATTTCTGTGAAGATCCCTGGGTCTCCTGAGCAGATGTCTGGGGCAGGTGAGGTACATTTTCCTCATGAAGTGCTTCCATCCGTGCTGGCCATGGAGAACCTGGATGGGATCTCAGACCAGGCAGGAACCCTTCAGGCAGCCACATCTGGTCATGGTTTGATGTGAGGCCACCCTGAAGCTGGTGGACTTGGCAGCGTTAGATTTATGGTTGGACTCAGTGATCCTAGAATTCCAGCCTAGGGGTTTCTATGAGTCTACATCACTCTTTGCCCAAGCAGAGATGAATCTGGGAGCAATCCTTGGGGCAAACTGTACTGAAGTCCACAGACCACCTAGGCAGTGATGAAACACTGAAGGACCACCAGAGTACAGACACCTGCCCTTCCAAATTCTCTGCCAATGGCACATTTTACAGCTGCTGTTCTCAGTAAGTTCCCAGCTGATCATACTTGTGATCTACAAGAGCTCTGTTAATTCCTGCTTTTGTATCTGTGCCATGCCTCAGCGGGCAGTGATTAGGTGTAGCCTGGCACGAGTGTGTGCCAGCAGCATTAGTGGCAGCAGGGAATGGAGAGTTCTCACAATGGGATTTGAAACTTTATACTAAAATTTAATGTCTAGAAAATAAGTGGTTTGCAGTTTTAATCCAAATAAGTCCAAGCAGGTAATGTTTGTGTTGTAAAGATTGGTAAGGCTGAGCCCTCAGGTAGATTAATGCTTTAGGGACACTGGAAAAGATTCAGAGCCCAGAGGTTGATTAATTTACCAGTCAGAGCAGAAATCATCATTTCTGTGAGTGGGTCTGTGAGCATCCTGCACTCAGACTGTAGGAATCTCTCATTTTTGTTATAACTTTAGGTTGGAGCTGCTGGGCACATGTGTAACACTGCTGTAAGAGAGTGAAAGTTGTCAGAGCCTCTCCAGACGATTTATGGAGGACCCTCAGGTGTTAGGGCAGTGGGGAACTGAATGTGCCTGGCATCTTCACCATCCTCCAAAAGCAGCATCATGTCCCTTTCTGTTCATTTAGAAATCTTTCATGAGTTCAGGTGGTCATCTGAGCCCGTGGCTGCCATCTTGCCATGTGAGCCATTTGCTTCGGTGCTTGATTTATTCTGCAGCACTCAGGAATAGGTGATTCACCACAAAGAGTTCAGTCAGTGCAAACCCAAGCTGAGCAGCCCACTGGGTTACTCTGCAGTGGTAGCACCTAAATCTGCTCCAAATAACCCCAAATCAACATTTTTCCCAGATGAGCGAAGGGTGTTGGCTGGGGTTACAGCTTTGCTTTATGGGCACTGTCCTGTCTTCCAATTCTTTGTGGTTTTTTCAATCAAGAATTAACCAGATTATTCAAAGGGTGGAGAAGACTTGCCAGGCATAACAGTATTGGTTTAATTTCCTTTTGTGTAATCACTTCTGTACTCATTTTTCATTAAAAATTATTTCCATTTCATCTTTCTGAAAACAAATATATCTTTTTGAAGACATGCCAGGACAATTAAAAGAACACTGTGAGGCCACAGAGATGTCACACATGGGTTTCATGAGCCATTTGCAATGGAAATATCTGAGACAGCATTAGAGTGGCTTTCCAGGGGCTAAACTGGATTTCCAGGGGCTAAATTGCACTTCCAGGGCAAGTTACTCTTTTCTGCCTGTCATCAGAGCAGTCAGGTTTTAATTGCAGTTCTGTGTCATGCAAAGCTGGACATGGTGTTTAACACCAAATAATGGAACTTAGCTCTTTTGAAAATTAAGAAAAAAGTTCCTAGTTACAATGTCTGGCAAAGAAGCTTGAAATGTGACTCAGTATGGCAGGTCTGTGTGGATTGTGGGGACTGCAAATCTCACTTCTGAGAGGGTGAGCTGCTCTGTTCATCCCCATGAGAAACTCTTATGAGACTCAGAGAAAACGATGAGGACACCCTTGTCTGTGTTTAAATGACTTCTTGCTTTCATCCACCTCTGGTCTGTGCAGAGGTGGCTGCTGGGAGGAGTTGAGGCTTGCCAAGGGTTAGACAACATTCACTAAATTGCTGCTGAAGCTCTCAAAGTAGGCATGAAGAAGGCTGGAAGTTGAACTGCCTCTGCTGTTAAAGTTGAAGTTGCCTCCTACATGGAGTGATTTAAGTCCTTACTCCTCCAGACTTCAGCTGTGGAGTAAATAAGTGATGTAGTTCAGCACACAGTGAAGAACAACATTGAATTTAATACTCCCAATACTTTCAAATAAGAAAACTTTCCACAGCAGTCAATCAAATTGTATATTAATTAGAAACAAAGATCTTAAAATACACTGACAGATTTAATTCAAGAGGGAGTTTCTGCAGTTCAGTTTACTGGAAGCCATGCAAATATACCGTGGTGTGGGATGTAGTTTCACAGGGAAGCAGCTTGAGATTCAGCTTTCTGGATGACCTATCTTCACTGTTACTGATGTGGAGAGGGTCACTGATGTGCAGGTTCTTTCAGCCCTCTAACCAAAGTGCTTTCTCTGGCTGGAGTCTCTGCTCCTCAGGACCGGGACAAACACCTGCTTCCAACCTCGCAGTATTTACCTGAGGGCCACAGCTTCAGCAGAAGCAACTCCCCTGTGCAAAATGCCCTTCATCTCCCAAAGAAATGCTGTTTTTTTTTCCCCAGATTTCAGTCTCCCTGATCTTTTTTCTTTTTTTTTTTTTTTTTTTCCCCTCCACTTCTAGTGGTAGAGCTCCTAGAGCTGCTCCAATCCCCATCACCTTACAGGAGACATTGAACCTGTCTCTGTCTTCACCTGCAGCAGGCTGGGGCATCTAGGAGCATCACAAGTGTAAAGATGGGAGAGAGCCTCTGGAAGTGCTAAAGGGTTGCCCCTTTAGCAAAACCCAAAATTCAAACCCTTTGGAGAAAGATGGAAATTATTAAATGCATTGGTTTTGATCCTTGAGCTCTTGTATCTAGAACTAAAATTCTGCAGCTTAGTTCTTAGGGAAGAATGAGTTTTGCACAGTCTCTAATAAGCTGGAGGTCTGACACCTTGCAAGGCAAAGGTGTCAAATGCCATGTCAAGCTGAAATCACCTGGGAAACAGGTGACCACCTTCAAATCCACCCCTCACCATCACTCAGCCCAGGACACCAGGGTTAAAGCTCTTACACATCCAAAGCGTGATGTCTTCTCTTGAAAACTGGCTCTCCAGAAAATAAACCAGGCCATTCATCCCAACCTTCTGGCACTGTCTCCAAATGCAAATACCAGGTTGCACAGCCTGCTCTTCTCAGCATCGCATGCTCCAAACTGGGAGGCTTTTTGTGTGCAATGCCTCCTGCAGCTGGCATGTCCCCATTTTGTACTAGATAAACACTGACAGCTTTATTTCTTGTTTGTTCGGTCGCAAAGATCCTCGACATCCTGGTTTGAATTGAGTATTGTGGTTCTTCACTGGCAGAAATGTAAATAACAAAGAAATTGCATGTGTTTTAATTACCTGAAGGCGTCTGTTTTAATCTGGTAAATCCTCTTGCGTGATAAAAGTAATGTTGCTATGGGAACCCTATCTAACAGGAAAGGTAGCACCAGCCTGCCTGTAAATAATTAGGAAACTGATGCAGTGAAGTGATTTTTCAGTCACTTGGCACAGAACTGGCTTCGCAGTGAAAGTTTAGACCAGTGTTTTGGTTTTATATGTATGAGTGAAAGAGGCACAGATTTAACTGAGATGATCCCATTCAGGCATCTTGGAAGGGTCAGCAAATGTTTCCTTCTCACATAGATTCACCAAAACACAGCCCACCCCCACCAGCCGTGCATTTGCATACTGTGACACTCTCATCAGTGTTTATTAAGTGCTTTAACTCAGTAATGTGTGAAGTCCTCTCCAGAGTGAGACACTAACTCAAATAATCGCTCTAAGGCAAATTCCATCCAGCAAATTACTGGTACATGTCTGCAGCAGCCCTGGAGCCTCACTAGTGCCTGAGAGCAGAACCAGCTCTGGGGGTTCCCTCTGGGCAGGACAGACATCCCCTGCCTCCATTGTCCCATCCCGGGCTTAGCATTTGTGCCAGAGCTGTGCTGTCAAAGGGTTTATTCATTTACCAAGAGGATGTGCTGATAAGAACCCTGTGATAACAGGCAATAAAGCACTAATGGCAATATGGTTCAATATATTAGAAAATTTTTCATGCTATGAAATCCTTTTCTCTTTTCTTAGATTAAAAGGAATTGACTAATAGGATAGTTCTCATTTTACTTTATGTAACTACATAAAATTCAGTATATTCTTGTGCCTTGAGGCCACTATTGAGGAAGAAGATCCCATTATAAATTTGGAAGAGATACTGAGTTACTCTAAAATCTGGGATGCAAAGAAAAAGGGGAAAAATTAAATCTACCATTCATTAAATACTTCTATATTAATTAAATTAATTACACAGTGCAGGGAACTCATTGTTTGCCACATAAATGTAGGGTGATCACTGAAAAATGTGTAGACTTTTTTTTCACAAACTGAAGAACTATACATCAAACTACTCTTCATCCACAGGTTATTGTGCAGTGATGGGTGACATTTGTGTCTCATTGCATATCAGTAGTATGGTTTCCATGGATAATGCTTCCATGAGAGATTGTAAACTTTTGTCAGGCAAATATTTTTTCTTTTCTGCAAAGTGAAACCCTTGTAGAGGCAACCTTAATATATATGCTGCATAAATACATTGGTTTTGCAAGTTATGATGATTTCAGTCAACAATGACAATGTGCTGACATAATTTGAATGGAATAATTTCGTTTAACACAGGGAAAAGTTTGTTATAGTTGAATAGGAAGGCTTGAACATATCCTAAAATCTTGGCTTCCAGGATTCTGACATTCATATATTTTTTTTAAAGACTTCCCAGTAGGAGCACCATGTGGGCCATGCCTCAGGCCAGTCTCAGGATAAGGTTTCAGTGATCTCATGAATTTTTTCCAGCCTCACCAATTAGAAGATCATTTGGTAATAAATTGACTTTTAGAAAGCATAATCAGTTTCATGGAAAATAATCCCACCAACCCAGAAATATCAGATTGAGCCTGCCCCATTGCAAGAACATTAAGGACAATTAGCTGCTATTTGGGTTGTGCAGGTGGTCTCCAAATGTCCCTGTCTGGGACAGTGATTTGGGGAGAAGGGGTGGGAGAGGAGAGGCAGCAACACTGGAAGGATCTGCGCATAAAAATATTGCAAACCATGTTTTGTACTGCAGTATTAGGTTAAATTAAAGTCGTGTTCCTGACATAGCTCCTGCCCAGCTAGATATGAATCATTAGTACAAAACCAATTTCCTAATTATCCTTCCATTGCAGGGTAATGCAATGAGTTTTGTAAAGCTGTAATTTTACCCTGGTTTATTTCCATGTCCTCTATTTTCCCTGGAGACGTGCTCTGCTCTCCTGTGAGGTTATTTCTGACGTGATCTTTGGCAGCAGGAAAGGTGGTGGCTTATGGATGAATTCATCCATCATCAGCTGCTTTCCCAGATTCCCAGGAAATTTTTGCAGGGAATGTATAAACTTGTACAGGTGTTGGATGGTCTCAATACCTTGTTTGAATTGATCTTCATGGCAGATGAGGGGAATATTTTTGTTGCTGATCTGCTGTATTATCTATTGGTATTTTTAGGTGGTTTATATAAAACAGGTGTAAAAAACACAGCAGGGAACCGCATTACGAGGATTTTCCTGAAAACCCTCTGTGTTAATAGACATTTCTGTCAGTACCTGTAGATATTTGAGAGGTCAATTGGGGAAATTTGTGAATCAAGCTGAAGCAGGAAAGCGTTGAAGGAGGAAGCTCTGTCATCTCTCACCTTCTGAAGGTGTCGAAGTTCCTGTCCTGCACAAGGCTTCATCAGTTGAGTTCAAAAACTCAATCTTTCTGTAGAAACAGGGGGGAAAGCCTGAAATTTGAGGGATGTGGCATCCCCAGCGGGTCTGTCTGTGAGACCAGCAGATAACCTGTCCCTTGCTCCAGGGAGGGAAAGAAACCAGTGCCACCATCCCGGGAGGGGAGGGATGGGAGAGTCCCCAGCTCCACTTAGTGGGCAAAGCACAAACAACATGCAACAGCTCGGCAACCACCGCTGAAGCCAGCCGAGCAGTGCTTAATCCCCCCCAGCTAAGCCATGAGTAGGAAAAGGCTTTCTTTGGCCTCAGAAGTCCACCCTGAAGCCCTGGGCTCCTACAGGAGGAGCCACAAGAAATGTCCCCACAGGGCCTCATCTGGGTTTCTCTTGGAGCTACGGAGGGATGTGGTGGATTGATCAGGTCGCTGCCCAGGCAGATGTTATTTGTTAGCCATGGTCAGATTTTCTAATTTTTGTCATTCAAAGTTCCTGTGAAATGTACCCACAAGGAGCTCCAGGAATATCTTCTGAAGGGAAGGCTGCAGCCGGGCAGCACGGATCAGCCTGCACAGCAGTGGCTCCTCTCCCGGGGGCAAGAAGGAGCTTTGTTGGTAGCTTTGGTTCTTTGGGCTGCAAGGGAGGCTGCTTAGGGATCTCCGGAAGGGTTATCAGAGCCAGGGGAAAAGAAAAACCAGGATTTTAGTGCTATCATCCCTTCTGCTGATATCTGCAAAACATCTCAGTAGCTCTGTTGCTGGTTTAAGGGCAATTCATTAAATGATTTCCATTGGTTAGACATCTGCCCAAATCACCTGCTTCATTCTCTAGTGCTTCTGCTTTTGGCATTACATCAAGAAAAGCCTTTTTAGGTTATATCTTAATTAAAAGTATCCCCCAGCCTGGCTGCAGCTCTCCCTGAAATGCTCCTGAAGCAACAACACTTCATGTGCTATTAGCTACCTCCTGACCCCATCCTCTCCTGGTGGCCAGCTCCATTTAAGATGACAAATTAACACAAATCACATAAATGCAGCACATTTTTAGGGGCCAGTTGCCATTGCATATTGTCCTGTGCTCCATGGGGATTTTGGGGGTGTTTCCTTTACTTCCACAGGGATTTATTTACTAAATAATCCCTTGAATCAGAAATAAAGGCTCCTAGTCCCAGGATTTCAGGATTACTTGCAAACAGGATTGCTCTCACATCATATAAAGTTTCATCTAAATAAGTGTTCTCTTCCTCCATGTCAGGACCTGCCACACATTGAAGGAGCAGGAAACTAAAAGTGCTTTTAGCATCTGATTTCTTTTTTCCTTGTTCATTTTTATGAAAAAGAGTTGCAGGGGGATAAGGAAAAAATGGAAATGTTCCACTGTACATTTGGAAAGGATGCAAAGAGAGGATAATGCTTGGGAGGCTGGCACTCTACTGTAGATATCCAACCTTTATATATAGATGTATTCTTTTTATTATTGCTTCTTGTGAAATTCACGTTAAAGGCATTTCCAATCCACCCCTATTTACAAAAGTTGTTGGATAATTTTTTCCCTCATCCTCTCTGTATCTCTGCTGCTGCTGCTGCTTCCCTCACCCTGGGAAGCTGATGAGCACTTAGGTAGCTGCACAGCAGATATTGGATCCTCAGTATAAGTTTCAGCAGTTAATTAGCAGCTCTGCTTCTCACATTAAAAAAAAAAAAAAATTGGAAAGCTTTAATTAGACTTACAAAGGGACCTGAAAAACTAGCTGGCAAGTAGCCCCTCTGTGCCTGGGTAGGTGAGGGACTTGCATTGAAGTGTGGCTGTGCTTGTAACCTCTGCAGTGCTCAGAGAAAACAATTTTATTAGAGAAAAACAAGAGAAGGAGATGGAAGAGGTTCTTATTCACCATCTGAAGTGTGTCTTCTCTACTTGCTGCCCCACATGGGCTTGACATCTTTATATTTCATTATTCTGTACCCACTGCCAGGAAGCCGCTGTTGCTGCTCCTGCTCTTGCTTAGCTTTTTTTGCCATGGGATGTATCTCTCTGCCCTCTCCATCAACCTTTGCTAATTTCAGTGTCTCTAGAAACACTGGAAGTTCCCAGGTTCCCTTTTCAATGGTGTGGCTGAGAAGTGTCTGCTTTGAACACCAGGAGTGAAACACACAACTCTCGTGTGCCAATGGGCCCCAATTAAAATGCAAAAACTGGATGGTGTTGAAAGGGGATGGAATATAGAATCAGATGGGTTTGGGATGGCAGGAACCTTAAAGAACATCTAATTCTACCCTCTACCATGAGCAGGGACACCTTCAACTAGACCAGGTTGCTCAGATTCCCATCCAACCTTGCCTTGGACACTCTCAGGAATGGGCAGCCCATGGGGAGTCTCTTAACAGCTGCATTATCAGTCTTAAGTTCTGTGCTGCTGCCAATATCTACTGTAGAAAGGGTTCTTTTGAGACTGGAAAAGATGCATTGACTTGGCAATCTAGGCACTGTGCTACAGCTTGCAGTTAAAATAAATTATTACATGGTTGTATGATTTAATCAGTTAATGAATATAACATTTTTGGATAATGCTGTTGCTAATATTTCCCGGGTCTCCCCAAGATACTCTTTGTTTGCATTAATTCCTTTCCTGACCTTAAGCTGGCTGAGCCCTCTCAAGCCTGAGGCAATGAGAAGGGTGAAACACAGGTCTGGGTGTTTCACTGCCAGGTAAACCAGGGGCATCTGGGGGTACAGGATCTGTGTGTGGGGTCTTCACACACAGGACATGCTGTAATCCTGAAACGTCTTCTGTGCTCAGGGTTTGGTTCACGTTCTTCTTCATCCTGCTGGAATTTACTCAATTTGCAGAATTATAAAATTAATTTCTCAGGGTAAGGCATTTTCACTATACGTTTTCTGCCAGAGAGCAGATGATGTTGAAAAGGAGAGACACCCTTGCTTTGGAAGGTCAGCAATGCCATCTAGAAGGTGTGGGATCAAGGGAATGGGATCACTGTGACTCCATCAGCCACTCCAGCCTCCCAGGCTGGCCTCTGCTACCACCCCCACCATTCCCCAGTGCTGGAGGGAAATTTACTTTTCCCTTTGGCTCTTAGGGTGGCTGCTTCAGGCTGCAAAACCCATTTAGCTGCTGCACATCTGCCAGTGCTCTGCCCCAGAGAGACGTTATTACATTAAGCTGCAGATCTGAGAGATTGCAGTAATATTTTTGTACTAAAAGATGCTTTGTCCCAAGATGCCCCTGGCAGCAGGGGACCGATGCCCACCATGCATATTTATGTCCTGCCCTAATTACCTTCCAGCCGAGCTTTTGCAGCCATGCATTGATGGCAAAGCTCCTTATTTTGGAAAGCAGAGTGAAGCTGCAGGGCAGGGAACGACCCCAGGAGCAGCGTGAATGCTTTTTAGCCTCTCTCCAAAATAGTAACCTATTTTTGGACCAGTTGAGAGGATTACAATTTTATTAGCTGAAATTACCACAAACTGCAGCTACTCACCAAATGGCTGCAGCTTTTGACCCCTATTTTGATCTCCTTCTTTAGGGGTTGATGTTTGTGGCCCAGAACAGGCTGTGACCTTCTGTGCCAGCCAGGGTGATGTGGGCACTGCTGTAAGGTACCTGCACAAAAAAACAAACCAAACCAAAAAAACCCCACCAAACCAAAGAATGATGCTCTTTGAAGGAGAAAGGGATACTTTTACATAAATTTTAGCTATTTTCCTCTGTTCTGTTCTCTCCAGATGTCAGCTATACTGAAGTATTAGTGGGAAGTGGGTACCAAACTCCTTATATTCCCCAAGGGTCCTTTCTCTTACCTTCATCTTCAAAATATCTCGGAAATATACAAGAAGCTGGTGTACTGGAAACAAGAAAATCAGGTGATTTGTCTCAGATTGCAGAGCCAGTGGACCCCAGATCCTGCCTAGGAATCATTCCCCTCTAATGGAATGCTGCAGGTCAAGGCTGGGCAGGGAAGGACCAGCAACTGCTGATGTTGGAGTGTGACCTTCCAGGTCCCCTCCCTCTCCCTTCCATGTTATGCTCTGATTTTAATGTCACAGTGGAGCCAGATCACGCACAGGAAGCAAATCTCCAGCTTTCCTCACTCAAGCCATGTGGTGCTGGGCTGTGTGGAATCTCCCAATGTTATTTTATCAGCCATGTGCCATTGGGTTTACATTAAAAGAACCATTATTGCACAGTACAGGCTCCCCTGGGATGCTGAGGCTGCCCAGGCTGGAGCAGGTCACTCAGCCCGGGCAGGATGGAAGTTCTGGCATAGCCCTTGCTTGCTTGATGCCACAATATTCCTGCCCAGGAGAGTCAGCCTTCCTCTACCACATCCCTGTGGGTTTTAGGCAGGGTCATTCTAAAATAAGTAGGGTTTGTTTTTATCTGTCGGTCCCAGTGAAATAGAATTTTAACAGTATTTTTGGTGTAAGCTCTGAGCTTCAGGATGGAGATGATCTGTTTCAGAGGACCATAGATCAGTCCTGGAATTCAGCATTTGATCTGTCTGGAGCCATAACTCTGTCCCTCACACTTTCAGGCCGCTAAGGAAGATGTCTATCACCATATGGTGGTCACAGCCCTCATGACCTGCCCTAGCCTGTGCAGGTACCTCTGACCAGCAGCATGTCGATAAATCCACATGTAGCTTGCAAAGCAGAGGGTTTAGCAGACATCCCCCGATGTTTAGGCTGTTTATGGGGCTGAAGTCCTGTCCTCAGGCTGGGGAAAAGATTTTGTCAAATTATACAGCGAGCTGGAAAGCAGGGAGAAGCTTTGGCTGCTCTACAGCCTGAGAAATTCTACAGTGACTCAGAAAGGGAAATTTTCTGCCTGAGGAAACTGGCAAGATGCTACAAGCCATGAAAAGGGACTTGTCACTGTGGTGGTGATGAGAAAGGTGAAAGAGAGATTGATGAAGGAGCTGAAATATTCGTCTGGCACGAGAAGGCATGAGACGTTTGACTCCTCCAAATATTAGATTGCACTCTGAGTGGTGCTTTGCAGTTAACGATCTGACCAGAAGCACACTTTGATGGAATAAATGCATGTAATTACAGACATCTCCTACTTTCCCTTCTGTTTTGGATGACAGTCTCTCCTCACACAATTCTCCAGCATAATTTGCTGTGCACATTAATTAATGCCTGGTATAAAATGGAAAAATGAAGAAGCCTATAATGCAAACCTTCCTCAGAGGTGGAAGGTGGAAGACCTGCTGCCAGCACTACAGGGCAGCTCTTCCAGGACCCTGGGCTGTGTGGGGACATCAGCCAGAGAAATCTCATTTTGCAACCTTTGATTCCACCAGCAGGGATGTTTTGACATTTAGTGCTCAAACAATTTTTTAAAAAGATGAAAAGGATTGGATATTTCAAGATGGAGAGATGCAGAGGAAGAGCCTTAAAGGAGAGTGGGGCTTTTTGTGCATTTTGGGCCATGGGAGCTATGCTGGCTGCCAGAAGCATCCTACAGGTCCTCACTCACAGCCAGGAGAGCAGGCACCGTGTCCTTCCCTGCCCAGAACTCTCAAATTGCTGCCACTTGCAGTTTCTTAATAGAAGAGACAGCATGGGAAGAGCTGAAAAGAGGGAAAAAAAAAAAAAAGGAAAGAAAAAGAAAAACCCAGCATGGTCATTAGGATGAACTGCTTGGAGTTAGATAACCAGAAATGAGTTGCTAAGCAATGCTCAGGGAAAATGATTTGGAGAGAACGTCACAGTGTGTGATACCTAAGGAGGGAGAGATGTGTGTGTTTAGCAGAAATCATGCTCAGCTACCATGGCACAGCAAGCTGGGCACCACGGCTGTTACAGAGAGGAAATGCAGCATTTTGCTTTATGGATTATTACTTTCATTATTTACTCCTTTATTGTGGCTTGATGGGTTCTGGAACTTTCAGGGTCTGAGTTTGCAGAGGAGCTCATCTTGAAGATTGCATCCTAAGCCTTCTGTCCTCGCATGAATGTGTTTACTTCTCAGTTAAACAGATTTCCATCATTTTGAAAAGCCTGTCAAAACCATTTAGCTATGAAAAATCACTAATCATTTTGGATATCTTCAGAAGGAGGGTGTATTTGTAGAACTAATTAGCTCCTCTCAACACATAATGTGTGCCTTTACTTTCTCTGGTGTGGAAAACCATTCAACCCCAGCCCTAAGAGATGCTGGGCAGCATCAGGGCACTGAAGACTTGGAGGGGGATGAGATCTCTGCTGAGCAGTTCAAGGTTCCCTGGCTGCCCATGCTTGGCATGGAACCTATTTAAGGATTTTGGTGCTCAGATCTGGCCCTCAGCATAGACCAAGCTGCAGAATAGTTAATCAACAATAGCCTCCTCAGTAAAATTGAAACTCCTTTTTCTCCTGGCATTTATTCATGGTGTCTATTTACAACCCCTTGTCTCTTACCCCTGGCAGAGCTCTGAGTCGTAGCTAGTGACTCAGAGCTGTGATATCACCGTGCTTGGCTGTTCTCCTCCTGCCATCCGCCCTGTGTCTGCAGCCTGTCCTTGGTGCCTTTTCCTGAGATAAACCCTGCCTGGAGGGCACAAAACTCTGCCTCCCTGCAGCCTCGCTGCTCCAGCACTCTGGGAAAGCCAGCCTGACCCACGCCACCTCGTATCAAACAATCAGCAACATCAGTTTGGATGGGCCCAAAGAGCAGCTCCCCTGTGTGAGACCCTCCCTCCTGTCAGCAGATTTCCCAGGGAACAAAGGCAGCTGTAGCTGTGTTATCTCCAGGAATCGCCTCTCCCAGGCACAGCCCCTGGCTTGCACAGAAATGTTTCTTGTTTAGGCAAGAGGAACAGAAAGCACTGTGAGGAGTGCCTTTGTTGATAAGGGATGTGTTGAGCTAAGCAAGCCTGGCTTTCCACGGGCCAGCTCTGACATGGAGTGGGTGAAGGCGGCTCTGCCACCAGGTGACCTGGATGACCCCAGGCTGGGGCTGATCCATGGCAGGATGATCCAGGTGTGTGAGGAGGGATTTATCATCAGTGAAAGTTCCATGGTCAAGCATCAGTGGCAGGTGGGAGTGCGACATGCACCTTGGCACTCTAAATTTGGGGTGGCTAAAGTGGAAAATGTTTGGGATGGCTGTAGAGAAATCTAGTTGTGCCGTGTTTTCTGTGTGGAGAAGCTGATGGGCTCATCTGGTGGGACCTGGTTTTAGAGGGGAGTTCCTGGTGGTGGGGAGGAGGGAGCACCCAGGGAGACCCCAGGTCCTTAGGGACACCCAAAGGGTCACAATTACTTGCTAGGACCAAACCAGGAACTGGTTGTTAGGACTTATTAGGAACAAACCACCTCAGAAACAGGCAGAGCGAGCTCCAAAACTTTGGAGGTGGATTTTCCTGTCTCATGTTGCACCTTTGCCAGTGTCCCCCTGTGAGGCAGTGATGGTGAGTGCCCACGAGTGCCTGGCACTCAGCACTTTCACAGAGCACAGACTTCAGGCCTAGCCTGGTGTGATTTTCCTTATATTTTTTGCTATAAAACAGCAGGGATCTGGGTCAGGACAGGGCTCCTCCTGCTGAGCTGTGACATATCCTGTGCTGATCAGCTAATCTTTGCCTGCTTTGCTTTTTGCTGGGTGTTACAGCTTTGTGAGGGCTTTGGGAGAATTAACAGCTTTGATGAGTGTTACAATTAATTAAAGACAAATTGCAAGTTCAAGGAATTGCAACTGACCAGCTTGGGAATGTATTGCAGTTGGTGGTGGCTGTCCCTCAGGTGCTGGAGATCAGAGAGATGTATCTGTCAATGCCTCTGGCAGGATTCAGGCCTCTGGGAGTGAGGGGGTTGTCCCCTCTGTCCTGGGAGGGGACAATGTCATGGCCACAGCACTATAGCAGATGGGGTGTTGCTCAAAACTACTCTCCACCTGACACAATTATGCTTATTTTTAGCTTTCAATGAATTTTCTCTGGTCAGAAGATCACGGGTCATCATCACTGCTTGCTTTCAAGACAGTGGGAGCAAGAAAATGCTAATGAACTCTTCATTCCCCAAATATTTTCTTCTATTTTGGGCACTTAATAAGACTCAGGCTGCAATTAGCCAGCCCAGCCTTTGTCATGCCCTGACCCTGGGTTTAGACAAAGGCCACAGTGCTGTGGATCTCATTAAAGATCCACAGAGACATTTCTTTTCATAAGGAAGTTTAAGAAAATGCTAGTTTATTTAACAAATGTGTTTTTACACTGACATTCCTGTAATTTGCATTCAGACCATCCTATAAAGTGCCCAAAAGGTTCTTAATGGCAATAATAAATCATAAACTAAGAGGAGCCAGGAATATTAGCCATTTCTTCCCCAAGGCTGTTAGTTAATCTGTAGTGTGTATATTTATGTTGGATGGTGGTTGTGTATTTGCTGCCCTGTAAAGGGGCTTTTTCCCTTCTGCTGCTGCTGTTCTTCCCTTTCAGAATGAAATTCTGGTAAGTTCTTCCCTCTGCCCCCCTTCCATCTCCACATTTTAGACTACTGGAGGCAAGAATTGATGTTGTTATGAAGATTCCTTTAATGGGGTAAAACTTCTCATTTCCATCCTGAATAATTTATGGGCAGCTCATTCCTACTAGTTCTAACTAGGGGTTGTTAGCCTAATAATTTTCTTTTCCTGCTGATATTCCTTATTTACTTATAAACAGCAGTTATATCCTCTCCCAACTCGTCTTTTTGTTTTTGTTTTTTCAGCTAAGTAAGCCAATATTCTCTATTCTCATAAAGTTGTGCTCTCTTAGTTCAGGTAAAAAAATGATTAAATCCATAAATGAAGACCAAGTTGGGATCCTGATCACCCATCCCAGTTTATCTTTGCTCAGCAGGTGAAATGCTGCCATGTGGGGTTGCTGAGCAAACTTCCACTGATTTCGACATGATCACGACCTCCCCTGCAAAATATAAGTGTTTGTAAAGTCATACAGAGGAGCTTGATGCATAAATTGTTTTTTAAGTGGCAGTTGCTTATGTACAGACACAGAAAAGAAGGTTTGACTGTTTAATTGAGCAACTGGTCTACTGGAAATTGTCCCTACCAATGACAGGGGGTTGGAATCAGATGGTCTTTAAGGTCCCTTCCAACTCAAAACATTTGATGGGTCTGTGATTATCTGCAGAGCAGTTGCAGGGAAGAGCCATCTGCATGGAATGTCCAAGTCTGACATTCAAATGTTAGAGGTCTTTCAGGTGGCATTTTTGCTTAATTGTCACTGATTAAACAGATTTACAACAAATCGGACAAAATTGGAGTGAATTTTCTGAGAGCTACTTCCCCAGTGCCTTCCACGGAAGGCAATTCCACCTGAAAAAATAAGAATTTTCCTTGGCTGCCTCATCAAACAGCTTTACAAACCTTCTTAGCTGTGTCATGAGGTCCATATTGCAAAGTTTAGGGTTTTCACATCTTAAAGACTTAGGCTTAGAGCAGCGTTGTTAGCATGAGGAGCAAGAGTGTGCACAGGAACCATATCCATTGCTGGATTCCCCTGTGTTCTCTCCTGGATTATCTGCATTTCATATTTGAAGGCTATAAATGAATCATTTCAGAAAAGAGAATGCAGCTAAAACTCAGAGAGAGCACGTATTTGGCATCCATCTCCGACGTGTCAGATCTGTGCCAAATCTGCTGCTCTCTTTTGAGACACAAGACAACGTCCCCAGTTTTGTAGCAGGCAGCAGCACCCACTGAGCACTTCAGAAATCTGATCTATTTTCTTCTGGAAATCTGATGGAGCGTTTGAACTACACGACTGGGAACGATTTTGAAAAACGGTGCTAGGCAGCCTTGTTTGCTTTCTGAAATCTCTTGAAAACACCGGTTTTAGGAAAACTAACCGCAAACCGAGCAGGATTAATTCATCTGTTTTCTTAAGGCAAAATGATTACTATGGATCTTTCAAAGCTCCCAAGGAGCTGGCAGAGCAGCCTTCCCCAGAGCTTTGTCTGTGACAGCTGATCTGGCTGTGATACTGTAAAATCAATCATCCCTCTTGGCCGGGGCAGCGAGCGGGAGGAGACTCCTCTGCGCTGGCATCTGGAGACTCAGAGCTGCTGCTGAGACCTTCCTTTTGCTGAATGTCTTGAGAGATGCAGCACCTGCCCTGGTTGGTGCTGATGAATATATATGAGGGAGATGGTTTTAATTTAAGACATTCCAGTTCTTCCTTGCTAGGGATGCAGAGTGCCCCAGAGGGAAGCGGAGCTCAGCGCTGCTGTGGTCCCTGGAGCCTGGCAGTGGGAGAGGGTGGCTGCACAGGCAGGGTGGGAAATGAAGCGTTTTACATCCAAGTGAAACCACTGGGAAAACTGAACCAGTGGTGGCAAAGGGCAGCAGGGGAAGAATCTGGAGGAAAGCCTTGCAGGAAAGGTGTGAGCACACTTGGGGGTTGGTGCTGGGGCTTCAGAGAGCTCGGAGAGATCCCAGAGCTCTGCGGGGGGAGCGAGAGGGTCCCGGTGCTGGATCATCCGTGACAGCTGCTGGCAGGGAGGCACCTGCTGGGACTTTAATAGCTATCAGCATGCTGCTGTGAAATATCAGCTCTCCTGGGAGGAGAGCCCCAAGCGAGTGGTAGAAATAGAAGGAAAAATAGGAAGAGAAAAGAAAAGGGATGGGGAGGCAGCAGAGCTGGGCTGGGTGGCTCAGCATCAGAGTGCTCAGCTCACCTCTACCTGCTCTGCTCCAGGGCAGGTGGGATGGATCCTTGGCAGGGACTGCCTGTCTTGGGTTGCTTTCCCACTGAACAAGACATTTTTCATTTCACATTTCCAGGAAAACGTCAGTTCCAGAGAAAAAAAAGAAAAAGTGATTGTTGTTTTTATTGTTATCTGCTGTCAGTTCTTCCTTCAGGCTCTCACTTCTCTCACTGTAAGCTCTCCAGGCAGGGATTTATTCACCACTTTCAAATGACTGGCATGAAGGTACCATGCCAGCAGAAATAAATATCCATACTTATAGGAGTTAATATCTTACTTAGATACTTTCATTTTGGAATGAAATGGAAAAACTGGACAACCAAAATTCAAATTGTTTTTGTATTCTTTTGAAACTTCTTTTTAATTGGTTGGATTCAAATTTTTTTTGCAGGGAAGCATATTTTTTCTACCAAAAACCTATAAGCAAGGATATTTCTCCAGGCATATCTTGTCATGTGAATTTTATCAGCTCTCCAGACAAATGAAAAGGTCAGGTAAGTGACAGTGGAGGTAGGAGTGACTCTTTTGTTCAAGAAGATCTTGTCTTTACAGCTTTGAAGATATTTCTGACTTTGAAGAAGACCTCACGCATTTCTTTTTCCTAATTCTCAGCCTGTGGCTTCTTGCTTGTCAAGAGGTTCTGGACATTGGAGATGTTTCGCCTCTAAACCTCAAGAAAAATCAATGTGCCTGCAGCCAGGAGAAAGGAGATTTCAGCTCCTCTTTTAGGTACTTGTAAAACCATCGTATCACTCCTCTGAGTTTTTGTTCAAAGCCCTTGAAAATCAATTCTTCCACGAGCAGACAAGCTGGCAGCTTGTGCTCTGCCTGGTTCCATGGGTCCTCTGTCCTGCCCTGCCACCTCTCCTTGCCCAGGTCCCCAGTGCTCCCATTGTGTCCCCAGTGCTCCCATCGTGTCCCCAGTGCCATCAGGAGCCTCAGGCAGGAGGTGCTCGTGTCCCTCTCCATTTCCCTGCCTGTTCCCTCACTTTCTTGAAACCTGAGCAAATGCAGCACTCCGAGAGCATCACTGCCATGCCAAATGTGGAACAATGCTGGCAAATGGGTTCAAAACCTGTTAGAAGAGTGGAGGGAGAGAGGCAGGCCAGGCAGGGGCATACACCAGAGGAGAGGGCCTTTGCCTCTGTCGTTGTGGACAGCCTCTGCTTCCCTTCATTTGCAGAGCACAGTGCAGCCATTCCCAAGCACAGACTTCCCCCTCTGAGGTCCCTCAGTGCACCCCTGTCCCCACTCTGCTCCCCAAGGGCTTGGGGGTCACCTTTGTAGTGGGTTTGTTCAATGATTAGCAGGGAATCAGGGGGGTTATGCTGTTTGTGTTGGCATCTGCTGTTTTGTGGGAGAAGAAAGGTTTCATTGTGCCGGTGATGGACTGAGGTGATAAGTGCTGACTTCAAAAGCTGCTCTGGTGGTGTGGAGTCACTCCTGCAGGATCCATTTTCATGGTATGGCTGTTTAACTAGAGCTGGATGATGGTGTTGGAAGCCTGCCCATCACATCCACTGGGCTCTCTGGATAAGACCCCCCTGCTCTCTGACCCGGTGACTGTGAGGGGCCTGAGCCAAAGCCGTGGGCCTGGTCCTCCTGGGCATTTTGGAATCAGAGCATAGCTGGGACCTGCCCACAAAGGCAGACCATACCCCAGCTTTGGGCAGAGCAGGGAGATGTGTAGACATGGATAGCCACCCGTGTTCTGCGGCTCCCACCGGCCTCTGAGCAGAGCTTGGAGGAGCAGGACTGTTCTTCATTTGTTGAAATGCAGCCTTCAGCATGATGAGTGATTTCTTGTCAGGATATCAAATACTGCTGAGGCCATGGAAATCAAACTCTTCCACCACCAAGAAGGCTTTAAAATTTCAGGACATCCATCCCACCCCTGCTGCCTATGTCCATCACTGGTGGATCTTGGTGGTCCTGCTACCTCCAAAACCTTGCTCAGCTGTTGCAGTGATGGAGCCCAGCCCAGCTGGGCACACACATCTGGGGCAAAGGCCCCACAGCCCTGACAGTGTCCCAGCTGTGCCTGTCCTCAAATGGACCTTGGTGGACCTGCAGGAACCTGAACAGGTCCCAAGGACTGATGCTGCTCATCGTGTCCAAAGCTGCTGAGCATCCCATGGGAGGCTGCTGGGACATGGATAAACCACAGGCACAGCCTGCTTTGCCCAATGCTCTTCCTTCTGGCTCCCCACTCCTGTCTCTGTGAGCAGCAGAGCCTGTGGCACTCTCTCCTTCACCACTCAACAGCTGCAGATTCACTGTTCACATGGAATCAGAGAATGGTTTGGGTTTGAAGAGACTTTAAAGCTCATCCAGTTCCAACCCTTATCACTTTCCATTGGACCATGTTTCTCCAAGCCCTGTCCAACCTGGCCTTGGACGCTTCCAGGGATGGGGCAGCCACAGCTTCTCTGGGCACCCTGTGCCAGGCCCTCACCATCCTCACTGGGAAGAATTTTTTCCCAATATTTAATCTAAATGCACCCTCCTCCAGCTTAAAGCCTTTCTGCTTCGTCATCACTTAGAGTCTGCAAATGGAAATTAAAAAGCCTCTGAAAGAATCTGTAAGTAATTTCTAATGATCCTTCCCAGGACATTTTATGAAATGAAAGACCCCTCTTCTCGGTCTGCAGTTAACCAAGGTCCTCTGGAGCCAGGAGAATATTTTAAGAACATTACTTTGCAGTAGCTCATAGCTAATGAATTCCCAATTCATATTTCACAGTAGGTTTAGAAGAAAAGAAAAATCCATTTTCCTCACAGCTGTAATGTATTTTCCAGTCACTTGTGGAACAGATTGTGCTCAGACTTGCAGCAGTGTAAAAAAAGGACAACTAGAGTTTGGCTACTTTGTGTCCAGGGTCCCTCATCCACTCCATGCTCCAATTGCATTAAAAGTGTGCATTTCAGAAGCTGCCAGAGGCTCCATTTTCATATTACTTTGTTGGGTGCTCTCCCCATTTCTTATTCTATTTTTGCTAAGTGCCTGCAAAACAAATTACAGCAAATATTCCCTCATCAGGGCAATGCTTCTTAATTCACAGTGCATTTTAGTTTGTACTTGTTGATGCATCCATCTAAATTGTGCTGGCAGAGACCTTGAAGGGAGTCATTAGGAATTTCATCTGTTTGGTGATCAACTTTCTTTCATTTGTCCTGTTTCTTTTGATTTAGGATCAAAGGAGAGAGGCATGAGAGTAAAATCATAGAATCCTAGAGGGGTTTGGGTTGGAAGAGACCTTAAAAATCATCTTGTTTCATGGGCAGGGACAACTTCCACAGTCCCAGGTTTCTCCAGCCTGTCCTTGGACACTCCCAGGGATGGGGCAGCCACAGCTTCTCTGGGCAATGTGTGCCTGGGCCTCACCACCCTCACAGGGAAGAATTTCTTTCATCTCTTTCATTAAATTATGATATTTTGGATACCCCTGCTGCGATCAAAAGCTGGTGTTCAATTATTTCCCATAACAAAGTCAAGGGGGTTCCTTGGTGGATCTTCCCTGACTTTGGGGAACCAGAAGCTCCCAGTGTGGAGCTGGAAGATGTTTGCTGGACACAGCTCCCCCTGCATGATCATGGATCTTGTGAGGACCACTTTGAGGTGGGGAGAGACAAGAATTTGTCCTCAGCAAAGCCAATGAGTGCTGCCCTCGAGGCTGCTGCCCACCAGCCAGGGCTGCTTGTTGTCACTGCCATGTGACACTCTGTTGGTCCTGGGGCTGTGAACAAACAGCAGGGATGCAAAACCTGCCTCAGCAGGTATTAACTACCTTCTGGCATCTGTGCTCCCCTTTGGGCAGCAGCTGGCACAGAATGGCAGCAGGTCTGTGCTGGAGAGGTGGCAAACAGAACCAGTGTGACCTGACTGTGGCTTTTTCAAGGCATTTAGTCTGCCAGACAGGACAACAAAATCCCCATTCATTATTCTGGCTGGGTATTTGAGTCTAGCAAATGGCCAGGATGTAGCTGGAGTCAGAGCAGCCTCTCTGGGTCACAATTCTTTCCTTTCCTCCTCTTTGCTCCCAGAAGTCACCTTCAGTTCTATTTCTGCTGGGTCCTTAAAATTTTAGGAAAAATGCTCATATCCAGCCAGTGAGATAAACTGCTAATGGAAACAGACCTATCAAATATTTTACCCAAATTGATGGGTTTCTAAAAAATGTTTTTATTTTGGCTAATCAACCAAGAACTAGTCTGGCAACAATTATCCCCAACTCTTGTTCCTGGAGATCACTCTTTGCTCCTGGCCTGTGACAGTGTGCACTTTCACATAAACATGATAATTTTGGGCAGCTACTTCAGCAAGTGATTTGGAGCATCTCATCAGCCTATTCTCAGTGAGCATTATTCTCAGATCTAGATTACAACTTTCCAACTTCTCTTGGGATCTAGCTTTCCTATATCTCATCTCTTCCAGATGATTCCATGTTTTTAAAGGCTTGGCGTGAGGTAGTTGTGGGCTCTGCCTGTGTCAGGTAGGGCTGTCACAGCCAATAGACCCACATCCCATGATGGGGATGCTGACTTGCATCCCAGCTCTGCTTCTCACTTGCCTATTTCGTTGCTATTTTGCATCTGCAATTAATCAAAGTGTGGTCACATTGATAGCAGGGTCTTCAAGCATTTGAGCTTCAATTTTTGGTCTTCAGGATATTGTAAATAGTACCTAAATGGGTGACAATAATGCACTGCCTTAGAAGTAAGAGCAAAGGAGGAATCTGAAAGTACAAGTGGCTGTGGATGTGAGTGAGCATGCCAACATGTTGATTCTTGAAATTCATTGAGAAAAATACCCAGGGAAATGTAATATTTGTAAAATTGGTTCTGGATAATGAATGCAGCTGAATTGTGCACCAGCTGGAATGTTGTGCACCAGCTGGGCAAGCAGCTCTTTTCCATAATCCTGAATTCACCTTAGAACTTTTAATTACTCAACTCAAATTTGCAACTATTTTCAAGACTGTGTGACAGAACATAAAATAATCCTGATTCACTCAATCCAGCCTGGACCATCAGCCCCTGGCTGCTGCTGCCCACCCAGGCAGGAGCTGGGCCATTGGGGTCATGTCCTGCCTGCAGTGGAGTGTCCTGGGCAGAGCATGGCTACAGCTATTTGAGGCAAAATATGATCTTCTGCCTTGATCTGTGCAGCTGAGATGGAGTTTGCTGCTGTATTCCCATTTTGGAAGTGAGCTCTCCTGTTATCATCCCCTGACATGAGCAATGGATCTGATATGTTGTCACACCCTGGGGAAGTTTAATGGAAAATCAGTACAGCACTGCTTAACCTCTGCTTCCAAGTCCAGATGAACACCTGTGCAGTGAATTTCAAATTAAAAGAATAAACCACAGAGCTGTCCCAGGTATGGGGTAAATAAGGAATGAACAATCCTTGCTGCCTGGTGTGGATTGCCCGCTGCTTTGCTTGGGCATTATTCCCTCCAGCACTTCAGCAAGAGCTCGTGGGGTGTTTGTGACCTGTTCACCACCACCTTGCTCCATCTGCAGCCCAGAACAAGGTTGATACGATGTTGCAGCAGCCCTTGGGTTTCAGCAAGGCATTTCCCTGCAAACAAGACTGTCAAAAATGGGCAAACTGAGAAGGGCTTTGGTTGCACCCCATGTTCACTCTGTCAGCCCAGTCCTGGCCCGATGTCAGCACTGACTCTGACTCACACCTTCCCTCATATCTTTGCGTAGCAGTGCTGGATGTAGCCACCCTGGAAGACTCATTTTTTGAGCTCATATCTCTAAGGTCTATTTGTAAAACTATCTTGAAAGGGCTGGCATGGGAGTGTCATTTGTTTTAAAGGGAATTGGGCATCCCAGCTGCTTCTGGGGCTTAGCAAAGCTCAGGACAGCACACATAAACACTCTTATAATCATAACGCTCTTTACTTGGCTGTGTGCAATACAAAACACCCAGAGAAATCAGCCAAGCAACAGCAGCAGCTTCTTGACCTGCAAGCAAAAACCTCCCCAGAGGTTTTGTGTACAGCAGCACAAAGCTCTTTCTGCACCGGGTCCAGCAATCCCACCCTGGCAAAGAGGATCAGAGCTGGGGCAGGGAGACACCCCTGCCAATGGCACAAGAGCCCCCAAATATACTGGATATACTGGAACAAAAGTCCAGGGTTTTGGCTGGTTTCTGTAGTTTCTGATTTCATGAGCTTTGATTTATTTTTGTTGGGTTTTTTTTTGGTTTTTTTTTTTTTTTTTTTGGTTTGGTTTGGTTTCTTTTGTTACTGGGCTGATGTGGGAAACAGGCTCCCTGCTAAAGGTGAGCAGGAAAGTCACAGCTTTATGTCACAATCTCTGCATTTTGTTCTCCCAACAGAAAATTCTGCACCTGCAAAAACATTGGTTGCTTTGTGCCTCTTTATTGTGTTTTGAGGGAGAGGAAAAGAGCCCTCTTGAGCTTTCCAGGGTGGATTTGAAGGTCAGAAGTCACTGAGAATAAGCAGAT
Organism: Phainopepla nitens; assembly: GCA_013400175.1. Taxonomy (NCBI): domain Eukaryota; kingdom Metazoa; phylum Chordata; class Aves; order Passeriformes; family Bombycillidae; genus Phainopepla; species Phainopepla nitens. The sequence goes on along the minus strand of VXBQ01014571.1, from coordinate 8,432 downwards.
TTCCTCTCCCTGCTAACCTCCAAGGGCCATCCAGCTCATCCCAGTCCCTGGTGCTCAGATTGACACCAAATACTCGGTTACACTTCTACGGCTGCAGTGTGTAATTATGGAGGTACCCTAATGGAGTTTGGAGCTTGAGTACCCAGTGCAAGCTCTGATGGGGGCAGCACTGTCAGCACCTGCTGCTGTGATCCCTGTCCCCTGACAGGCACTGTCCCTGGGAATTATACATATTTATAGACAGACAGACAATTTATCCTGCTTTGGGCTTCAGGCTCCTCACCCCAGTTCAGCTGGCCCTTGCTGCCCACCCACAGGCCCTGCAGGTTATTCCTGCCAGCCCCACACTGTGCCCCACTGCAGCTGGGGCCATGGGGAGGGTCTTTACCCCTGGGGAGGAGGAACCCTGAAATAGCTGCTGGGGGAGAAGCACAGAGGCTTTATGGCTCCCAGCCTGTTGTGTCAGCAAAACCACCCCTATCTCAGGACCCTTATCTGCCAACAGTGTAAATAATTTCTAAATGAGCTGGAAGGAGGAAGATTGATGAATGCAGTTTTGCTGGAAAATGTTATCAGGTTTGGAACAGGGATGGCTGAACACTCCCTCATCTGTCCTGGAGGAGAAGTGGGGGATAGCTGGGTTCTCCCCAGCCCCACTCAGTGGCAACACAGGTCCCAGCAGTATTTTACTCTTCTGTGTCAAACTGAAGAGGTTTAGCTATTTGCTTTCAATTCTGCTGTTTGTGCTCTTTGCTGTGTTTATTATCCAGTGCCTTCTGTCCTCTCCCTGTCCCCTGTGCCAGCGATTAGGAAGATGCTGATGCTGTTGTGGGCTTTGGCACCTGGAGGTTGGGCTCAGAGCATCCTGTTGGTATGTAGGGAACATCAGTGTGCTGATTGAGCCACAGCGCCCACTGAAAAAAATTCCTGTTATCCCATGTTCCCGTCTAAAATCCCTATTAAACTCTCAACGTGACAGGAAAAACCATATAACAAATGTGAGGCTTAAATCATGCTTTCGTGCTTGCTGGGATGGGATGTTTGAACTGCCTTGGTATGTTAAGCTATATAATTAAAAAAAAATGTTAATAATATATTAAAGCATTTCTTTCTTAATTTCTCATTTAAATCCAGCAATGGATAGCAATGGAAAATCTTTCCTGGCTGTTGGCTTACTGCTTTGTGAGTTTATTTATGCACAGACCAAAGGGATTCAGGTACAAAATGCTGCTCAGGGCAGTTTCCAGGCTCAGAGTGGTCACAGAAACCCTCCTTGGAATCAATCCCTCAACCTCCTCTGTGAAGACTTCATGGGATCCAGCTGCATCCAATTTGGGGCATGTTACAGCCACTGTCCCAGTTATCCCAGGCCACTCCTCCCACCCAGCATTGCTCCAGCCTGAGTTAGGGCTCAAATAGCAGCCACAGTGCCAAGGCAAGCCTAGAAGGGGCTCCATGCCAGACCCTGCCAGAAATGCACGCCCCAGGGGAATTTAATTATTCCTGTGTCCTCAGGACAGCAATCAGAGGCAGCAGGATGGGCAGGGTGGATTCAGTTGCTGCAATAGCATGGTGCTGACACGAATCCCTGCCAGGCCCCACCAGGACACCTGAGGCAGCCCCAGAGCCCCCCAGTACATAAGGGATAAATAAAATAGATACCGATGCAGAGTGGATGTAATATTATACTCACATGTATGCAAAATGAGGAGGTAACTTCATCCCTTCTGATCTGCCCAATAAGGACCCTTTGCTTTGTTTTTGCCTGTCAAAAGAAACAATTTTTCCTTATTTTTGTCTATATTTGGTGTAATCAATCCCTCCACCACTGAAGCTCATTTCCTGCTGCTGGGTACATCCAAGCTATTATTGAGTATTTATTTTTCCACGGGCCTCTCTGTTTCTAATTACTTTGTGCTGATATTATGTGACAATGTTGAGTCTGCACCTCCTTTAATATCTGCCACATGCTGAGTATAATGTAAACAACACATTTTTCAGATATTTCCTGCTATTATTTACCTTTTTATTTCTGATCTTACTATTTTTGGATGTTTAATGAAGCTGTTTTCTGATGGGGTTATTGGCCAGGAGGGCAAGCAGACAGAAAGCATACAGGTACATTAGAAGTAACTTAGCTAGTGATGCTTAAAATTGGTGAAATCTTGTGGGGTTTGTTGCTCTTTTTTTAATGGAAGACAGTGAGAGCTTTACTGCAGCAAAAGTGATAAAAGACTGGCGGTGCAGCAAAATAATATCTCTGTATGCTCACACATAAATAGCCTATGTGGTGCTGCTACTGCTACTCTGGCAACAGCCACTTGTGCTTAAAATCTGTTTCTTCTTATTTGACAGACATTGGAATTTTACATGTGTGGGATGTCTCTCATAAACTGATTTTATTTGGAAGACAGCAGCGAAAACATTTTTTGAGAAATGAAGGGGAAAGCTATTGGAAAAGGGACTGATATATCTGATGTTTTATTTATATGTATTTATAAAATATATTTATGTAAGTATCTGGGCTGTGTTAAAGCCTTGTAAGAGTTATGGTGCCGTTGCCCTCCTGAGCCCTGAGCTGGCAGGTGCTGGCCCTGGCCCATCTGCTGTGCTTCCAGTGCAACTGGTGCTTTGCAATGATTATTCCTCTTCCCAAATTAAACCTCTGGCTTGATGGACCAGGGCTCTCAGCTGGGTGGAGGCAAAGTGGTGCTCCTGGAGCCCTCACTCCTGCTGGGTGTTGCACTCACCCCTTCTGGAAATCCCAAAACAGCCTGAGCATCATCTGAGGCTGGGGGTTTCGGTGGCAGCAGCTCCTGTCACCTGTGCAGTCTCCGTGCTGTGGGTGCATTATTTTTTCCAACAGCTTCATCCCGTGGCTGACACAGGAGCACATCCTTGCAGCTCTGAGGAGAGCCCAGCCCTCCAACCAGCAGGGCTTTTCTGGGCTCCTGTCCAGCACCAAACATGGAAAATTCCAACAGTCAATCCTGTGCCTGATCAAGCTGTTTGGGATCTTTTGACTTTCAAAACAAACATGAACAAAAGTGGTGATTTTACAGCAGATTCTGCTGGGAAGAAACAATTGGCAAAGCAGGTACGTGGCTGACTCATTGCCCACCTAAAATCACAGAAACACTGACCTCTGGCTTTTAAAAAACCTGGCCTCAACTCTAATCTGGATAATTTGCATAAATTTGCATTTGAACAATAACAGGCTCTGTTTCCTGCCTGCCACGTGCATTACACCTGGCCACTTCAGCTGCAAAAACACATGAAATTATGGAAGAATCACCATTTTTCTGAAGCGTTGCTTGGAGTCAGTGTCTCATCTGCAGACTCCAGCTAGCTTTCCCCATTAAACATTTAACAATCATATTATAAAAGCTCCATTTACATTTAAACCCCCCTTTTGTGGTTTCTATGCCTAAAACATACCTGCACCATGACCTGGTAAAAGCTCTTCCTACCTGCAGAAGAGCTGTAACAGCATCCACACGAAGAATGAGAAGCTCTGGGTATGCCCAGTGGAGCTTGGGCAGCAACACAGGGACAAAACAAAAATGCCTGGCTGGATCTAAAGGAAAATTTTACTAAATTTATCAAGTACTCTAGATCCACAGTTATCAGAATTTTGCTTTTTCAAAGTTTAACAATATTTTCAAACATTGGGAAAAAGAATTCCTCCCCTCCATCGTCACTGCAATTAAACTCAGGGAGTGATAACAAACCTGTAGGAGCACTTAGGTGGTTTTCCTCCAAACCCAGCTCTGAAATAAACACTTTTTCTTGCAATCCCAGGCCTTGTTTTCCTGTGACTGGTGACAATCTGTGTCTGCTAGGCTGTACAACCACACACGTGGCTGCCAGCCTGCTTTGAAAGGAAGGATAACAAGGCAGCGTGATCCCATTAGCTCTGATTTTTGTTGGTGCTAGTTCCATTTAATCACAACAGGTTTGTTGTGTCAGTGTGCTGTAAAGGATATGTTGTCACATAAAAGCACGGCTCTGAAACACCAGGTGGGGCTGGGTTTTGAAATGGAACTGTAAAGTCAGGCCCTTTGCTTAACTTCATACAGCAAAGCAAACAGATGAGTTCTAGAAATACTTGCAGCTTTACCACGAAAAACGTGGCTTGTTCAACACAGAATTAATTACTGGTACTGTAAATGTTTTGTAATGGCATTAGTGATCCTTGGGGTGTTCAGAAAAAGAAGAAATTCACCTTCAAGTGCTGCTTCACCACTGCCTGGTTTCCCTCCAAAGGGAAATTCCAAGGCAGCACTACCCAGTGCCCCAGACTGGGGCAGGAGCTGTGCTCTTTTATTTCCACGGAGTCCAACACACCCTGTCTTGCAGCCACTTACACACTGCTCCCTTCCTTCTGCTACCTCTGCAGCAGCAAAATCAAACACCCAGCGAGGCAGACATGGCACAAGCAGCTGTTACCCCACTGCTGCTGCTTCTCCTCTCCCTGGGCCAGAACAGCTGCTTAGGCCATTGGAAAATGACAAATGATACCCAAAAGGCTGTCAAAAAAATTCATTTCCCCTTCTGTAACTCTCATTTAGATAGCAAAAATGGGTATCATTTCACTGTAATGCATTGTTTTGTGCTTTGTCAAGTCTACAAATTCTCTCTCAGAGGTTTGCCAGCAAAAACAATGCTGATATATATTTAAAAAAAATAAAAATCATTAGATCAAACCATTTAGTGGGCACACTTCAGCCTCAACTACCAGACTTGTTCAAGCACAAAGTTCAGCATCAGAGTGTAGTTGTATCCCTGGTTTATGACATTGAATAAGTATGGCATTACTTACTCCAGAGTTCACCAGCACACTGTAACCTGAGTGAATATTCTGATTAACCACATACAGAGCACACTACAGGGCACTGAAATGCATCTACATGCAAGTTACTGCCAGTGCAGTCTCACAAATACTTTTTTTAATAATGAAAACATCAATCTCTCTTCATTAGTATATGAAGAACTAGTTCATAGTTATGGAATTATTTGATATTATTTGTTTTGTTAATATGGAATTATTTGTTTCATATGTTATATGAATTATTGTTCCATGTATTACAGAATTGTTTCAGTGAAAAGCTCTCCAGTTGTACTAAATATATGTTATAAAGAAATAACCTCAGAAGGCAAATGCAAGAACTTTAAAATACACCATAAAAGGAGAAACATCTGTATAGATTTTATGGCATTCAGGCACTGTCGATATTGAAGGACATCTCAGTCCTTTCCTAAAGACGTTTCAGCTGGTTGCTGGTAATCAGGTTTGTCTCCACCTCCTTATTTATCCATCTAACATAAACCTATCAAATCTCTGATGTCCTCCAGTTTGACTTGTGGTTACAGACAGGAATACCACAACCAATCAGGGAATGAGGTAAATCACACAGAAAAAAAAAAAAAATTACCACCTGCAAGCCTATTTTTAAACTAAAAGAACTAGAAGCAGACTTGTATTAAATATTTTGCCATTACCTTCACACAAATTCCCAGAAGGAGCAGGTACTTTCAGTCACAACCTCTAGAACTATTTGTACAATATGATTAAAAATTAATTAAATTGTTCTATACATGTACTGGGCAAAGGGCTGTTTTTTCCAGCTGGAACTTTCACTGATGCCAACTCAACAGCTGACTCTTGGCAGCGGAAGAAAAATTACAAATCAAACAATTCCCGCGCTGTTTCCTAATTTAAATTTTTAAAAAAAACCACCGGGAAACCAACCGTGCTCTGTCCAACAGGGCACAAAATCTTTATTCACCAATAAGTTAAAGTGTTCTCATAAATAGATGTTGTCTTTTGCACTGTGCAGCGAGCCAGGCTGGGTCACTCCTCAGACTCGGAGCCCTCCTCGTCCTGGCTGATCTGGAAGTAGCGCAGCTCGTAGGTCTCCTTGTCGGACGCGACCACGCGCAGCCAGTCCCGCAGGTTGTTCTTCTTCAGGTACTTCTTGGTCAGGTATTTCAGGTACCTACAACAGGAATTTCACCTCAGAATGCTCTCCCTGCACAGCCCCTGCTGCTGTCTGCGCTGCACCCAAGAGCATGTCTTGAGCAGGGCAATGCTACAGGAAATACACCCGAAAGTTTTCCCTGTAGCGGGCAATGAAAGCACATTTTACACAGGTGTGTGGGAATTTATTATTCCTTTGACTGCACAGTAAAATGCTAGTAACCAGAAAGCACTGGTAACTGGTTCTAAACCTGTTCTAACAGGCAATAAAAGCACATTTTACACAGGTGTGTGGGAATTTATTATTCCTTTGACTGCACAGTAAAATGCTAGTAACCAGAAAGCACTGGTAACTGGTTCTAAACCTGTTCTAACAGGCAATAAAAGCACATTTTCACTATGGTATGTAGGAATTTATTATTCATTTGACTGCACAGTAAAATGCTAGTAACCAGAAAGCATTGGTAACTGGTTCTAAAAAAGCACATTTTCACTATGGTATGTAGGTATTTTTGTTATTCCTTTGACTGCACAGTAAAATGCCACTAACCAGAAAGCATTGGTAACTGGTTCTAAACCTGCTGTAACAGGCAACAAAAGCACATTTTCACTACAGACATGTAGGAATTACCCAGAAACAGAAAGTTTTCACTGTAACAGGCAATAAAAGCACATTTTCACTACAGGTATGTAGGAATTTATTATTTATTTGATTGTATAGTAAAATGCCCCAGTAATCAGAAAGCACTGGTAACTGGTTCTAAACCTTGGTCCAAACTAACAGATTCTGCTGCACCTGTGTCAGCAAACATGGAGGGGATGCAGGGAAGGATCTGTGCCTCTCATCTGTGCACTCAGCTCTTGTGTGTCCTAACAAACTGAACAGTTTAAGGCTTCATTTGGCTTTAAAAGTTTGCTTGCAACGACCCACATCATGCACACATCCATTATAACACAATTAAATAATCAAACAGCCACCCATGGCATTAATTCAGTGTTATTTTAAAGGTCCATCTCCCCCTCATACACTTCTAAGGACCTATATAAAGTATCTCTATTAACATGCTTAAAGTCAACATCAATTAGCAATCAAGCCTTGAGTTTTAAAAAGCGATTTTTTAATATCAGATCTAATAAATCTGTTTTAATTACATGTTTCACTAATATTTACAAGTGCTATGAAGGTTAGAGCTAACACCTCTCCAAGTATCAGAAGTGCACTAATTGGAATTCATTTTGCAGGCAAGAGCTGAATATTAATGTGCTTTATTTTTGACAGGACATGGATTAGTGGTGGATTTAGCAGTGTCAGGTTTGTGGCTGGACTTGATGATCGTGAAGATCTTTTCCAAGCTAAATTGCTCTGGTTTCATGTTCAACATGCCACAGTTCAAAGCTCACAAACACAACAGAGTGACACCCACACCAACCTTTTAGAAAACTGCTTCTCGGACGTCACTGTGATCTTGTTCTTCAGACGTTCAATGTGAACAGTGTTGCCCAAGTTCCCAGTTTTCCCATTGACCTTAACCTTCTCCTTTAGGAACTGCTCCTGTTTCAACATTAAAAAAATAGAACACTAGGGAATGGCACCCTAGGTATGAACTAGGGAAGGGACCCTAGTTAGGAAGCAACATTAAAAACCACCATTTATTTATGTCTTGACAGAAGTATTTAGAAGGCAAAAATATTTTGCAGCATGTAGTTATAAAAAAATCACCCCGTGCTACAGCAGAAATTAATGTGAAACAGTTCTATTCATGGACAGGTATAAAGCATGCCATATGTGAAGCATGCCATAAAAAACCAAATATTTGTTTTTAAATGACAGTATTTTGAAGAACGGCTGATGATTTAACTCATTTAGAATGTAGCTTTTCAACCACAGCTCAGTTAGTGCACTCATGCTTTTATTATACTGTGCGTCACAAGTATGAGCAAAACTACGACTTACAAAATTCCCGGAATCAAAGATTCCATCTTCCACAGGATGGGTCAAGTCAAGGCAAAACTTCCAGGTGGACTTTTTGGATTTTCGGTCCTTTTGCTAAAAAGCCAAAGAATTCCTCACCATAAACAAACCGCGCTTTATAAAACGTTTAACATTAAAAAACTTTTAACGCACCCAAGGGGGGGGGACAGGCGCGGCAGCGCCAGCGCCACCTCCCGGCCAACGCGGCTCACTGCAGCCGGCTCGGCCCGGCCGCCTCGCACACGGAGCCGTCTCGGGAGACTCCCGCTCGCACCGGGACGGCCGCCGGCTCCTCACCGTCCCCGCGGCTCCTCGCCCG
>VXBQ01014567.1:51427-100348 GCA_013400175.1 Phainopepla nitens | reverse complement strand
GGTGAGAGCTGGGGGCAGCGCCGAGGCGGCGCAGGGTGGGCACGGCCTGCGGAGCCTCGGGCTGAGGGTTGAGGCGGTGCTGGAGGGAAGGAGGACGAGGAAGAGGCCGAGGCTGTGCGGCAGCTGGCAGCGGGGCAAGGCTCCTCGCTCGGCGACTGGTGCCTCTGCGTCCCGAGTCGGTAGGAGAGGGGTGCTGGAGCTGCCTTCCTGGGAGGGCAGGAGGGAACGCCAGCCCTGCCTGGAGGGGTGCAGCGGATCCCGGGGCAGCCCCCGGCGGGGGCAACTTGTGTCAGCCGCTTCCCCAGAGCAGCATCCCCGCGTGGGGATGCGCTTCCGTGCGGGTGGTCGCCCGGTGATGGGCGAGAGCCCTGGGAGCACTTGAGCATCTTGGCGTTTGCGGCTTGTCTGTCATTTTCCTCGCTGCTCAGATTTCCTGTTTTGAAAACTGGACTGAGAGCGTTGTTGGGCTTTTGGAACCCATGGCAGAAATATGGTTGTTTAATAACCACGTTTAGGATCCTATTAGGTTTTTTTGGCTTGAGACTGATTGGGGAGAGCAGTTGAGAATGCCCCCGGATGGATTCACTTTGCCCCTGTGACTTGGAGCCGCAGCGTTTGGAGGAAGCGGCAGGGACAAAATGGACAGTTCATAAAAGGAACAATTGTGCACTGCCTGTTCTAGAGGGCACTTGCTGCCCTTCAAGAACCTTCCTCATCGCATATGCTCTGTACACAGCAAATCTTTATCTTCTGTTTCTGGCCTTTTTTTTCCTACCTTAGTCCAGAAAATGAAACTGGAACAGACATTTCTGGAAATGAACTTGATTGATGCAGTTAGGAAGATGTAATTCACGGTTATAATGAACAGTGAATTTTGTCCCATTTTTTTCTCAGTTCAGGATTTGAATTATGTATTTTCTGATTTTTAACCTGTTTACACAGTTATGCTGGGTAGATTTTTAACCCTTCCAGTAAGGCATCTGTAGAGTTGGATTGCCAAGAAGTACCCCAGGTACATCCAGGATGTAGAAGCTGCTGTTATTTTAGAAGTATCTGATGATTTACTTCGTAAATTAAAAGGTTTAATCGTGCGTTATTTTCTTCTTATAATCCCACTCTGTGCTTGGAAGAAGCAAAGCTGTTATCAGTGAAATATGGAGTTCGTGGAGATCGAGTATTTCCAGGATTGGCCAAAAATAAATTATGGGGTAAAGAATGTTGCTTTTTTTTCTCCTAGTCATGCAGCACGGATGAAAAGCTCTGAAGCTTTTAGTCATAACACTCTGGTCCCATGTTTTCCTTTTAATAAAGCATCCAGTGGGAGAATGTGACATAATTGGTTTCTTGGATTTAGAGATCTTGAAATGGCTGGTACAACAGAGGAGAGAAGAGGAAACTCCAGCAGGGTTATGGTTTAAACATTATAATATGGTGGCAAAGTCGTGTTGTTACTACGTGGTAATCTTGTGTTTCTCTTGCTAGAAAATGCTCTCTGTGCAGTTGCTGCAGAACAGGCACTTTTAAGTCTTGTCAATGGCACAGAATGTTAAATGTCTCTCTCCTTTCCTTGCATTGCATAATCTGAGTGCTGTTCTTTCATAGCAGCAGAAATGATGGAAGAATTGCATAGCCTGGACCCACGCAGGCAGGAGCTCCTGGAGGCCAGGTTCACCGGGGTCGGGGTTGCCAAGGTGAGTGTGAGTACCTGTGGTGGCAGCTGTGCCTGCTTAGCCATTCTGCCTTGCACTTTGGTTGAGTTTCTTTTAATTTCTACCGGGATAATTTTGCTTTGCAAACAAATTCTGTATCACTTATTGTGTTTTGACCACTAATTTGTGTGAAGTGTGTTCGAGAGGAGTGAAAATGGGATCTCTCTGAGCAGATGTTTTGCTATACAGAAGATTTTGGGCTCTGTTTAAGTTCTTAGGAGTTGTTCCATCTTAAGGCAGTTTGTATGCCCAAAAAACTCCATGACAACTTAGTAGAAGTGGGCATCTCATCTGGCTTTTCCTTTCTCCAGGAATACCTTTGAGAGCTGAATTTGGCTGCTGGTGGGATACAGTTTCAAGTGTCGTGTGTTGGATACAATACATAACCAAATGAAACATTGAGTTCTCTTCTTTGGGGTGCAGGAGCTAAAATTGTCTACCCCATCGCATGGAACACACACAAAAAGTGTTTGCAGGGCAGCTCTCCTGTGTCTGATCCACAGCCTGCCAATAAAATCCCATCTTTATCCTCATGTACAGCTTCCACTTGGTCAGGAGCTATCTGAAGCAAGGCACCTGAGTAACAACCTTGTGTGGTTGCTTGGTGTCCTGGCATTAAGCTGTGAGTTCTCCAGGTGTTGGTACTGTTAATGTCAGTCTTTCTCAGCAATGCAATAGTGACAGAACTAATTTTAAACTAGGTGAGGGATAATGAGTTAATTTTTGGGAGAGATACTGAGTTTTGAACATAAAGGTAGATAGTAAAGCAGCACATCATTACATGATTTTTTGAAGCCACTTAGAATTATTTCGAGAAAAACGTTGTAGATGCCACATTTCTCAGAAAAGCAAAAAGTGATTCAAAACGTGAAAGAGTTTTGTGGGAGTTCTCACTTTTCTTTCTGCTCTGCCTCTCAGACAAAGTTGAGTCTGGAAAGAGAGCACAAGAAAGCCAAAGACTCAGCTGTAAGAAAGTGTAGTAAGGAAGATTAGCACTAGAAGTTAAGAGGTAACAATTTCAGTTGCTGAAGTAAGAGTGTGGGGATTTTTTTATCTTTTCCCCTACTCTTAAGACTTTTAACATATTAAGTTCTTGCATAAAAGTTGATGGCATTTACTGTACTGTGATCTTGTTTCATACAGCATTACAACTTTTTGTGTACTTTATCCTCTGTTTCTTGCCTCTTTTCCCCCATTTTGTCACTTTAGAATCTTTAGCTGTACTAGTACAGATAAACCCAAACATCCTACTAGAATAGCTAAAAGCATAGACACTGATGTAGCTTTAAAGCACTGTTAATGTACTCAGTATTCACAAAGACTGTTAGGAATTCTTCCTTTTAAAGGAATAACCTTTGAGAGATACAGGAGAGCAAATCTTAATTATATTTCCAGTATGTTTGGAGCAGAAAGTACATGCCTTTTTCTGTAGGGGTGAATATTGAAAAATTGTTTCTAAAACAGTCCAAGGAAATAAGCCTCATTTGTTGGAGGCCTCACTTTGGGCAAAGCTGTTCTGTTACTGAGTTTTGTTTTTACCTGTTGTTATGCAGTTTTACCTTGTACTAGTCAGTAAACTGTAAAAGTGCATTACACTTATTGCAAACTATTTATTTATTTACTTGCATTCTTGCTAATTTGCAGTAGATCAGCCAACCATTGATATAAATTAGCATGACTCTACTATGTTGCAGCAAATCTTGGTTGCAATATTAATTTCAGCTACTACATTCCCTCCCAGGTTGGTGCTTCAAATTCCCTCCCTACCCCCCCAAGCCTCCGTCCGTCATGCTCCGCACTGGCATTGGTAGGTCACTGTCTTAAAGGGAATATATTGGGAAAGCTGTGATACAATTTTGTGTGATTCAGCTAAGATTTTTAGCTGGCTCCAATGAAATGTTTAAGGAAAGAACCGTGGAGTAAGTGAGTGCCATCTAGTGGGACAGGGCTTGGCCCATCCTCCTGGGATGGAAGGTATCTGTGCTGTTTATTGCATAAAAGGAAGAAATGTCATCTCAGATGTGATTGGGTGAAGGCAGCAGGCAGTTGTACTGAGCTTCCTGCCTTCCTCCCACTAGGTGTATCTTGCTCTGTATGGCTTCTTTCTTTAATGTTTAGAAACACAGGGTATATTTTGGACCTGTATAAAATGAAAGCATTAGTTTGTACTGTAATACAAACAACTTCAGTTTGAAGCCCACAGTTACTCTGTATTATTAAAGAACTATAGGTGTTTTGACTTACAAATGAGGGCAAGCTGATATAGAGTAAGTTTTCAGGCTGGAAGCTAGAAAAAAAGCTTCTAGCCATCAGAGTCATGGGATTCTGGAAGAGCCTTCCAGTAACAACAGTAAAGGACAGAAATCCTAAACTGTTTTGGAAACAGCTGCGTGTTTGTCACCTCCTGTGGTAGCTGAAGGCACAACCCAATGACTGAGGTCATTTGCAGCCCCAAAAGCCTCAAAATTCTGTTGCAAGTCTGTGATGAAGTTTCTTACTTAGTAGCTGAAGAAAGTATTTCACTAGAAGCTTGGAGTTAATTCATTGAATCAAATTTATGAGCAAGGAATGTTTCTAGGCAACTGTTATACTCCTGTATTTCACCCATGTCACTAGATAGCTTCAAAAAGCTGGTGGTGCTTTAGATGTCTATTCTTGCCATATGGTGAAGTGCCATTCTTCCCCAAATTCCCAGAGCAAGTCCCTGAATTAACACATGGCACTGACACTGACTGTTCCTGCTTATTTAGCTCCTGTTTATATTTACTTGCTGGGAAAACCTAAGTGCATTCCTGTGAGGCATTGTCCTGACTAGACATCTTCCTTGGGTCAGGAGGCCCAGGTGACAAAATGTGAATTGTTTCTATAGATGATACTGTTTAATTTAGTCTGTTCTCTTCTTCTGCCTCCCTTCCTCCTATTTGGGTGATGCCTTTAAGATATCAGGTGGGTTAACTTGAAGGGATTTGTGTCATTTCCATAGACTTTTTCAGGATAAGAATTTAAGTAATTGTGATGGGTGAATTTGTATTTGTACACAACCTGTCTTGTGCTTAGCCGGGGTGGGTCCTCACAGCAGCACGTGTATCTTCTTCAAGTTTGGTTTTCAAAAGATCTCTGAACCAAGCTCTGTGTGCTGCTTCTGTAGTTAAACTGAAATGGCTGAAGTACTTCTAGGGAGAGTAGCTGGGCTGTAGGAATCTTACAGATCCATCTGACTGCCAGAATTGAAAAAAGTGTTGGTCTTGGTGGTAGCTAGTGCTCCCTTTCCTGCTGCTTTGAGGTAATGATGCAGAATATATGCTGCCAAAAAATTGTTCATAAAGAGCAGTATCTGCTTGTATTAGTTTGGTTTTTACTTATTCTCTGTAACTTTTGAAATCTTGATCACTTCAGCAACTCCAGTTCTGTGATGTACTCAACAACAGTTTTAGCCGCAAAGTTACCATGTGGAGAATTTGTGTTTGAGGATAATCATGTCTTCCTTGAAGGAAAGTGGTGCTGCACAGTGGTGGTCCCCAACAGGTGTCACAGGCCATGAGAAGAACCAGTTAATAAGAGTTTTACAACTTAGGACTGAATTTAGCAGCTGCCACAGAATGTGCCAGGATTTTATGCCAGATACTTGAAAATTGTTTGGATGCTTCTGTGTGCAACATTACTTCAAATGTGTTGCCTGGCTGCTAGGCCCCAGAAATAGTCAGATCTCTCCTATTTCTGCTCCTGAGCTGAGAGTTAGGATGAGTTGCATGACCCTTCTGTCCAGTTTGCCATCAGTAAAATAAAAATACTGTATTTCCAACAAGAGAGAACTCTTGAGGCATAATGGAAGCCAAGCAAATCCTGCTGCAAATCTGCTTGTCCATCTGATAGAGTGGGAGTTACCTGTGAACATCTGAGAGTAGATTAACTTCTTGTGGCAAAAAGACCTCAGTGATTCAGGGATTTCATTATCAGCAGTAATACTGAGCTTTTCTAGAAGTCCAATTAAGAAGCAGGTTGTAATTCTCATACTTATGTGATGCTTGAAATAAGATAAGAATATGTTAATTAAGCCTGACACAGTAGCACTGGACCAGAGTAACTGTAAAACCATTCAGCCATTTCACTTTGGTGTAAACCTCTGTGGAGTCAGCACTAACCTTTAGCAAACTAAGGATTGGCTCTGCCTTTGAAATCTGTTGATCTGCTGCAGAATTCAGAGGAACTCGGGTTATCCTGGTGTGAGGTAATGAAGCGTGTCTATCTCTGTCTCCTTCATTTAGACAGCGAGAGAATTTTGCAGTGCTTGTTGCTGTAAGCCTATGTTGGAGACTCTGGCTAGGCAGCTGGAATTCCGAGAGCTCCCTCTCAGTATGAGGAATTGGAGAGCACAAAATGGAGACTGCCCAGCTTGAGTTTTGGAGTGATGGAGCATTTCTGGGAACTTGGGGAGACTGTGGAAATGCGCAAGTCATGGGCGACAGGAGATGGTAAGGGGGGCTGAGTCAGCTTGCTGGTGTTCTAGAAGATCAGGTGGGAGTTGTTAGTGGGATAAGTTGTTTCTTTTGTGAAGTCTCAGCCAGTGAAGCCTCACTGTGTGCTTTCCAGGGGCTCTTGCAAAGAGAGAAATGACTAACAAGCTCCTGTGAGTGGACAGATTTTAAATTCTTGCCTCTTGAGTAGGAGTCTTCAAAGTGCCTGCTGCTGTTGCATCCAATTCTCAACATGGAGGCTTTATTGTGCATAGGTAGGTCACAGACTTCGAAGCAGCAGTTGATAGGTGAATCACATGGGGAAAAAAGCATGCCAGTTTATCTTGAAGAGAAATTCCTTGTGGAGGAAGAAGTGTGTGCTGTTCTTGTGCTTGTCATTTGGGTAAACACTATAGGAACTATTAGCTTCTTTCAGATGACCTGCGTATTTTGAATTTTTGCTGAGCCCCATCACCAATTGCCTTGACCAGGCGCAGTGGATGAGTGGGCTGGAAGTGAGAGCAGAGAAGTGCAGTATTATCCCAAAGTGGTCTATGCTAGAAAAGTCAGATAACTTCTGGAATAAAATTCATAAGCCCTTCCTATGTAAACTATTGGATGTTTGTTACTCCCCACTGCTACTTCCCTGGCAATATACTCATGTTAATGTTCTTTGCTTGCTTCGGGTTTTTTTTCCAAAATTCACGTTCATTCCTTTAATTCCTTTTATGTCGTATCCACTTGAAAATGGTATGCTAAATTAAGTACTGAACATTTATCCCAAGTCAGTTGCTGAGTTAAATATAAACAGTCAGGAATGATAAAATATAAATTTGAAGCATTTTTTTGTACACACACTCACTGACTGTTGTCTGTGGGGAGATACTTGGATATATGGTTTCTCACATCCATGCCTAAACTTGTTGCTGTAAGCAGCTGATACCTAATTTCACCCATAACCTCATGTTATTGGGGTAATCCAGAAAACTTACTTTTCCTTTGCCTTGATTCACTGCATGAGAAGAGATGCAGCTGGGCACGAGGTCATGTTCTGGAACATCCTAGGTGTATTGCATCTTTGTTGCTTTGAGTACAGCATGTTCTAGTGAACAGCTGGAATTTCCACAGTCAGAATTCCTCAAAATGAGACTTTCTGCCAAATTTGTCAAGTTCAGCTCTTGTCTGTAAAGGTCTAATCCTTTAGAGTAGGAAAAGTGTTAATGGAAGGACCTCTCAAATGTAAGCAGGGGAAAGGGAAAGTCATGCATTTGATCCATTACATGAGTCAAAACATGTCTGTAAAGAATTAATAATGCATTTGTTCACGAATCAATACATGTGACAGTGAAATTGCTGGATACCTGTAGACAATGACAAGTTGTTCTGTTCCAGTTCCATGATGAAGTTGTTGCTTCCTTCTCACTCTTTCTACTACTGCACTGAGTTGAATTTTATGGCATCATCAATGTAGGTTCTAGGGAAAGGTTTAAAATAAAGAAAAAAAGGGAATTTTTTTCTGTTCAAGAATCTGACCAGCATTAAACTCGTCTTTTATTGCAAGAAATGGTTTTGATTCCAGCTGGTAGAGCTAAAAATTTCCCACACAGGGTAGTCAGTACAGGTCCTTGTAGTACTGGAAGTAAGAAAAACATTGTGGATTTTGTATTAGGCATTTTTCCAGCTGTTTGCATCTCAGAAGTTTACATTCAGGTGCAAACTGAGTGGATTTCTTGCACTGCACAAGATAAACTTGTATTTCTGCAAAAAAATGTTAGTATCATTTCTAGCTATAAGTGGGCCTCATCAGTTAATTCTCCAGGTGATCCCAGAATGCAGGGACCTTGCAGAAGAATTGTCCTGTGTAAACCACTGGCATTCCCCTTCAATTATAATATTCATGGAAGGCTCAAATGTGGTGGTTTTGGAACAGCTGCTCCTGTCATTTGCTATCCACGTGCAAAATGGAGGCAGCGAGATTTAAGCAAATGTGGAAACAACTTTCACTTTCATCTTCATCATGTCAGAACCCCTGTGTGAGACCAGCAAATGCTCGTTTGGAGAGATGCTCCTGTATCTCACAAAGTTCTCACCTGACACAGGTGGTTGATAGGTGCCTTGGATGTGCTATTGGGGTTGGAGTTCCTGAGAGAACAGAAAGCTTTTGGAGCGCAGTGTTTGTGCAGTTTAGAAACAAGTGTTTTCCATGGGTGAAGGGATTCACTTTCTGTTGCCACTTGCCATAAGATTTTACAATTTTTTTAGCAGTGAGACTTTCACATGGATGTAGCTAGTGTTGGCACTTCTGTTAAGTCCTGTTGCCCCAGGAATAAATTCCTGGAATAAGCAAGAGTTGTACCTATAGCATTTGTGAGCTATCATGTTTGGTTGTGAGGAGCTTGTTGCTTTGCTTAAAAGACACTGTTGGTGAAGAGATGAGATGAAACATTTTTCTGGTCCTGAGCTATTTGTGTGATCCCTTGAAGGGATAATGGTATGGCTTAAAGAATGTAAACATGCAATTTTTCCTTAAGGGAATCCTAAGTGTTTGGCTTCTTGAGCTATTCAGGTGTTGAGTTTTCTTTTGTTTTTGGTTGAAACAACTGAGCACATTGTTTTAGGAGAAACGAATTTGATACTTAACACTCACACATAACATAGAAGGTAAACTTTTACTTTCAGCACATGCCTGCTTGGGAATTGGGGTTAGTAATAGCTGGGTTATGTCACAGTTTAATAGTGATGTTTGTCCCTTAAACAGGGGAGGGAGAACTGGGCTGTTCAAAAGTTATCTATTGTGGGGTTTCTCTGTGGTGTTAAGGCTTCTCCTCTACTCCACCACTTGAGTCTTCTGTTCAAGTATATAATGAGAAGAGGCTTTGCTTTGAGGAAAGATTCATTGCTGCAAAGTGGTTACTGCAAAGTTGAAAATGCTAAAATAGAATGCATCTTGAGGAAAAGATGCTCGCAATTTATTAATAGAGAAGTGACTTTATCATGTCATTCTTGTTAATACATTCCATTATTAATTGTGAATCTTGTTTTTACATCTTTGTCAAATTTGTCTTCATTTCTTAAGTTAGATCTGTAGGAGGATACTTTTGTGTCAGGATAAAACAGTGACTTTGCATGATTCACTTTTTCCTTTTAAAACCAGTTTTATTAGAGATCTTAAATAATTTTCACGCTACTTGGATATGTAAAAATGCAGATGTGTATCCAGCAGCGCCTGCAAAGGTGCAGCAGACTCTTAAAGTACCTGGTTACAATTTTGGTGAATCTATTCTGGCCTCTTGAGTTTTTTCTTTGGCCTGGTGGGAGCAACTGCTCTGTGGGCAGGTCACACATGGGTCCATAAAATAGCCAAGTGAGAAAGGTCATATTATGGGTACCAGCTGTACTGCTGTTAACACAAGTTTCACTTGTTCACTTTCCTAGTGTTAAAAAAAGCGTAAAATGGCACATTTAAATCAGTGGTACAGCCAGCATCTGATAACAGTAATAACTGGCTTGTGAGATGAAGATGCATCTGAATGCTTAGCTCAGGGTCAAGCAGATGCTTGCCTGGAGAGCTGAGCTTGGAACTCCTGCTACTCAACAAATCAGGTTTTCTTCCTCAAACCTTAGGCTTCTATAAGTATCAGCTTGGCTGTTTAGTGCATGTGAGTAAATAGACCAGTTAGGATATGAACTGATGCAGAAATACTCCCAAGGCTGGATCATTATCCTGAGAAAAAATTGTTGAACAATGTAACTGTTTCGGTGCAAAAGGCTTCTGAAGCCTCTTAGGGCCCCATCCCATGTCTGGGACTTTGACCTATGGTGCTGCTGTAACAATAGTTAGCCCAGAGATTGAGTGTTTATTAGGATGGGTTTGCCTTGCAAGGAAGTTATTTCTAACAGTCTTTGCTTGTTTTTTATTAGGGTCCATTAAATAGTGAGTCTTCCAACCAGAGCTTGTGCAGCGTGGGCTCTCTGAGTGATAAAGAATTGGAGGTAAGCAGGCACAACTGCTCGGGGTAGTCGGGTTTAAGGTGAGCATGATCCATCTCAAAGCATGGAAGAAATTGTGTGAGAGTCAGTCACGGGTGTCTTTGTTTGGAGAGTGAAAGGGACCAGGGAAGTATTTAGCTTGATCCTCCAGGCTTTTGACCTCTCTGTGAAGCTCCTCCTCGAAGCTTCCTACCATTCTAGGCAAGTTTTACCCAGTCCAAAACACAGCACTTGTAAAGCTCAGCTTGAGAAACCGTTTTCAGTTCATTGCTACAATTTTTTGGATACACGTAAAAAGCCAGAGAGCATTAATGGAAAAGTTTGCCATATCTATCAAATATGTGAGTTTGCCTAGGCCCATACGAGGCAGAGCATTTTGTGGGGTTGCTGTGTGGAAGTGTGGGAAGGTGAAAATTGATGCTTTGTCCCTGGTTAGTCTCACTTCTTTAGGACTAACTATTTCAAAATGCTTGTTAAAGCAGCAAAATAAGTTGTAGTCGGATTTTTATTCTAAAATTCTATGTTAATAAACCAAAATCTCAAATTTAAGTGCATTTTCTTATGCATTTCTTATGAGCCTCCCCATAGTTACCAGGTAAGTTTTGGATCATATTTCCCTCTATTATATGGCAGTACTGGTATGAGGGGCTTTTGAGAATACAGTATCTTAAACTCCATAATGTGTAGTTAATAGTGAAAATTTGAGTATTCATTCTTTGTTTTTTTTAATGAACTTTTGTGGAGAGATATAAATTGACCAAGCTGACGTACTCGAAGCTCCCATTCCTTGCTTTTTCAGTCTGTAAGAGATAATATTGTGTGTCAGTTTTGTTATGTAAGTACTTGAATGGAAAAACAACTTAAACTGAATCTCATTAATATGCTCACCGCTCCATGGAGGCTGTAATGGAGCCTGTGGTGTTACAGTCACGCCAACGCTGTTCAGGAGCTGCTCCTCACTGCACACTGAGGACACAATGTCACTGACTTTTTACACATACAGGGACTGGAGCAGCAAGACTCTAGGTAGTTTCGGAGTTTTCAGTCCCCTCATTCTAAAAAAATACCTTGCAGACACAATAACCACCTTTGTCTTAACATCCCCTCCATCCTCTTACCAAAACAACACTGTCTGTGAGTGCCTGCCTGGTAACATGGGGCTGTAGATGTCCAGCAC
Source organism: Phainopepla nitens (assembly GCA_013400175.1). NCBI lineage: Eukaryota > Metazoa > Chordata > Aves > Passeriformes > Bombycillidae > Phainopepla > Phainopepla nitens. The sequence continues at coordinate 89,018 of VXBQ01014567.1, read as the reverse complement.
CCACTGGGGTCACAGGCAGGTTTAGATTCAGCTTTATCCTTTTTATCCTGCTAAAGGAGGGAGATGGATTTCTGTGCTTAGTATGTGTAAGTCTTTTGGTAGAGATCATTAAAGAGGGTACTTGAGATTTGAGTTTCCAAAGAGTGTGAAACTTAGGTTTACCACGGTCTCTGGCCTTAGCTTTCCCTCCCCCACAGCTGTGTTTTGCACAGTGTTTTTCTCCCTGCCCCCAGGCTATAGTTCAGTGGTGGCTGCAGTGATTGGAGAACATGCAGCTTGTGAATTATTTGGGGCAGTTTGGGATAAGAGATGTTTTTAAGGTGACAGTGGTAATGGAAATGACAAGACATCTCTTTCCAGTAACTTCAGCGAGCTGCTTCCAGCAGTGCTTCCCAATGTCTTCAGCAGGTTAGGCCACAGATGAGACCCTGGTGATGGGGAAAGCACCGTGCCAGGGTTTCCTCAATTCTCACATGTTTGTGCCAGGGTTTCCTCAATTCTCACATGTTTGTGCCAGGGTTTCCTCAATTCTCACGTGTTTAGGCTTGCTAGCCTTGTACAGACGGATAGGCATGACACTTCTGGAGCCCTCAGGCCTGTCAACTGTGCTCTGCCTTGTGCCTGTATAAATTGATTGTGCATAAATCCACTGATCAGCTGCCCATCAAGTCTCTGGGTGCTCACAGAAATGGCACATGCAACTGACCCTTGACTTTAATGAGAGCAGGTGAGGAGCAAACAGACGTCTAGGTGAATTGCTGCATCTGTAATGGCTTTGTCCTGGCTGCTATCCTGGGCTAGTTCTTGTAGCCATCTGCAGTGGGCTTTGAGAAGAAGCAGGCAAAGTGAATTGGCTTAAGAGACTGTGATTGGACTGCAGATTTGGATGTCAGTACTTAAACCTCTCATCATTATTCCCCTTGTACTATGATCTACCTTGAAGGGGTTTACATAGGTTTTTATAAATGGTTGAGCTTGCTCTGCTAACCCTATGAGATCACTGGACAGTAGAGGCTGGCTTGCAGCAGCTGAAATAGAAAAAATAAAGTTACCTCCTTGTTAACCACATTCTCTCCCTCCTGCAGCACATCTATGAGAAGGTAGCAATTCTTTGAGAGCAGTTGTTTCTTTAAGTACCAGCAATGGAAACAAAAGCACCGGAGAAATGAAACAGCCACTGGGGATGTGAAACAGATCATTGTGTTTGGGCATTTTCTTTAAATCTTGGAATAACTGCAGTAACGTTAATTTTTAAGTATTGTTTAACAGACTCCCGAGAAAAAGCAGAATGACCAGCGGAATAGGAAGAGGAAAGCAGAAGCCTACGAGACCAGTCAAGGTAATCCATGCTCCGACTCTGCTGCAGGATTGCCACATGCTTGGTAACTTGGGCACAATATGCACGGGCAGTGTCCTAGGAAACTAATGGCTCTTCTCAAGGGTGTGTCAGGCAGCTTGCTATAAACTACTCCATGATGGTGTGTTCTCTTCTGGGAGCCTCGTTGTCCTTATTGGCAGGAAAATACTTGGCTTATTCGCACAAACTCTTGCATATTTAGGGGACAGGCTGCCCAGAGGCTTTGTATGCTGCTCTGAAGTGGTGTTTTGGTCCTGTGTCGCTACATATACAGCAACCAGACTTCAGAATACAGCCTGTACTCTCTTCCTTGCTTTCGAAGATGTGTGCCTGCCTTGTTAGAGCAAGTTCTCACCATGGCAAATCAGGAACAAGCTGTGCCCAACCAGGCAGTGCTGTCCTGAGTGCAGTGGAAAACCTGGCACGTTCAATCCAAGTTCAGATTTTCTAGCAAATGGGCAGAGCGGCAGATTTTGATTTCTTTCATTCTTCAACAAGAAAGTAATGAGAATTGTGTTGACAGGGGTGCTTTGATAATATGATAGTAAGAAAAAAGGCCTAGGTTTTAATGAGCTGATGTTAAGCCACTGCTAATTATCTCAAGCTCTTAGAGGAATGCTTGTGAGAGATATAATATGCAGTAATTTTTCTGAAGGCGGAGGAGTAAAAGTATCCTTTGCTCTCTCCTTTTCTTGAAGGAAATTTTGGAGAACCTATGCAGCAGTCAACACCTTTAGTGTTTTCTAAGTACTTCACCAAGTGCAAATGCTGTTTGATTGGATCTGACATATTTGGAATTGAGAGTTAATTGAATTGTCAACTGTAGAGCCTCCTGAAAACAGCACAAGGGCTATAACCCTGGGGCGGGCTTTTGTTATACAGAAGCTTTGTTGTGATAGGTGTTGCACTGAACAGGAAAAGGAGTGTCAAAATGTAGGAGAAGGTTTTTAGAATGGCTTGGTAACTTCTCTTCTTAAAAGTACAACTCTTACTTTAATCCTTTGCTTTCCTTTTTAGGGAAAGGCACTCCTAGAGGACATAAAATTAGTGATTATTTTGAGGTAAGAATCTTTTCATTGACAAATCTGCTTTAATTCACATTTTGCAAAATCTGTAGATAGAAGTTTGTGATGTGACATGTATTACTGATCCATCATTTGGGTCATGGATTGATGATGTCAGCCTGATATGCTCAGATCTGATTAGGCAGAGGATATAAGAAAGCTCATCATTTTTTAATTAACATTTAGTTGAACAGTTGATAGGGCATTTTTTTCACTTAAGTATAGGTTTGAGGTTGATTTCCATTGGAACCTGTATCTCAGTTGAGAATATCTCTTGGTTTGCAAACAGTTTTGATAAGGGTCCAGTGTTGCAGAAGAGCCAACCTGCACAATCCTGCTAATAGGAATGGGAAGTTGATTACAGGGTTCCCTCTTACAAAAACTTCCCATGGGAGGCTGGCACCATAGGGGCCAAACTCCTCCCCAAAACAGCGATGGACATTCTAAAAGTCGGTGTTCTTTTTGCACTGCATAATATCTGAAGTGTTTCTAGGGCTGCACAATCCAGAGCTGTAGCTTTTCTCTTAAGTTTGTTCTTTATTTTATGGAGTAACTTGGAGTCAGAAATTAAGTGTTTACTAGTGCTTACTTCTTTCCTGGGTAAATTTTTTTATGAGTGGTGTGCTGTAGGGATTTCAGCACCAACTGGAGCAGTTCCCCAGCTCCTTACCTCTCCTGCCTCTTTAACAGTGACTGGCACAGGTGCTTCAGTGGAGATGAACATTCCCTACCACTCCTGTGGTGCACATCAGACATGTCTCCTTGCAGGGAGTGGGCTTCCTAATTCCAGAGAGTAAATAACTGATCTATGGCCAAGCAGGTTTATATCTTTTTGTGTTACAAAGGAAAATGTACTCGGTGCAAATACAAGTGTTTATCTTAGATACTTCTGTTATTTTGAAAACTCTGTGAACTGTTAAGGTTTACCTCTTAATTTATGTTCAGTTTATGTAAATTATTCCCTGAAGCCTATAATGCTTCATTTCCAAGATAAATGTGTTTCTTCTGTCTGTGTTAAATTTGGTTAAGTGTAGTATCTCTGTGGAATTCCTGATGATCAAATCTGTTTGTGTGCTCAGTTTGCTGGGGGCAGTGGCCCAGGAACCAGTCCCGGTAGAAGCGTGCCGCCTGTCGCCCGGTCCTCTCCACAGCATTCCCTGTCCAACCCCTTGCCGGTGAGTGTTCTTGGGGACACAGCTGGTGGCCTGGCATCGGTTAGCTTGGTGGCCATGCTTCAGACAGGTAATACGAGGTTCTGGACAGGGAGGTGTCTCTTGGTGAGTGATTTGGCTTGTTCTCCATTTTAAATCTGAAACTGGGTTCTGAGAGCAAAGCCATGTCTAGGACCCTGGGACAGTGGCTAGTCCAGCCATAGCTGACATAAATGCCTGAGCCTAAACTGTACAGAATGAATGTTCCTAGCATGCTGGGTGGGTACAGAGGGATGCCGGTCCTTGGTAAAGGTGGAACTGACCCATTAGTGACCCTGTATTCTGTTGTAGCACATGGACTTCTCTATGGAGTTGGGAGCATGTTGTGTGTTTGTGCAGCACTAGTCAGGGATATTCTGACCTTGATTATACCCCTTGGGTATCTTGAACAATGTGCCCACCACAGTTATTTTGGGAAGGCGTTTTACTTCTGTTTGTGTGCACATGACTTGCAAGGGGCATTAGCAAAAGCTTGCAGAGAAATGTGTGTACATGCACAGCTGGTGCTAGTTTTTGGCATATAATTCCACTTTACTTGCAGCATTTCTGCGTGGTCTGGATGTGAAGAAGTAACCAGTGTTTTTTAAACCATTTTAGGACAGAGCAGCTAAAGAAATTTGTTGCAGCTAGCAAAGCAGTATTCAGAGGCCCTGTTGCCTGAGCTTTAGTTTTGACCATTGACTGGGCCCTTTTTAAAAAATTTTCAGCATTTGTTGAGTGTCACAAAAGTCTGGAGACATTGTGGAAAAGGTTGGTATTCCCAAAGCCAAATGCATAGTCTTTAGTGATTACATTATTCTTCAGAGACCTTTGTGCAGTTCCTGAATGTACTGAGCTAAACTTCAACATTGAACACTGCTCAGAATCCCATGTGTTGCTACCTTTCAGAAGCTTTGTAATGCTGCTTGAAGGGAGAGCTTCACATATGCTTCTAGATACTTTCTAATGTTTCTAAAAATTAAAATACATCTTATTAGTTGAATGGACTTTCATCCTATCATGTATCAATTCACTCATACGTCTCTTTAAAGAGAAGTTAATGACAAAATAACATCTCTGAATGTTGCAGAGGGTTTAGAGACAGTTCTTTATTCCAGCAGATTAGATAACCTGCAATGGGACAAGTGGATTCTTCCTTTGGTTTTTTTCTTCTATGCTTGTATGTGTTGAGTAGATAAAAGTTGAGCAGGGTGTTTCTGGTGAATATTGATGTCGTGGGTAATTTCAGCCAGGCCGGTTTGTCTCTGTCCTTACACAGGTGCTTATCTTCTGTTCTTTACTCTTGCAGCTAAACCTGTGATATTTCCTTATTCATAACAAACTATTCTGGGCCTTTGCAAGATCTGTCCTCTTCTTACAGACTGAGTGTCAGTGGTTTGATCTAATCCCCAAAAAATTGGGGGGGATGAGTGAAAACTGGAGGAGTGTCTTACCCGTTACCGGTGTCAGTGTGATCTTGGAAGCGGAGTGTTAAATTGTCTTTCAGATGATACAAACCTCCTCCAGACTTGAACTAGTCTGTACTGTACTGGAAAATTTCTGCAATCAGAACTTCCAGAGGAATTGTAATGGCCTCAGGATGCTACTACTTCTCTTCAAATCTCTTGGCTGGTTTGAATTGCCTCGATTCTCATTTGATTTGAATGATCTGCAGGTCTTGAGACTCTTGCAAGGCCACTCTCAGGCACAAGCATTCTTTTGGGGAAGGAAGCACACTCTTTACATTGGTAATGTTAACTAGAAAACAGGTTGCAGTTTAGGTTTTTAAGAAAAACTGAAGCAAGACCCAACTCTTTGCTTTCTCAGAGGCATTTGCCTGGCCTGGAGTTACAGCTTGGAAGGACTTGGATGATTATTACCCAGATTGCTAAGTTTTAGAAGTGATGGTGTGGCTTTTTGAAGCCAGGCCAATGAGATGCTCTGTGTGTAATCAGTGTAGCTCAGATGATTCTTGTTGTTAAACTCAGTTCCTCCACTACAGTTGGAAAGCTAATCTACTACAGGAGAAAGGAGCTGGCCCTTAAGAGATGTAATGGACCTTTAAAGGATTTTGGGAATGAGTTAGTACTTAGCTTACCTTGCAGGAGATGGGCCCCAGCTGTAATGACAGAAGTGAGCTTAACCTGATGTCTGGGTCCTAGACATGGTTAGGTTGCTGCCATTTAGCACTTCTGACTCAGTTTGCTTTACAGAATAGCAATGTACCATCAAAATGACTGTTTGAAAATGAGTCCTTAAGAAACATAAAATATAATTGTGAATGCATTGACCAAAATCTCAGTGTAGATTTTTGGACCTGCAATCTATTTTGCCCCACTGACTCTGAAGCACGTGTATTTGGAGAGGAAGAGGATGTGTTAACTGACAAGGAATTCTGACCTGTGTGTTCATTTGGTAGGGATTTTTTCAGTTGTTAACTTCATTTCCTTGTTGCTGTCTGCCATTGGAAAAGTCACTGCAGGAGTCCTGTTTGAGTTATCAGATCCTCACCATGCTGCCTGCTCATTCCTGAGCTGCTGCTTCGCTGACAACAGTTTTGGCAGAGTCAGAGAATAGCTTTTTTTTTTAATTAAAAAAAAAAAGTAGTTCATTGTCTGTTTTTTGACTGTGTTGCAGCGGCGAGTGGAGCAGCCGCTGTATGGGGTAGACGGCAGCGCAGCCAAGGAGCCGCAGGAGGAACACTCTGCTCTGCCAACGCTGATGTCGGTGATGCTGGCCAAGCAGCGGCTAGAGAATGAGCAGCTGGCACAGAGGGGAGGTGGCCTCTGTTTTACTTTTGTCTCGGTGAGCAGCTCTGAAAAGATTTGAATCCTAAGGCATATGGCTAGGTAAGGGATGGGGAATTTGAAGCTTTTCAGCCCAAGTGCAGCCTCATTTTTTCTGACCCCAGTCTGTCACCTTCTGGTAAGTTCATCTTCCTTGTGAAGAGTTCTAGGTCCCAGACTTTGCTTGTTTAATAAATGGTGTGAGTTTTAAGTTAACAGCTCAAAATCTTATATAGATCAAAAAGATGTCATCTGAGAGGATAATCTGATAGATGCGAAAAGCAAAAGATGGAATTAGAGTCTTGTTGTGAGAACTGTTTGGTTTGGCCTTGCTTAATCTCAGCTGCCGTGAATTATATCAGGCTTTTAAAAGCTTTGTCCTCAGCAGGTTGGGCCAGGCTTCTTGGAAGAAGCTGATTGTGCTTTTACTGAACGGAATCTCTAAAGCTTCCTTAAACCTGAGTGTGAAAGTGTGGTGCAGGCCAGGCTGCAACTCCATTGTGGAGATGAATGTATCTGCATGGGCAGATACTGGTGGTCATGCTGAGGGACATGTAACAATACACAACTTTCTTTTACAGGCCCAGCAAGGCAGCCCATCTTCTACTGGATCAGGGAACACTGAGCATTCCTGCACCTCCCAAAAACAGATTTCCATCCAGCACAAACAGTCACAGGTATAGCTCACTAGACAACATCGCTCTTGGATGTGAGGTTGAAGCTTGATGCAGCTTGTCTGCTGTGCTAGAGGGTGCCACTGGTAGTGGACATATTTCCAGTGAAAAGAGCCAGTATTCCCAACCCCATCTGTAACTACTGAGTGAAATTAATTGCTCTGAGCTTTGTTCCTCATCCTGTAAAGAATGTTTTCAGTTGCTGCTGCTGGAGTTTGTCCAATTTGCTACTAAGGCTTTTCTGTGTCAGTGCTGTGGGCAGTTTGTCAGCTGTGTGTGATTGTGCTTGGGAGAAGAACACCTCAACTATGTCTGTTTCTGCTCTGTTGTATCCTCAATGTTCTTCCTCTCTCTGGAAGTGAAGGTGAGAAGGAAACCTGAGTGATAGTTGTGAACGTCTCTGTTCAAGTGCTGGGTCTGTTTAGGTGCTGGGTCATGGGTGCATCACATTGCTTACAGTACAAATAGCCATAGTCTGGCTGGCAGCTCTTTGATCTCTGCAGAGTCCACTCATGGAATAGTTTGTCCTGTCAAGGTGGAACATGGTGTATTCCTGAAAGTGCTTCCCAGCAATGTCACTGACCTGGAGTCAAGAAGAGGAGTAGCTCTTCTGACTGCATTGCTATCTTTTTGGTACCTTTTAAATTACTGAGATTCTTTTACCTTTGTCATCTTCTGTTGCTTACTAGGGTGCCCAGCTTTATCTGCAATGCACCTGGTTTATCTCTTCTCCAAGCCTGCTTTTAATCATCTTTGGAGTTTCATGTCAGATCTCTCTGTGTCTTCCCTTGAGCAATTTTTAAACAATCATTTCTTCACACCAGTCTGTGTCAGAGATGATTTTGTTGCTGGGAAGGTCCATTCTCCATTAACCCTGCAGGTGGTACAAGTTCTCTGTTCACCCAGAACAGCAATCTTCCCCCCTGGGGGTACTCACTTGCTCGAGTCTGGGCTCTGTTGTGTCACGAGGGTCGCATTTGTTGTCTGTATTGTTAAAATGCTGGACTGGGAAGTTCCCTGTTTCCTGACAGTCCGTGGAGAGGTCTGTGTGTGAGAATGCCACAACTCAAGAACCTGCCAGAGATTATGCCAGTCTTTGCTGTCCCAACACCCATGCTTAAAACAGTGGTCCTGCCCGGAGGAAAACAAGGTGTTTTTTATTTCTTTTGTGCTTAACAAGCCCACAAGATCTATCTTCTTAGCAAGACATCTGAGTATTATCTGCCTTTGTTCAGCTTCGTGATATTCCCCAGAGGTCTCACTGGAGCATATATGTGCAGGAAAGAATCTAGGAAGATGTTTGGTTGCATGATGAGGACATGTGCACATTCTTGGTTTTTCCCTTCCAAGCCTTTTTTGGAGTTGATAGAGTTAAAAAATAGATAAGCTTCAGTGGTTCCCAACTTGAATGACTTGTGGCAGTGCCAAAAGCAAATCAACATGATGTGATTTCCTCAGTGTTTTCAGTTAGTGCTAGGGCTTCAGTGCTCTGAGGTGACTTGGGATGAAGTCACATGTAAGAGTATGTATCCTGACTTCATCTGACACAGGGCAAGCATGTCTGTGTACTTGCCTAAGTGAAATAACAGTCACTTGCTAAAGAAATTTTGCTGTTTGGCTGACAGCTCTGCACCAGGTTTTCCTGCACCCTGCCTCCCATGGCAAAGCTTTTCCTGTAGGCAAGGAGGCACAAACCAGGTTGGGTCAGAGGTGAGGTGACCTGCCTAGGCCACCTCTGTCTCTTGGGATTTAGGCCCATCTTGCTTGATGTGCCAGATGCTCTGTTGGAGCTTTTCCATACTGGGCCTATGTCAGGAAGCAACAGTCAGCCAGATTTGTCTCTTACTCCATGGTGTTGGCTTCCAGGCAAGCTTGAAATTTGGAGAACCGTTATATAACAACTCCACAGGTAAGTCTCCGCAGTCTCTTCTCAGAAACTGAATAGGTGTGTGCTGACCACAAGTATGAAATCTGTGTGTGCAGTCCTAAAGAGTTTCCTCTGTGTTGAATTGGCTGTTTTAGATTCTGTGTTTGTGTACATACTGACTCCTTCCCTACTCTGTAATCGGAGTGCTGAATCTGAAGTATTCAAAGAGTATAGTGTATGTCTTCTGTTCCTGGGTATAACCCCTGCTTCACTGAAGGTATTTGAGATGTTCTGCACCCCATGAAACCTTCCAGATGGTTTTCACTCAAGAGCTATAAAGCTCCTGTCCCAAGTGGGTACTAATACATCAGTTTATCAGAAACAAAAGCTTGTGCCCAATACTCTTGCTGTCAATCTGTTACAGTATTTTAAAATGAATACCTGCATTTTCTGACAGGACCACTTTAGAGCCCCCAGATGTTGTCTTTGTCTGCAGGTGGTTGTCTGTGCTCATGAATGACCATAAATTTGATATTCCAGCTAAGGGCTGGGATTTGGTGTGGAGTTATTGTCTTCCTTTTTTTCCGTACAAACTCTCCTGCATAGAGACCACTAAAGAGTGTGCAAAATTCAATTATAAATGTAAAATTCACAGGACCCAGAGAATAGTTCAGACTTTTGAGAGTTACCAGTTTGTGCTCTTCAGAGCTCTGTGCTGGCTGACTGCACCTCCTGTGCTGGAGAAGCCCACCATGCAACAACAAAGTGAATAACAGAGAACATTCTTCCCCTGAATGCCAGGATGGAGGGAATCAGTTCTTCTGAGACCCAGCAGTTCAGATCAGAGGGGATTACACTGGGACATTAGTGCTGACTATTTGAAACAGTATCCATTTGTCTTAAACATGGTTTATGGTGATTTTTCCCTACAGTCTGACCTCACAATGGAAAAAATATCTGCACTAGAAAACAGTAAGAACTCTGACTTGGAGAAGAAGGAGGGGAGGATAGATGACTTATTAAGAGTAAGTATTTAAAGTGGGACAACTCTTCTAAAAGCTGCTTTTTAAAGGTACTTAGAATGCTTGTGCCAGGCAGACTGCAGAGTAGGGGCTTGTATACCAGCTGTAGAACCAACACTTGTAAGGAAAAATCCAGTAGTCTCTTACCAGCAGGGTAATTGTCTGGCCTGTGGACACTGTTTGGGCGTGCTTGAACTCAACTAAGCAGTATCTGGGGATGTACAGTGCAGAGTTGTTGTACCTGAATTGTTTGTGTCCTCAGCAGTGCTGGCCTCCCTTTGATCTGTTGCACACTTGTGTATGTTACTGGCTACCCTAAGGGGTTTCTCTGTGGAATTCAGAGAATCATGGAATCATTAAGGTTGAAGAAGACCTTGAAGATCACCAAGTCCAACCATCAGTGTAGCACCACCATGTTCTCACAAAACCATATCCTCAAGTGCCACATCGACACGTTTTTTGAACACTTCCAGAGATGGTGACTCCCTTTTCCCTCCACCCAGTTACTCCCTTCTTCTAAGTCCTGAGGAGCTGACTTTGGCTTTTGTTTGGTAGCATGTCCAGTAGCCTTTCAGTAGCCTGGGAAGCCATGTTCTGAAATGCTCATTCAGGAGAATCAGAGACATGAGAACATCCTTTGGCCAAACCAAAAGAATACCCATTAGTATTCTTCAGTAAAAGATAAATACCTTCAAATCAAGGATCTTATTTTATTGGAGGAGTTCTAATTGACTTGGCTGTCATCAGCTGGAGAGGCAGCTCTTGTGAAGTGTTGAAAAGCATTAGAAAGCACATTAAAGGGAGTAGAGGGAAGGCTTTGTGTGTGTCTGGTGTCAGCACCTGAAAGCTCAGTCAAGTTCATTGGAGACATGGGACATGTGAGCTTGTGGGAAACAATCCATGAAGCAGGAAGTAAATTTCTTTTTTTTTAATATTTTTTGTTTTTACCAGACTATTAGTTGGAAGGGACATTGTGAAATTTAACTCTGTTAATGAAAGTGGTTGCACATACAGTCCTGCTGCATGCTGTGGTGTGAAGCAGCAGCTGCCACTGGGAGCAGTCTGTAGACAGGCTGATGGAAAGTGACTCGAACAAGAATTTAACTGAAAATACAAAGAGTTCCCCCATCCTTTTCCTCTGCCAGTATTGTGGCTAAAGAGGGAGGATAGTCCAGCAATGAGTAAGCTATTTTGAGATTTCTTAGCTGTGGCAAGGTCTTAAATGTTTAACAAAAAAAAGATTTACATTACTTTTGCTTGTCTTTAGTCTCTTTGTACCTTAGTTCCTTACACGTACACCAGGATGACAGAACATCCCTGTTCTAGAGGGGTGTTAAGATGTGAGCGAGTTAAAAAGTTGAGTTTTTCTTGGCTGTTTTGCTAAACAAAACCTGTTCTTTTATCCTGCTGGTTTACTGACTTTAATCTGATTCCCATGGCTAGCTGGAGAAACTTCTTCCTAAGTGATGCTTAGTTTGGCTATTCTGAGTGGTTTAAAGTCACAGGCTTTGTTCTCTGTTGACTTTTAGGCCAACTGTGATTTGAGACGGCAGATAGACGAGCAGCAAAAGATGCTGGAGAAGTACAAGGAGCGGTTGAATCGATGTGTAACGATGAGCAAGAAGCTTCTTATAGAAAAGGTGAGCAGGGGACATCTCTGCAGTGACAGTTCATGTCCTTGAAAGCATCTCTATCTTCTTAGCAGTAAAAACCTGCTCCTGTTGCTTTAGTGATAAAAGATAACTGGAATTCTGTCTTGAATTATTTCTCTGCAAACAGGAATGTAATCCAAAGACTGAAGTGGTTCAGAATGTTCAGATTTGGTCACTTGGCAGAGTGATCTCTTGCTTAAAGGAAAAAGCTCTAAATGCAGCAGGTATTGCTTAATTTGGAAACCCATACTCTTGAAAAGCAACTCTGTGCAGCTCTGGGAATGCAGGAGCAGTGTCCCATTGTGCAGTGGAATTGCAGATAGGCCCTGGGAAATGGGCAGGTGATTTAGACCTTTCCTTCTTTCAGATGGCAAAGTTGGAGATCGTTGCTTTGTGTAACACTGAAAACAGCACGCTGGGGACAGTGCCAGGTTCACCAGCATCCAACCTGATTCAGTACTGAAAGATTTCCAGCTTTCCTGATGGTTAAACAGTGTGGGGGGATTGTTTGTTCTTTCACCTGTTGGCCAGTTACACCTATTGTTTGTGGGCACTGGATGGGCAAAACTACCTGGGTGCTGGCTAGGACATGCCTTCTGTTTGAGCTGATTTTGTCACAGAGCTGATTGTTCTTGGCTGAGCAGGGCTCCCCTCTCCAGAGTGGTGACCTAGCTGAGATTGTGTCACTTCTGGACATGATACAAGATTAGGACTGAGCTGGCTGGCTGATTACTGTGTCTTAGTCTTAATAGTGATTCAAGGTACATTTTCTTTCTTCGTCTCCTGAATAAGGGCCTGGTCAGAGCCAGGCCTGCAGTCTAGCTAAGCCACTGATACAAAGGGACAGTTTTAATCCTAATGCCAGGCTGATCCCAGCTGATCATAGGATGGGTGAGCTGCGCAGGCAGTCATCAGGAGGGAAGAGTGAGGCTGAAATATCATGATGGGGATGAACAAATGCCTGCCAGATGAGTGTGAAGCACCAGCAATAATTTGATCAGTGATATTCAGCTGAGTTTCAGGTAATCAGAACTGAAATAATAGCAAGTGGTAAGAATTGGTGGTGGTGTAAAATGCAGCACAGCCCTTAGCTAGTAATGTATGGCTTGTATTTTTACGAGGCTTTATTTTGCTTTCAGTCAAAGCAGGAGAAGATGGCGTGCCGAGATAAGAGCATGCAGGATCGATTGAGGCTGGGGCACTTCACCACGGTGCGGCACGGCGCATCCTTCACCGAGCAGTGGACAGATGGCTACGCCTTCCAGAACCTCATCAAGTGAGGACAAACAGGATTGTCTTTAACTTCAGAGGCAGAAATGGAAAAAAAAATCTTAGCAGTTGTGTATGATGTCTTGCACATCAGAATGTGAAAATGGTGTGACTCATGCATGGAAGGATCAGACAGGAACTCCTGACAATGGGGAGCTTTTTCACACTGAAGTGAGAAATCTGTTTCCACTGAAGCTTCCAGAGACTTGAACTGGAATGAAATAGTTTGAGTTGGCCTCTGGGTCAACTGTTGTTACCTGTTGGGAATCCTCCATTTGCCCACCCAACTGCGTAGTGCTTGGGGTGGAGAGGTGAATCAAAGTCTCACATATATCATGAGTCAGTGAATTTGATTTGCATCCTTGCATATATTAGTCAAAGAAGGCTAATTATCTTGCACTCTTTTTTCTTAAGTAGAAAGTGAAGTAGCTTGAAAGAGAAAATCCATACTATTTAACTTGTTTTGCCTTCTGGTAACAGTGATCAAAGGGGCTGCAGAAACCTGGAGATGAAGATCAGAGACCCTTTATGCAGGATGTTAATGGAAATATCCAGTCAATTCCCACCTGGCCTAGACCTTTAAGTATGACTTGGCAAATTACTTGCACTAGAGAGCTATGTGTGATCCTTTAAAATCACATCGCTTCTCTGTAGCCTGATAGGGAGGTGCAGCTCTTGTTCAGCACAGATTAAGGACTTCGTAATTCTTCATTAGTTTGTGCTGTAAGACATGGGAAAAAGTGCTTCTGGAATACTTACCTGCAGTCTCAGTCCCTTTTTGACAGGAAGTTAGGTATGCAAATGCTTAGGTCGTTTAGACTTGAAATTTCAAGAGAGGTTTTATCGCTGTAAAATGTTTCAAGATACTCTTAATCTTGGAGGAAAGACAGTTTCATAGTGAAATGGGGAATGATGTTGGTTATATTCTAGAAAATTTAGGATAGCTTAACTGTACATTTGAAGTATAGGGATACTTTCACAGACAGTGCCAGACTTCAGGAATTGTTTTAACAGGAAAATCTGAGATTTCGAACAGAGACTTCTAGGAAAAAAGCGTGTGGAAAGTTAATGACTTGCCATGGATCCTAGGTGTCTGTGGGGTTAGCAACTCCTTTGGATGTCCTCTGCATGAATTAAACCTTTCACTTACTGAAAGATTTCTGTGAGCCAGGAAAAGAATCCTGTTTTATGTAAAAATACCTTTAAAACTGACTCATCATGTTTGGCATGTCCTCCTTTTCTGTACAAAGATATTTTGTTACTAATCTTAGAAGTACCACTGATTTGAAATTCATGGCTCCAATCTGGTGAGAACAGATGCTGAAGACAACCAAGTGCACACCCTTAGTTATCTGTGTCGTGTTTTTTTTTACACTCTGCTTTTCAGGCAACAGGAAAGGATAAATTCCCAGCGGGAAGAAATAGAAAGACAACGAAAAATGTTAGCAAAGCGGAAGCCACCAGCAATGGGCCAGACCCCTCCAGCAAGCACCGAGCAGAAGCAGCGCAAGAACAAGACCAATGGAGCAGAAAACGAAACGTAGGTTCCGTGGCCTTCCTGGTGCCTGGCAAAGCCACGTGCTTTGATGAGAGCACAAAATATCTCCTGCAAAGTGGAATCTTGCCCTTGCCTCCAGGCCTCTCTCCATGCACAAATCCATGTTGTGGAATTAGCCTGGCATTCAGCAACATCTGGCTCCAGTTCTAAATAGTTTTCATTGAAGTAAAACAAGGATCATTGCTGAGGCCAGACTTTGTATGAGCTTAACTTTATTTTTTTATGAGTCAGGTAATTTTTTCAGTATTCCTGTTGTGGTCAGGTTTGAAAAGTGGGCTCTGACTTTAGTGTTGCAAGTTCAGAATTGATACCGGTATCAGGGTATATGTGGTGCTTTTTTTAAGGAAAACAAAATTGTAAACACTTAGAAGCCTTGGTTTCTGTGTATTTACTGTAGAGAACTCAGAGTTAAGAGTTTTGAAACAATTCATTTGGGATGCTGAAGGAATAAGGTGCTCTCTATAGAGACAGTGCATTGAGCATTGGCCTGTTCTCCAAAACAGTTCTTCACACATACGTGACTCAGGGAAATGGTAGAAGTGCTACTCTTCTCATTGATTTTTTTTTTTCCTTGCCTCTTTTGAAGTTACTGATGCTCTAAGAGACTTGATATTCTTCTAGAGTAAAGCTGGAGCTCGAAAGAAATTTAGAACATATATTTTTCACAAGTTTTTGTGAGTTAGAAATACATTTAGTCACAGACTTAGCCCTACCTTCTCCTAGTTCCCTTTACAGACTTCATTTTATTGCTGTAGACTGATATCATAACCCTCGTTGACACTTCTCATTTTTCATTATTAAATCTCCTGGGCTCAACTTGACTTCAAAGTTCCAGAAGTCCTTTGAATTCTTGGTCTTAATCTTTAAAAGAACATGTGAAGCAAAAGCTCCCCCTGCCTTCACAGTCTCAGCAGACATGGCATAAGGCTGGGTGAATCCTGATATTGAGGGTGCCCTCAGCTCCAGGGCTGGGCCCCCAAAATGGGGTACAGGTACCTGCATATCAGTTATGTTGTGCACTGTGTGCTTTCTGCAAATAACTAAGTTGGTTGGAGACATTCCCCTCTCGTTCTGGCCAAGGGAACCTGAAAAGAACTAAGTAAAACTTTAAAGTCATCCATTTGTATTGCCAGATTTGAGCTGGGAGAAGCAAATGGAATGTCTGTACACGGATATTTTGAAACATTGCTATTCACTGTGGCAACTTTGCACTTCCAAAGGGCAGGATGAGCTTTCCCCCTTTTTGTGGGGTTTTTCTCCAGCAGTCTGGTGCAACTGTAGTGTGGCTTATTCTGGAGACATGGCTGCACAGGTCCTGATGTGTCCTGGGAATCTTGGTCATGTCTGTGATGCTTCTGCTTGTGCTGTGAGCCTGCTTGGCATAATCCAGCTTTATGATGCTCTGCTAGGAAGCCACTGGGCTCCCAAGCCTTTTTCTCTGTTTCTTGTTGGTTTATCATTCTTAACTGCTACATTTTAGAGTGATACCTTTGTGGTTTAGAAAAGCCTCTTGCCATATGCTTGATAAAAACTGCTTGCCAGGGTATGGATATGGTTCATGTGGAGTGTTGTAGCTTATGTGGAAACACTGGGGTTTTTGCAAGTCAGCTGTAGCAACTGGACTGACTGACTACTTGCTGAATCATTAGTTATCCTGTAAGTGCATTTGTTGGACCATTGTGTATCAGGAACAAAAATTTATGACTTCTGGAGGGAGGCTTTTCATTGTGGAACTCTTACAGAGGCTGACTTTTAGGCAATTTAAATATAAATGTTTCTAAAAGTTGAATGAGAAGCAGACAGCCAAATTCCTTTTTGATTTTTGGTTCCTCTTTGGTTTATGGTTGTTACTGTGTCTTAAAAAAGAGAGGAAGGTCCCATGATAAAAATTTAAACACAAGCTCTCCCAAAATACGTCTTCTATCCTGTGAATAAGGAAAGTTTTCATTTAGGAATATTAATCCACTGGAGCTGGTTGAGATTCATTAGGGCAGCTTGGGCAGCCTTCAGCTGCACTAGAGGTAGGTAGGGTGTTTCCAGCATGTCTCTGTGAAACTGAGTGGTATTTGTCTCAGAGCCCCCTTGATTTTTGTGATGATTTCTGTGACAGCTGTTTTGGGCAGTGTTGGTCTTATGGTGCTCGTTACATCTCTGCCCTAATGAGTAGACTGATGGTGTTTGTTATTTGTGCACAAACATATGTGCAAACCTTGTTTGCTGGTTTTTATTCAATATTCTCTATTCCTTACACACCACCAGCAACCAGAGAATCACAGAATCACAAAGACCTAAACTCTTGGGATGGTCTTTTAGATTATCTGAATCTAATTAAAATTCAGGCTGTGTGTGTGAATTAGAATCATAGAATCACAGAATATCCTGAGTTGGAGAGAGGTGCCCAAGGGTCATCAAGTCCAACTCAGGGCCCTCAGCAGTTTTATATGAAATGAGACAACATATGACCATTTTTGGTACTGGCTTTGCTTTTTATATATCTTTAATTTGTAATAAGCAGTTCTTTCTGCTCGAGATTCTTTTATAGGGAATTTGGCTTATGAGTTTTCCGTTAAATTTATCAGGTAACAACTGCTTTAGGCCTTGTTTCAAGTACCTGGACTCTCTGCATTATCAACAGAGGGAAGCTGGGACATTTCAAGATGAGCACTTGATGAGCTGAATGCTCTCTCCTCTCAGTTTACTGAGCAAGGTCTCCCTGCACAGACATAGGACTCGGTCCCCCCTTGAAAGAAGTTGAGGTATTGATGCTCTGGAAGCCTCCTGCACTAACCTTGTGTGAAGTACTGTGTAGAGCATAACTGCTGTGGCAGAAATCCTCCCGGGATATGCTTTGAACTCAGTTTAGGTTTAAAAGAAGATATTTGTACGCAGTCACATGCAGGTCTTGTTTACAGAGTGAACAGTTGCAGTTGTTAAGGGTGTCATAGCTTTATGTTCATATTGAGATGCTTTTACCAAATTCCTTGTTGGTAGTAATGAGACAGTTAATATAGTGATTCATTTTTCTAATCCTAAGGATCTCAGCGTGCTGCTGCATTTCACTAGTGATGAGCTCTGTCACTGTTGTAGTGTAAGGCTGTGCTTTGTCCTAGGTGACAAGCTTAGCATGGAAGATGCCGAAAACATTATGAAACTTCTTTTGACCAACCACCTAGAGCAGAAACCTTGCCCATCATTTACTATCAATAAAATAGGAATTATTCCCCTTATCCCACTACTTGTTCTAACTACACATGGGCTCAAAAATACAATAAAGTAAATTTCCCAAGGTTTCCCTGGAAACCACCTGGCAGAACCTGAAACAGGAGAAAGTTCTGAATCTGAGGTCACTGCTCTCTTTGCAGTGGCTGTGTGGCCAGGTGTGCTTGCAGTCTCAGAGTGAATAACTAGGTTGAATTATCCAGCTTTTATTACAAAGAAAAATTTGAAAATGAGTCAGTAAAGCAAACTTTACATGGAAGAATAAGATGTGGAATATTTGGGCTTCACTTTTCCATATTTAGATTATGGTTTAGCTGTCTTTGTTAAAAGTCAGCCAGTGGCCTAGATAGGTGTTATTAGGGACTTGAATTTGGATTTAATGGATATTGTTGAGGTTTAAGGTTTTGTTCTCTAGACTGATTATTAAAAAATATAGGTTGCACAGTTTGTCTAAAAAATTTTCTGCTGGCTGTTGATGTACTCTGTGGAGTTGTTACTTCCACTGGCAATGTGCATTCTGCAGATTGTTCGCTTTATCACATTTGGAAACCTAATGTCTTGAGTCTTTCTTTTTTATGCAGGTTAACATTAGCAGAATACCATGAGCAGGAGGAAATCTTCAAACTCCGACTAGGTCATCTTAAAAAGGTAAGAACTGGTTGCAGCAAAGGCTTTTTGTGCAATATTCTGTGAACAAGGGTATTTCTCTGTAGAGGTCACTACTTGTTTGATAATCAAGAGGGTTTTGCGCTTGAAAGGGATAGCCAGGATTTTGTAATAATTTTTCCGGGGCAGTGGTATTCACAGATGATGTTCTTTGCTTCAATAAATAGATTTCTGTCCTTACAGTTAGGATTTCATGCAGAGTTCTACTTTTTTGATACATCTTCTGTCACTGTAACCTGCTTGGTGCTGTACTCTGAATGTGTGTAACATGGACCAAGGGAAGAAAATTATAAAAACACAACAAAAAAATGCAACCGTCATTGACTTTTCCAGTTCTTTGTAATATTGAGTAACCAATGTTATCAGTCCAATAAAATCTCTTGGGCTGTTGCAAACCAGTGCTGTTCAGGCAGCTGCAATGCACATTTGTTCTCAAATACCTTGGCCTCAGGAGGAACTGTACCTGCAAGTGAAGTTATATTTAGATAAGCTGTTGGTTACCTTGAAAGTGATTGCAGTGACCTATAAATAAGTTTTCTGGGACAGTTCAACAGATGAAATAGTGGGGAAAAAATAGATGTTTTCTGCCATTTCCTGGTTAGGTGTGGTCTCTGCTAAGGCCAAGGAGTTTTCTTTTGGAAATGAACCAAAGAAGAAGCAAATGTCTTGCTTGAGTGCCCCTTCCTTTCTCAGGTGGTGCTTGAGCTCTACATTTAGTTTTTTTCCTGTAACCTTGACACACAAGCTGAATGCAAGGCCTCATTAATGTGTCCGTACTCCTTGTTATTTTCTGTGGAAGGGAAAGTTACTGCACACCCAGAATCTGCTGGCAGTCTGCCCATTATGCTTTATTGACCTGTGAACAAAGAGAAGTGATATGGGCAGGAGAATGCAGGCATGCTGGCTCTACAGCTCCAACATTGCTCCAGGGATTAACTGCAGGTCCATATATCCTGGCATGTAACATTGCCACCCTGGAATGGAGGAATCCATTTGGAAATGGACCTTAATGGAAAATGAAGTAATGTGTTGGGATCGTGGCATTGTCTGAAGCTGTGCTTATCCTTCTCCGCTTTTGGAAACTGGCTCATTCTTTATATCTAAAAATAGAAGCCCTTGGAAAGGGAAGGAGTAGAGTCACAAGACAGATGGGTAATGGTGTCCCCTGAGTCACATACACAAATTGTACTGCTCAGGGAGCACGTTTTAATTGAGGTTTGCAGCCCTGGCCACAGTGATGTAAATTCTTGTGTCGTTTTTGAGGACACCAGAACTTCCAGCTAGGCAAATGCTATGGTAGAACTTCCACGTGGCATTGAGGAACACTCTGATCTGCTTGAGCAGTTACCACTAGTAGAATATAATGTCATTCTCTCACACTTCCCATCCTGTCCAGATGCTGCCCCATCCCATGTAGCATCATGACATTCCTGCTCTCACTGCTGAGGGTTGTCTTCTTTCTCTTTTCTCACCAGAACTGAAATTCCTTCAAAAACAGCTGCGTAGCACTTACTCAGGGAAGGAACAAGACCACAGCAACAAGGCTTGTTAATTACAGAAAATGTTATAAACAAGGAGGTGGAAAGGATATGTCTCCTCCTGTCAGTGTAGGTGTGAACAGAATTGCCCAGTCAGTTTTCATTCCTGTTACTTGCCACATGACTGCAAATTGACTCTGACTATCTCTCTGATCTCCCAGACAGATTTTATGCCAAAAACCTCTTAAGCAGTGGAATTGCATTTGTGTTTCCATAAATTGGGTGGAAACACTACCTGCAGTACCTTACAGAGCGTTGTGTTTTCCTTTTGGTTTTTCCTTGTGCAGGAGGAAGCAGAGATCCAGGCAGAGCTGGAACGGCTAGAGAGGGTTAGAAATCTGCACATCAGGGAATTGAAAAGGATACACAATGAAGATAATTCACAGTAAGCATATGGGATTCATCAGGGATAAGAACTTAAAGTAATTTTTATTTGTGCTCTACATAATGAGAAACAATATTTTCATATGGGAAACACTTAATCCTTTTAAATTGATGTTGTAACTCAGTATTCACTTGATTGGGAGGTGGTACAGTTATAGCTTGAAGTTCGCATAAGAAAAAGGCTTCCAGGTGCATCAAGGTACCATTAAATAGTCGTTCATTGGTGCAGAGTGATCAAATAGCACCAAATTTGTCAGTCATTAACATGATTATATTTCTCTGAAATTGGTCTGAAAGTGAAAATGTTGTTGCTTAGCTGTGCAATAGCTATAATTTATTGTGCAGAAGATAATATTTTTCTGTCTTCTTGAACTGTGTCTTTCTCACCAGATTTAAAGATCATCCAACGCTAAATGATAGATATTTGTTGCTACATCTTCTGGGTAGAGGTGGCTTCAGTGAAGTATATAAGGTAACTTGGAAGTGGCAATCTGGTGGAATCTGGATCTGCAGGAAGCAGAGTTTTTACACTTGTTTTCTCAGTGCTGTGTGAGTTACAGATGGGAGAAGGGAGGACAAAGCTCGTGGTGCATCTGGCTTGCATTAGATATCAGAGTTGAGGTTTTCAGGTGTTGACCTTGTGCTCAGGGATCAAATTTCCTTCAAATATGTGTCAAAAAATGTTGCACCAAGTCTTCAATTTTTGTTAGGACAAAGAAGCAAACCACTTGTTTCTTCAAATGCTACACACAAATACCTGCAGTGGCTAAGACCTACTGAGATGGCACAGCAAGTCTGAACATCTCTGTAAATAAAAGAAAATAGCTCCAATAATAAGAGCAAAGCCTGTACTTCCTGGAGGTATAAGGCTTTGTTTCTGGTGCCTTTGTTTTACCCTTTGAAAGCAGACTGGGGCAGTGTGTGTGTGTGTAGTTTTGGGACTTCCTTAGAGATGAGGATTCCTGGTGTGTCAGCACTCTTAACAGCCAAGACCTGGGATACTTTGGTGCTTGCTATTTGACTATTACACTTAGAGCTGTTCCAGTTCTCAATATTCCCCGTTTGTACTCGAAGTTTGGAATTCATGTTGAATTTGGCTTGAATGGAAATAATTGTGCCAATACAAATATTGGAAACTTCATGGTGCTTTATTATTTCGATGCAGCACAAAAATAGGAACCTAAAATAAGGGGACTAGACTGATCAGATGGGGGGAAAAAAGTGTGAGCTGTGTGTAAGTACTTTGAGCTGCTTTGCTGACTAAGCGGATAGTTTTGGCTTCACGGAGGAAACCAAGAGGGTATGACTGTTTCCTACCTGCCTGCTCTTAAGAGTTGTAACTGTTATTAAAACAAAGAAATGCTTAGCCCTTCTTCTTCAGGGTCTTGGCCAATCTGTTAAGCATTAGGAATTAAGTAGACAGCTTTTGAGATGAACACACATTATGCCTGTTTGCTTACACAGCATTTTGTCCTGTCCTGGAAATCATTGTATTATTGTTGCTGCTCTCAGGCAAGGTAGAAGATTTCTGCATTGCTCCGTTAGTGCAATTTCAACGGTCCATTCTTTAAGGACTGTTTAAATAATAAAAAAAGTAGAGGAAAGGATAAAGCACAAGATCACACAGCACTGCCATTGAATTCTCCAGCTTTTATATGTGCTGAAACATTATGCTCCAAGTTGGAGAGCTGAGCTACCAGTGTGAAACAAAGCATTGAAAAATCTTCGGTATTTTGGTGGGTTTTTTTATTAACCCAAGTGTAGAAAATGCATTTTGGACTTGAGGGAATAATAACAGGGCCTTTCCCAATATAAAAACTGTCTGTATTTTGGTAATTTGGTTTTCCTGGTCCCTTTGTAACTCTGGTAGTAAAATGCCAAAATCAGTGTAGCGCGAGTTAAATTCTGTGGGGAGGTCAGATCAAAGCACAGAATATTCAATTGTTTTCAGAGTTGCTTGAATTCATTAGTGCAACTTATGACATCAAAATATGGGTTTGCTTTTCCCTCACTGTGTTTTAATGTTGATTTCTGGGGTGGGGATATTGGTTTGTTAGAGCTTGTCTGATTTTGCAGTATTAACTTGAGCCTGTGATTCCTACTGATTTTCAGCTCTTCTCTCTGCAGGCATTTGATTTAACAGAACAGAGATATGTAGCTGTGAAAATACACCAGTTAAATAAAAACTGGAGGGATGAGAAGAAAGAAAACTATCACAAGTAAGTGAGTTTGTAAAGCAGCCAGCCATGTTTCCCAGTCCCTCCTGCATTTGGTTATCCAGTGCCTGTGAACAAGCTGCCAGTTTTTTCCTGTTTGCCACATTTCAAAAACCACTTTCTGTCCCAGTAGCTACTTGCAAAAGTTCTGGTCAGATGAGAAATGTTTTAAATGTGTGCATATACACAGAGTTTTGTATAAGCCCTGTGCCTCTGCATTTTAAAGCATCAGTTCTCTCTGAGATAAGTGCTGAAGTGGTTTCTCTCCAAAAGCAGTTCCATGGGAAATGGTTTTTCCTGCCCATCTTTCAGGTACACAGGAGCTGCACTGTGCTCTCTGGAAGCCCCCCCCCTTCTCTTTCCTTCCTAGAATAAGTAATCCTAATTGTGGCTTTCTGCCACCTGAGGGGAGCTGCAAGAAAGATTAAAAGAGGCTATTTACAAGGGCCTGGAGTGACAGGACAAGGGAGGAATGGCAACCTGACAGAGAGCAGGGTTAAATTAAATATTAGGAAGAAATTCTTTCCTGGAAGCCATTTGCTGTTGGTTACTCTTGCTCCCTATTGCCATGGGTTATATAACTCTGCAGAATGACAGCCAAGCCTTCTCCATAGGACTTTCAAGGTAAAGCTGTGTTCTTAATTCCCCAGCAAGTCACTGGGACAAACTAAGCTGAATTTGAAGCCCTGGAAATTAGGCTGTTAAGCATCATGTAATTTTTCTAGAACTTGCTGATTTTTGTATTCAGCTATCTTGGATCTCTTAAGGATTTATGAGGTTATTCTATTTTGGCAAGCAGTACCATTAATTAAGATGAGTTATCTTGTAGTATTGCCAGGGTTGGAGCTGAACTCATTGGGTTCTATGGTTCCCAAGAGCTGTTCTGTGCAGTTCCTCCTTCACTGGATTTTTCTGAAGCTGTCTGAGGAATGTGCATGGGTTTGATTGAAGCGGGATGCTGTGTGGTATGTCTGGACTCACTATCTGAAGAAATTAGAATTAAGTCATTGTATGACTAATGCTCAGACTTTGCTGTTTTCAGACATGCATGTAGAGAGTACAGAATTCACAAAGAACTGGATCACCCTCGAATAGTTAAACTATATGACTACTTCTCACTGGATACTGACTCGTAAGTTGTGTTGCTCTGTCCTTTCCCATGGTTTGACCTATTCGCTAAAGGCAAAGTATTTAAAACTTTTCCAGGAGAGTCCACATCAAGGTGTCCATATTAATGTTAGACTTTGACTGTGTTAGACTTTACTGCAGAGATAAAATGAGACGTACTTCCAGCATACACTGGTTTTCCAGAGACTCCAGCTCACAAACCAGTGTGGGTGTATTCTGTCAGATGTGGTGCTTTACAGGTAGTGCTCCTCTTGGCCCTGGGCAAATGCCACAGCTGATACAGCTTTCAGCCTCTGGTTCTTTAATGGGAGATCTCTGACCTTTCTACTGTTGAGCATTGAGGCCTGTGCTCCTGGTAGCTTACTTTTAGAAACAGGTTAATAGGCTGAAGGACTCTTAATTTAAGATATTGGCCAAATAGGTGAGTTACAGGCGAGCAGTAACAAAAGTATTCTGGTTTTTGTCAGGTGACTTAATTGCAACACCTGTTCTTCTTTCAGGTTTTGTACAGTGTTAGAATACTGTGAGGGGAATGATCTGGACTTCTACCTGAAACAGCACAAGCTAATGTCGGAGAAAGAGGCACGATCCATTATCATGCAGATTGTGAATGCTTTAAAATACTTAAATGAAATCAAACCTCCCATCATACACTATGACCTTAAACCAGGTATGCTGTGCTGACATGCTTAAGGATGCTAAGGAAATGTAGTGGGTTACAGGTAATACGAGGAAGTTTCCTCTGGTCAGACAGCAAAAAGAAGACAGGACTGTCTGGGAAACCTAACTTGCAAGAAGAAAAAAAAGAACATAGAATGCATGGAACATTTGGAAAATGCTTTAAGGATGTTGTCTCCAAGAATTGCAACATAAAACAAGGAGGTGTAACATTTTCAAGAATGAGACCTTGAACCACCAAGTGGCTATGTTTGTTTTCCTAACATCCTGCTTATATTCTGCTGTTGAGAGCTTCTGTTATTGCTTCATAAAGGTTCCCATAATTACTGGTGTGCTTCATGTTCCCATTCTTCTGGCTTATTCTTTCTGTAATCTTCTGGCTGAAAATTTGACGGCAGAAGCTAATTTTGAAATGTTCGTTTTTTTCGTATTGTGTGTCAGCTCCCAGAGCTGAGGACACACAGTCAGACTGCTCAGGTTTGCCTTTGAGTTAATTCAGTTACATCTGCCCTGGAGAAGATCCTCCCCAAATGGTGGTGTATATTTTCCTTCTACCACTGGGGCAGAGCCACAAGGGGGAAAATGGAAATGCTCTGGTTTGGGATGGTGCATATTGGCTACGTAGCTTTTTTCCTAGTCCAGTAATTTCATCCATCTCTTCGGGCAGTTATCCCTGGCTCGTCTGCCGGTACTGGCGGCGCCTCATCGGCATTGTGTTACTGTTTTGTGATGTGGGTGTTGTTGCATCAGCGTGAGGAATGTGCACGGGAGATGGTGCTGTTGCACTGGTTGTAGTGACCCCATTTCCTCCCTGGCTGTTCCCAAGTTGTCTGAGCTCTGCCTGCAGCTGCCTAGAGCTGTGATTCATCCACTGCCATCACACACAGTTCTGCTACTTTATTGTAGGCTTGGAGAAAAACAGTGGTGATCTGACTTCTTGATGGATTTATGAAAGCCTCTTGCCTAAGCAGTAATTGTCCTTTTTGAGCTTAGAAAGTCACTGGGGAGTACTGTCAGGAAGGAGAGAGTTTCTGGCATGTTGAGAAGACAGGGCAAGTCAGAACTTCTGGGCAGAATGAGTCATAACTGTGTATGTGTACTTCTCTCCTTAATCCTCCTTTTTGACTTGCCCTTCCAATGGGACCTTTGGGAGGAGTCAAAACAGCCTGGACTTGAAGCTCATTTAGCTAACAGGGCTCAGAATCTGGAGGCTCCAAGCAATATGAGGTCACCAGGTCATTCAAGATGGGCAGATCAGCTCTAGCATTTGGTGGTCCCTGAGTTGTCTTTGAAGTTCAGGGTCTTGAGAGTTGAAACATCTGCTACAGCTTACTGTAGGCCTCTTGTGCAGTGCAGGGCTCAATGCAATTTTATTTTTCCTAAGGGTTATTTCCTTCCTCTGTCTAGGTAACATTCTTCTAGTCAATGGTACTGCATGTGGAGAGATAAAAATCACAGATTTTGGACTTTCCAAAATCATGGATGATGACAGCTACAATTCAGTTGATGGCATGGAGCTGACATCGCAGGGGGCTGGTACTTACTGGTAAGTGATGCCTGGGGCCACTTGCAAGTTAAGATTAGGAACAGTTTATAAACACTGACAGCTTTGGAAGTGTGTCAGCTCTGTGTACGCTGCCATTGGCTGTGACAGCTTGACACACTGGAGGTTTGAGACCCTGGAAACTGCTCTTGCTGTCACACAGCTTCTTTTGAGGCTGGTAGCTTTTCACTGTTCAATAGGTCAGTGTTAGAAAACCAGCTCGTATTCAAAAGGCTGGTGAAAAACTGCACATACTGCTGAAATAGCGAGTTCTGGGGTGGGGTTTGGCTGCTCTTTCACAGTCCAGAGTGGCTCCGTCTCACAGCTTAAGCAAGAACGAGGGAAATACTGTACCTATTTGGAAATTCAGGTGCGTCAGGGACATGAAAAGAGTATTCCTCTGAAATGAGGAGGTGAAGATCCATAGTTAGCTCTCTTTTACGAAAATATGTAAATCTCACAGTGTTGTCTATAGCCAGAGCTTTACTTGAATGTTGTGTTTTCAGCAATTCCTTTATCTTCTGTGCCAAGTGTCACTGTATCACCCTTGGCTGAGAGCAGACCCTCGGTGAGTGCCACTGAGTGTGACTCTTAGATGTCACCCAAGCTGCAAACTGTCACCATGGGCAACAGAAGATTTGTTCGGCCATCGTACA
Organism: Phainopepla nitens; assembly: GCA_013400175.1. NCBI lineage: Eukaryota > Metazoa > Chordata > Aves > Passeriformes > Bombycillidae > Phainopepla > Phainopepla nitens. Next base: position 62,551 of record VXBQ01014567.1, on the reverse strand, counting down.
GCTTTGTTCTGTACCTAAAAATGAAACTAGCTGTACCCTGAGTGAAGCTGAGTGTCTTTAACTGGGGCATGGCATCTGGGGTTGTATTTCTAAAAATACATATTTTGTCTGCGTGCTTTCATTGTGGAATTGTTGGCCAAGCCCTTTCAACAGCAAATACCAGTTCTGAAGATAAAAGAGAATGGGCTTGTTTTACATGCTCTGGTGAAAAGAAACTGACTGTGCTGACTAGCTCAGAACACGAGTGTCTGGAGAGTCCTTGGGATCACTATTCCCATAAGGAATAGGCATTGGTGATCTTGACCTGGAGATGCACAGGAATTAAATGCAACCCTTGTGTTCCAAGCCAGTATCTGATCATAGTATTTTCTGTTCTAACGGAAATCATGGAAAATACTTGAAGCTGCTACTCATAACTTCTTAACACTTCCTTCTAATCAGGTATTTGCCACCAGAATGTTTTGTGGTTGGGAAAGAACCTCCAAAGATTTCAAATAAAGTTGATGTCTGGTCAGTGGGAGTCATCTTCTATCAGTGTCTATATGGCAGAAAGGTAAGAAGGCGTTTAATTACTTTTCTTAGTGGTGTTTTCACAAACCTTTTGGGAGACAACCCAGGCTTCTGCTTCCTTCTCCACAGACTTAGAATGTGCTCCCTTGTCTCCTTGCCATCAGTTCCAGGGCAGAGTCCATGCTAATGGAAGTGGGGAGCATAGACTAGGCTGGGTTGTGCTCTACCTTTAGCATTTCCTTCAGAAAAGACGTTCTGCAGAACATCTTTTTCCACTGGGCATGTTCCCACTGAGGCCGTTTCAGGCAGGATGCATGTGTCATTCATGGTCTGAGGTTTTTGGTCTGGTCTTGTCTGTGACACTTTCAATGCCCTGAGTCTTTGCTGGTCTTGATGGCTGCAATTGCTTAGGAGGGAAAAAAAAGTAGGTACAAAGACCCACTTCAGAAGTTTTTAGGATGGCTTTTGGAAGGGAAGAGCGTGGGTCAGAAAAGGTGAGTTGTTATGAGAGAAGGTAGTTTGCTTTATGACAGCAGGAGAGAGAGGATGGAGAAGGGAAAAGGTTCCATGGGCTCTTGTTTTTGGGAGTCCCTGGTAACCAAGTGTTGTGAAAGCTGGGGCTGACACATGTGCTGCTCAATGCTGTCGATCAGACACATGGAACCAGCCCAGCAGAGACAAGTGGGTGAATCTGTGCCAGCTCAGATGGATGACAAATGCTGTAGGAGACCCCCCAAGGTCTGGAAGCAGGTGGAGCTCCCTACTGGCCAAGCCAGACAAGTTCCAGCTTGATCACTTTTGTTCAGTTGAGTGTGGGAGCAATGTGTCCTGGTCCTGTGGTATCCACAGCACCTTCCCAGCAGTTGTGGGCTGCTTGCCTGGAAAAATGCTGATGTCAGGAAATAAACAGTAGAGCTACAGGTTTTTTATGCCTGTCACCAACTTTTAACAATTTCTTTCTTTCTTCTGGTAGCCCTTCGGTCACAACCAGTCGCAACAGGATATTTTGCAGGAGAACACAATCCTGAAAGCTACTGAGGTGCAGTTCCCTCCAAAGCCAGTAGTCACACCAGAAGCAAAGGTAAATCTGCATGAGGGTCAGGTAGCACAGGCAGTTCCAGTCTCCTGATTTCCATAAAACCAGCAGGAGTCTTGTTTTTAATGCTCACCTATCACACAGTGATCAGTGGCTTTGCTTTTCCCATCCTTGGAGGCGTTCAGGGCCAGGCTGGATGGAGCTCTGAGCAGCCTGGTCTAGTGAAAGGTGTCTCTGCTCATGGCAGGGAGGTTGGAATGACATGAGCTTTAAGGTCCTTTAAACCCAAACCATTCTGTGATTCCATGGTTACTGCAACTGTCAGGCTGAGCATTGAACACTGTGTGCCTCTGCCCATGCTTCTCCTGGTAGAAGATGAGCTTTAGTGCAAGAGCTGGGCTGTGTCTAGGGAAGGAATTTCAGCTCTGGGGTTGTCACGTTGGCCCTGCTCCCAAAGATTCAAAAGCTTCCTGTTTCTGTCATAGAAAACTAATTATTGCTTTGGCTTTGGGGTACTGCAGGCATTCATCAGGCGGTGTCTGGCCTATCGAAAGGAGGACCGGATAGATGTCCAGCAGCTGGCCTGTGACCCCTACTTGCTGCCTCACATCCGCAAATCTGTATCCACAAGCAGCCCAGCTGGAGCTGCAATTGCATCAACCTCTGGATCATCCAATAACAGCTCTTCAAACTGAGACAGAGTCATAGGCCAAAAACTGCTTGAGAAACTGGCAAAAAGACTTTCGGAAACACCTTTGGAACAGAGGAATCCACAAGGGTCTCAAGAAACCTGTACCAGGTGCTTTTTTCTCTTGCTTTTTTCCATCCATAGAGCATGACAACATCAACTCTCATCAAGAAAGCCTTCAGCATCTAGGCCAAGCCATGTGGATAGAAGATGGCTTGAGATTTATCCAGTCAGTGACCACAAAAGAGTGGCTGCTCTGAGCAAGGAGGGGAAACTCAAGAAAAAATACAAAAAGACATGGTTCCATGTACTGTGAACTTCTGAACATGCAGCCTTGGGGAATCCAGGATGCCGTGTGTGCTTCATATGAAGAATGTGGACTTTGGAAAAGAGACTGGGCTAGTCCAGTGTTGATATTTAAACATTGTTCTTTTTCTTTTAATAAAGTTTAGGTAACATCTCCTGAAAAGCTCGAAGCACCAAGGTTCAGCTGGGGATGGTATTTGACTCTTTGCCCTTTGGAGGGGAAAAAAAGTTGATCCTGCCTGTTCATGGCACTAGAGTTAGTGTTTTACCCCTAATTAATTTCAATTTTTTAAAAATAACAAAATTTTTGGAACGAAACAGTTTTCTGGTCTCAGTGAAACCCGTATTAGCAGGTTTGTGGCAGTGTCCATTCTGCAGCTGGTGCAGCTTTCTGCTCCTGTAGGGGGTGGCCTCTTAGGAATGATTCACCTTCTCAGGACGATGGTGAAGCCCTGGGAGAACAGGCCTGTGTCACTTTGTGATCAGAGCAGGTCACAGCTCAGGCTGCCACAAGTCTCAGCTGCTGTTTCATCGCTCTCGCAAGGGTTGCACCTTTTTAATGTGTTGAAGTGCTGTTTTTGCAGACCCAGCCCATCATGCTCATACCGAGCTCTCCACACTTGTGAGCCTGATCTTGGCTGGCAGGCAGAGAGTGGGCGTGGATTGGAGCACGGCTCAGGTGTCACAGGTGTGATCTGTGTCCTCACAGCTCTCTACTGATCCGGTTCATGTTGGAGTATTGCGAAGCTGAAGCCTTGTCTGCTCTTCTTCATTGGGCGACTTGGCAGCAAAGCTTCCTCTCTCCCTTAACGCTTTTCAAACTTGCTGACTCATGAAACTTGCTGCTATCCCTGCATCTGATAGCAGGGAATCTGAGGGCGAGGAATGAGATAATGTTCTTGAAAGGAGCAAACACCCTAATTATTGTCTCCTTCCTGTAATCTGCCTGGAGGGGTCTTGTACCTTCAGCTGGATCTGCCTGCTGTAAAATGGGAGCCTCCCACTCTGCTTCCTTTTCCCTCCCGCATTGAAGGAGAACTGAAAACACAAAAAGCACAGCAACTGAACATGTGGCAGCCAGGTTGGAATGCTCCTAACATGTGGCAGGAATTCTCTTAGCCAGAAATATTTAAAGATGCAGTGTTGAGGAGTGGGGTTTGTCCCCAGGGGGTGATGAGTACTGCACTACTGCAATTCAGGATGGTGATTAAAAACCAAACCCAGTCCCTAGACCACTGTGGGCTGGGGGATCCTTTGTGGGACAACTCCAGGACTGTACCTACAGCTGTGGCAGGCTGTGGGCTGTTTGGGTGGCTCTGTTACCCCAGTGGCATCTCCTGGCAAGTGCTGTTCTCCATCATGCACTCAGAACTGCCACTTGTCTGCCTTATTGTAAGCCATCATCTACAACTACTGTGCTTAAACCTGATCAGGAACTTGTTAACTGAGAAATGGAACAGTCTGTTGGAATTAAGCAGCAGACGAGGGAAGTGGAGAATTCTGCTGCTTTGATTTTTCTTACTATTTCTGTAGTGACTCTTGGGCTTTTAATTGGAATTACTCCCTTGCAGCTGCATTTAAGGTGGTGTCTAAACTGCTGTAGTGTTTTAGACAAAGAACAGAAATACTGCATCTTTAAATCCTCAGCCATCCTCTCTTAGCCCTTTCCATGCCTGCTGCTCTAAGCCAGAGGTTAATTGTCCAGCAAGCAGCTTCAACACGTTTATTCAGCCTCTGTCAGGAGAAATCAGGGTTGGTGCTTCATCCCATTTGCCAAAACTGGTGATTTGGTGTCTGTCCACATCGGGGAGAATTCTAAAAGGGTTTTTTTCTCTCCTGATCCCATTGTTTCTTGGCCATCCAGTGTGTGCATCTCTGTGGGTGTGATTAGTTTTTGTGTCAGAAGCATTTATTCCTGCTGTGCGACACCCATCCAGGGCCAGGGGACAGTGACAGCCTTTTGGGGCTGATAGCAGGGAAGAATCCTGGCAGAATTCTGGCTGCAACACTTCCCTTGTTAAGATGGGTTTCACTTCCAATAACAGACCCTATTGCCACACTGTTCATTTACTTAAAGTGTATGAAGAATTTGTAACTTAAACCAGGCCAGACTGTTTTGGCTCTACCCAACAGATGAGACATGGATATTAAAATAAGTTTTAAGAAACTGATTTTCTTGGCTTTTACTGTTTTTCTGCTCTTGGCAGTGGCATGAGCTCTCTTGCAGTGGCTGCACAGAGATGACACGGGACAGGATGAGGAAGGATGGAGGAAGGGTGCATTCTGTAGCTCAGAGGAGTGCGATCTCTGCATCAGAGGGGGAATCACTGAAAATTACTGAGTAACTTAATTACTGGTGTTCATCTTGTCCTGGAACACAAATTAGAAAGGTGAGGTGGGTTTGTCCATCATTTCCTGTAGAATAGCAACTGACTTTAGAAGCCATATATGTTGAGGACATAAAAAAACACCTTTTCTCTTGATGCAAATCTGTGGTTCACAACCCTCCCCAGCCCATGCACACCCAGGTCTCCCCTCTCAGTCACCCACACTAACCACACTGAGCAGTGATGAAACTCAGCTCCTTTAATTTCTTGGGACTGGGCCTTGTCAGCTTTACAAAAATACGGAACAGAAAATTAAAAAGGACCTTGGCAGCTGAAGATGTTGAGCCTGTTTGTATCTGGAGGGGCAAGCGCTCCTCCACAGGCAGGTGGAGCCACTGTGCTGGGCATCCCTAGGCATTCCCCGGGAGCCACCGCCTTACCTGCCTCCCGAGCTGCTTCCCAGGTGAACAGTCACCAGGCCCCAGGTTACTCTGCAAACCTGACCTGACCTGACCTTCTCTGTGCCTGAAGTCAAACTCAGTGAGTGCAAGTGAAACCAAATACTGAGTGAGCTTGGCTCCCTCCCTGCCGCTGCAATTGATCATTTTTCAGCCCCGTGTTCCCGTTCAGATGATGTGACACCGATGTGGGCCAGGAGAGGCAGCAGTGGTGCTTCCGTAGCATCAGCGGCATCATCATTGTCCCGCAGCGGGTGCATGTGGGGGGGACACACCTTGACACCCGCAGGATCAAGACTCACCAAGGGGCTGCGTCGCTGGATGCTTTGCCTCCTACATTCACAGTGGGGAGTCATGCTATAAATGAGCTTCCCTCTGCTAAATGGGCCAGCCTCAGTTTATTTTGTGGCCTGGCAAACCCACGTGAGCTTTGCAGCCACTGCCGGTGTCTGCCTGGGGTCTGCTGCTGGGAGCACGTTGTTTTCTGGGTGCTACATAAGCTTGGCTCGAGTAGCCTTAGCCTAAACCTTCCTACACCCAGCATGGAGGAGAAGAGGAAACTTTGGAGTGTGTGGGAGCATAATTAGGCACAGCCCTGACTCCCATCCAGCCTGGACCTAATACCACATGCTAATGCGTCTTTGCAACGAGACACTGATTTTCCACGGCTGCACATGGCTCTGCCTTTGGTCTCTGCTTCTCCCTTGCCCCTGCGCTGCCCTCAGGGGCAGCTGGATGCCCCCTGGCCATCACCCTGGGTGGGGGCAAAAGGCCAAACAAACGCAGAGCAGCTCAGCCTCCCCTCACTACATTCACACCCAGGAGCAGGCTCTTGGCCACAAGGACACTATTGTCTGTTCTGGGAGTGGGTCTGAGACACATTCCCATTCCATGCTTTAGCTGCTTGGGGGTTTGAAGGCCAGAAGAAGCTGCTAGCTTGTGCTGATGGTGAGGAGCTGCATACTGCCACCAGCTCCATGTGCTCGTCCTTGCTCCTCTGTGCTCCCAGCCTGCATCTCCTGGGATGGGTTACTGTAGTCTTTATTCTCCCTCCATCTTCAGCTGCAGCTTGTGTTTCATTCACTCTGCTGCTACTCGTTTCCAAACACATTCAGTGAAGGGGAGGCTTTAGTGCTTTGAGCTGATTCAGGAAAGCCTGAAAATAGAGGTTATCTGCCCCGGCAGTGTGGGATGAGCCTCACCAGCCCCCAGGCAGCCATGTCCAGGAGCTGCTTTCGCATCCTCTGTTGCTTGGGCTGCAGGGATGGTGCAGAGCAGTGCCATGGTCCAACTGGAGTTAAAATACAGGGATGGAGACAAAAATGCAGGAATGAAGCTAAAAATGTAGGGATGCTGTGAGCAGCCGCAGGATGAAGACAGGGAGATTCAGCCTTGTGTTCAGGCCAGATCTCCCATTCCCACCTGGGCTGCCCTGGGGAACACCAGCAGCAAAATTGTAAGATGATTGGCTCTGCTTTGCATGCAGGGGAAGAAAAAATCCAGAGCTCTGCTCAGCCTGTCCTCTCCCGACTGAACACACCAGCTGTGTGGGAGTCATGAGCATGCGCTGCCCTGTCGGCAACTGCCTTGCTCTTGGCTCAGCTCTGCATCAGGATCAGGACTCCAAACCTGCTTTGTTCAGCATTGGCTCATCCCAGCTCCCACTAATCCTGAAAATCCATGCACTCACACCCAAACCCAGGAGAGTGGCTGGGATTGATGCCAAAACCCCTTCAAGCTAAAGAAACTGGTGAGGGATGGAAGTGGAAGGGGACATGCCCGTGGCTCTGTGGTCCCATACCCGCTTCTGGCAGGAGGAAGATGCCGTTCAGGATGTGCTGTCCTCCACTACTCTCCAGCTGCTTTCCCTCCCCACTCTGCAGCCCAGTTCTGCCAATTTGCTCTTGAGTCATGCAGAGAAAGTGTTTTACTAAAAGGCAAATTTCTTGTAAATGCCTGGAATTCCCTCTCTGCCCCTTTCCAGGAGCCCTCCAGGGGAGGCCAGGCAGGAAGGAGAGGCAACAGGCTCAGAAGGCAGCACTTCTCCTTAGGCAGCCCCCAACCTTGTCTCGCCCCCGCAACGGAAGGCCAGGATCTCAGCAGTGGCCCTCACAAGGCTGGAGCGTCCCGAAATTCCTCATGGCAGCTCCAAGCGAGCACATCTGGTTTTAATAAATTATTTGCAGCTTGAACTTTCCTGACTTTTCAGGGCTGCAGAAGATAGAGCAGCAAAGAGCTCTGAGAGCTGCCGTGTCCCACAAAGGGACCCTCTTTGCAGTGCTGGGAGACAGCAAAGTTGGGAAGGAGGTCAGGGAGAATGGGGCTGACCAAGCACGTTAAGGGACCCTGGCAAAGCTCCATCTGCTCCTTGCAAGAGCTGAAGGGACAGTTGGGCTGGAGGCAGGGAAAGGGCCCTTCATTTTGGCCAGGATCCCTCTACCCGCAGCTGAGTGTGGAGGGGCTGATCCTAAACACTGTATTTCAGCTCCTGGGAGAGGAGTACAGGAAGTAAACAGGAGGTGCCTCCCGACACTCCCTGCTTGGTGGAGCCTCAGCCACCAGCACCGAGATCACTTTTGCAGTGTTGACCCCTAATTAGAAAACCAAACCCTCAGGAGCATCAGTATGGGGCCCTGATGACAACCAACATGCCTGGAGCTGTGGAGGAGCTGAGCCCCGACATGGTGTCCCCAGGCTTTTCCTCAAAGGGAAGGGTGCAAATGCAAAGCTTGGGGATGAGTCCCTTGCTGCACCCCCATGGGGTTCCCCACCAAACCCCACGTCTCAGCAAGAGGATACCAATCACTCTCACTGCCTGCAATGCAAAGCCTGGAGCTTGGAGAGGGAGCTGGACTGGTTGTTCTCTCTCCAACAGAGAGAGCGACGTGGCCATTCCCTGCTGCTGCTGCTGCCGGCACAAGGGAGCAGGAGCCAGCAGACACCAAGACAGCCTCTTCCTCAAGCAGTGACCTCAGTGCACAGTGCCTGCCAGGTGGGTGTTGATCTTGGCCCAACCAGTCCTACTGGGGGCCAGGATGAGGCCGAGCCGGCGCTGAGCTCTTGTCAGAACCTGGCAGGTGCTGCTGGACCCCAGCAAAGCAAAGCCTCTCACACCAAAGTCCCCCGACAGCTACTGCCCACAGGCAGGATTTTGCTCTCCTGGAGCCCTCAGTCCTGTAGAAAGCTATGGGCTGGGGGGGAACACCCTTGGAAGAGTGCAACAGAGCAGGATATGCTTCCTGCCTGGTCAACAGGTCATAAATAGACCCTTAGAACCTGCCAGTCCTCAGAAGTGGGCAGACCCTCCCTTCAGAAAATCTGAAGGTTACAGATGCTGTCCACAGGTCCCCAAATCATTTCCTCTACCTCTGGCACAAACAAATGTACCCCCTGACAGCTCCAAACTTAGTAAGTCATGGGGTGTCTCACTGCCACTAAGTACCCCAGCTCCAAATCTGAGGTTTCTCTCCCACCCTTATGGTTGGGTCCCACTCCGTGCTGGTGATGTATTTTGCAACCTGCTGAGCATCCTGACTGACCCGTTTTCTCCCAAGTGCTCCTGACCAGGTCAGACCTCCAGCCAAAGGCAGGCAAGTGGCTTGGATCTATCTCCAGAAATGCTTTTCAAACCTTCTGCAGGATGACTTTCACTCGAGCCAATGATGTTTCACCCCATCCCAATGCAGTCCCTCCACTTTGATCACTCCCTACACGGGATGCTACTTTGGCCAAAACCCAGAATTTATTTTTCCAATTAAACGACAGATACAGATGCTTTGGCTGTGGGAATCAGCTACTGACACTGAATATCCCAAGTAATCCTGGGATAAACCCATTGCTCCCAGTCAATCTCCCCAGGCAAGGAGCTCTCCTGAGATTGTGGCCAGAGGAGCAGTTGGCAGTCCCCTGCATGCAACCATGTCTGCTTGTCCTTGTCTGACAGCAACTCATTAGGGCCAGAGGGGTCAGACAGCCTGGAAACGTCCCAAGGGAAAGAACATATTTCCTCCCGATCCACTCTGTCAAGTAGCGACTCAGCTGGTACTAAACTGGATTGGGAGGAGAGTAGGTAAGAAGCCGTTGGCCTGTGTTGAAGAAATTAATTAAGAAGTGCTAATTATCTGCTAATCACATGCAGCATAGGGGCCTCAAGACACAGGATGAACAAGGCCAGGAAGCGGCAATGTTCCATGGGATCCAAAGCTTTTTGACTCTGCTGTGTTCCTTCTTTCGGATGGGTTCAACTCTTTTGAAAGGGATGTCAGGTTTGTCTGGGATGGGTGGAGGGTCCCACTCATGGGACTTCACAGCCCCATCATGTCCAGCCACTGCCCCAGTGGTGGCAGTGGGTGGCATCCCTCTGGAGTGGCCTCCAGGTTTTCCAAGATAGGAGCGAGGATCTGGATGATTCCTTCCTCTCCTCTGGGCTGTTATGCTTGTTTCCTGTGGCAGCCATCGAGGCCAGCAAGGCCTTTCTCTCAGTGCAGTTAAAAAATAATGCCTTCTTCAGAAAAACCAACAGCCCAGGTACTGATGTGCCTAATTAGCCCCCCTAGAGGGTTTACACCCCCAAAGCCCATCCTGGCACCAGCCTGAAGGTCCTTCCTGCCTTGCTGGGAAACAACAGATTCCTTTATTTTCTGAAGAACAGCCAAACCATGGCTGGCTCACACCCGCTCCTCACCTCCTCAGGGCTTTGTACCATCTCAAGACCAGATCCTGCTCCCTGCTCAAGGGAGCTCTGCCATTGGCTTGGTCTCATCAAAAGCATAATCTCCCCTGAATTTGTATGGCAGAGTCTGTGTGTCAAGGACTGAGTGACCCTCCCTGCACTGCTCAAATCTCAGGAGAGCTCGAGGAGGTGAGGCTTCCACACCCTCAGGGGGGCTCACACAAGAATGGGCACCAAAGGGATGCAGAAAGCCAGGAATATAGCAACTTCCAGTGTTTTCCATGTATACTGCCTTCTTTGGGTGGCTTTTGGGGCCATGGGCAGCCCTGCTGGAGTGGAGGTGTGAAAATAAAAGTTCAAAAGTTCTTTAAAACTTCTTACAAGCCTTTTATGTTCAGCTCCCTGATGTGGGATATACCTGCATCGCGGATATTGTGGATGTTCTTTGTCCCATGCCCTCAGCAGAGCACCAGAAGCTGGAGAGCTGCACCAGCACCCCACGGCTGGAGGGACAGGGCTTGCGGTGGAAGATGCAGCGAGCTGCGTCCAAATTCAGCCTCCACAGCTGGACTGGGAGCTGCCCAGCTCTGTGTCACAGGGAGGGATGGAGGAGGATCCAGGTGGGCTGGCTGTGCTTGGAATGAGATAACTCTGCTGGGCAACCAGAGTGTAGCAAGCAACGACGTGTGGTGGGAGCTCACGGCAGCCCTTGGCTGCTCTTTCCGGCGAGGTGAGGTCCCACGCTGAGGACCCGCGGCGGTACCCGAAGCGGGACTGGCGGCACCGCGGGCATCTCCCCCACACCCTCGGCCCCGCACCGGGGCATCGCGACCACCCGGGATGTGTAGAGGGCTGCGTGGATACTTTGCTGGGGGAGCCAGCTATCCCCGGGCGTCTGCAGGGATGCCCTGGCCAGGCTGGGCTTCGCTTCTGCCGCCCCCCCGCTTCACCCCCGGACCCCCTGCCCAAGCGATGCGCTGCAGCGGGCGGAGGTCCCCCCCGGGCTCGGGCCGCGCCCCGCTCTCTCGCTGCCGCTGGGCCGGACCCCGGTCTGCTGACGCAGTGTCTGAGCGCGGCGCGCACGCTTCGAGTTTTTTTCTTATTTTATTTTGTAACATTTTTTCCCC
>VXBQ01014567.1:1207-50929 GCA_013400175.1 Phainopepla nitens | reverse complement strand
AACGCTGCCTTGGCCGCGGCGGGGGCAGGGGGGCTGCTGGGCCGGGGGCCGGCCCGCTGCGCTCCCGCCGCGCAGCCCCGCTCCGGCCCTTTGTGTCTCCGGGGAGGGCAGTTTGCGGAGCGGGAGGGGGGGAAGGAGCCGAAGGGGGTTGTTGGAGCTTGCCGCCCTCTCCCATCCTGACCCCCTCCCCTCTCCCGACGTGTTAATCTTATGAAAAAGTTCCTGCGGGATCGGGGCCCGAATGGGTATTTGCAAACTATTTTTTTTTTAACTAGTAACTCCTCACAATAAAGTCTACGGATTGTATTTTATCTTTTTTTTAACCTTCTGAAGGCACCGTGAGCCAGACACTGGAGGCTTCTCTGCACGGCCCCTGAAATTCCCATTTGAGATCCTTTTTATCCCAGGACAGTCTAGCCTAGAACTAAGGAACTGCTTTTGGGGCTTCCTTGGATTATTTCAGCCCTATTCATAAAATTTTAAAATTCCAAAATAAAGAGAAATTGGCTACTTTTCCCTGAAAATAACAACTTTAAGCCCTTGGCCTATTTTATCAGAGCATATCTAGCAAATCCAGACAAGATTTGAAAGTGGCAGTATAGGAACACATTGATCCCCTGCCCCCACCTCTCCTTGCCCCCTTGCTTTCCTCTCTCCCCCTAGTCTCCACAGTGCCTGGGGCTGAGCTGCCTCCCTCAAGGGGCAAGCATGGGGTCATGGACATGATGACAGTGGGCAGCAATCCCATGCCAAGCGAGGGATCAGTTCTGGGATCAGAGGAGAAACTGCTTGGCTGGGAGGCGGAGAAAGTAGGAAGCAATGGAAAAGGAGACCCCTGTACCCTGAGGCATTTGGAAGAGCAATCAGGGTTTGCTGCTGTTTGTAGACATCGCAACTGGGCTTTCCACAGCTGAATTCCTGTTAGACCTCCCCATAATTTACCTGAGGGCTGTGGATTCCTCCTTGTTTGGGCTTTAAGGGGGTTATTTCATTTCAGCAAGGGGGTTATTTCATTTCACCTTTACAGGCCAATTCTGGCTGTTTCATCCCCAAAAATGTCAGTGGGATCCAGGTCTGGCGATTCCAAGGACAGAGGCACCTCTGTCCTGGCTGTGGGGCGGGAGCCCTGTGGCAGCCGACCCCATGCTGGGCCTGGGCGAGAAACAAGGCAGCTTTCAGCAGCCGCCAGCCCACAGGGCTGTGTCACTTGTGCCCTGCTGGTGCTGAGCACCCGCAGTTCTTTCTCCTCTTCATCCCCACTTTCAGCTGCTCCTGCCCTGCATCAGTCCTGCTTCAGACCTGGGGGATGAAGGGGGCAGAGGATAGCGCCAGTGGAGGTGCCACATCCAGGATCCCCCAGCACCAGGCTGGTTTGCAGCTCAGAGAAGATTCTCACTGGGAGTTTGGGATCAGGATGGAGTAGTCCCAAGAGTTCCTTGTTTCCAAGGACACTTTCAGTGGGGGCCAGCCCAGGAGATCTTGATTCCCCTGGGGAATCAAGCAGTCCCCAGCATTGATTCCCCTGGGCAGCTCTTGCTTCCTTGAGAGGTTTGTGCCAAACTCTTACCTCCGGGAAAACCAGAAAGGTGGAGCAGAGTTCTTGGCAGGAGGTTTGGGGCTCCTTGCTGGGATATCTCCTCCAGCTGACCCATTTGTGCAGCATCGTGTGGGCACCCGCATGCCTTCCCAGGGAAACTGAGGCAGCAGCTCCCATCCTGCCATGCCTGCAAGCAAGACAAGGTCCTTGTCTCAATGCCAGGACTTGGTGCTGGATCAGCTTCCCACCTATCCAGTGCTCAGTGTAGGTCCTGCCATGTCAGCTGTCAGCAAGAGACAATGCAAAAAGGATCTGGAAAGAATTTACAGCCTGTAGAGCAAACAGACAAGCCTTTTTATGAATTTCCCCCCCATTTTCCTCCTCCTAATGGAAATAGCTTGTTACATGGCAAATGCAGCCCCAAAAAATTATATCTCAATCTTCTTCAGACTGTTTGGGAGCAGGTAAAGGGGTCAGAGGTGTTAGCTTTGCTGCTGGAGCCTGGCAGGGCACAAGGGACAGTGGAGACGTCACCTCCCCACTGTCTGCAGCCACAGCAGCTGCTGGGATGTGGCAGGGCTGGGGATGGTGCTTGTGCAAGAATGACAAGAGTGAAAAGATATTTAATTTAACCTTCCATGGAAAACTGCCCCCTGCCCCTAAAGCCACCTAGCTGGTGTGGGGACCCCAGGGGGAGGTGCTCCTTGCCAGCATGTGCAAAGGCGTTTTCAGGCGTGAGGTCTTGGTGATGGTTAAAGCCACGTTGCAGATTTTTCTCTCTGACTTTATTTCCTCTCTGGCTCGATTTTGCACCTCTCCCTGCAGGCAGAGGCACTCTCTTTAAGTATTACTTCCTTAAGCATTTTCCAGAGAAACATTTTGCCCCAAAATCAAAGCAAACGTGTGCTGAGGGTGTTATCATCCCTCTGTACTAAATAATTTTTTCCAGATGATAAATCCGTCATAAGAGGCTCTGGTCCCATTGCCTCGGTGGGCGCTTGGAGCAGGGAAGGGAAGGCTTTGGTCCAGCTCTTCCAGAGGTCCCGGTGTTACCCACTGGATCATCATGCCCTGCTCAGCTCCATGAATGTGGCTGGATCTTAGGTGGGAATGGTGGTCACCCTCCCACGCACTCCAGCCCATCCCAAGCCAGCATTTCCTGAAGGGTTGTTTAAGCAATTTGTAAAACTTGGTTCTTCATGTGCAGTGAGGAGCAGGATTTTAATTAATCTGAACTGTGCACAGCTCACAGAGCATCGACATTTTTCTCATTCCTAAGATTGCTTGGAGCCCAAAAGAGACCCACACAGATACTCTTATTCTTAAAGAACCCATCTGTAATTTCTTAATGATTAGAAAATGATTAGTGGATTGATTTGCAAATTCCTGGGAGCACTCTTTAGTCTAGGAGCAAAGGTTTGCCTGTTTCAGGGGGCACAGGGTATTTGCCAATATCGTCTTCATCCCTCTGCTCAGTCCTGCACTGCACCTCATGCTGTTGCAATAGGGACACATATGGGATTTTCCATGTAAAACAGCATTGTTTGCAGGATGGTGCAGAGATGGAATGGACAGATTCAGCTTTTCCTACTCCTCCACCTGAAGCCAGACACAGCAACTTGGGGCTTTGTAGTAATGGCCCCATTATGCCAGTAATGCCTGGTCTGGGAGTGCTGGGCATGAGGCAGGCAAAGGGCATCCGATGGGAAGTTTCATGTTAAATATAATCCTAATTGAAAAAAAAAAAAAAAAAAGTGGGGACACCAGAGGCTGCCCCTGGTAGTGTTAATGTTCTTCGGTTTGGTGAACAGGGGGGTCCCTGTCCAGAGACAGTGATACCACTGCTCAGGGAAGTAACATTAGGAGTGGTACTGGAGAAACAAGGAATGAGAAATCTATGGATCTTTCATCATTTTGGGGGGAGCTTCTTCAGTTGTTTCAAAAAATTTGATAAATCACTGACTGTGCTGGAAGCACCTTGTCTACTGAGGACATGTCAGGGCTGTCCTGCACATCATATCATACCACTGGCCAATTTGCTGGCCAGGGAATCTGGGGTGCTGGTGGGTGAGGGAATGGGGACAGTCAGAGGATCTGTGGCCAGAGCAGTGCTCAGGGGTGAGTGTTTGGCCACTGTGTCCTAGGAGGGGGCCTTTGCTTCTCCCACTGTGCTCTTGGTGGGTTCATTACACTCCTCCATCCTGTCTGGAGCATACATTCAGTGTATGGTGCTGCCTTCATCTCCCTGCATTCCTGCAGTCAGAGCCTCTAGATGAATGCAGCTGCTGCAAGGCTGGAGCCTGGGGTGAGTCGAGTGAGAAATTGAGGAAAATTTCCATCCTTCTATCCTTTGCTGGGTACCAGAGGGCAGATTCTGTGGCTCTCGTCTCCCTTTTGGCCACTGCTGTGGTGAGTCCCCGGGGCTGCCCAGGGACAAGCATCCCTTCTGGAGTGCATGTCTTTGTCTGTGTCCCAGGCAGGATGCTGGGAGAACGGGCTTCTTAATGTTTGCAGAGAGGCTGAAATGAAGTTTGTGGCCCCCTTCCAAAACCTTTACGAGACAGCAGGAGTGAGCAGGGTGGTGGGTAGCCATCATCAGGTCACTCGTGCCTCCGTGAGGTTTGTTTTTAAAAGAACAAAACAACAGCCACCCACTTTTATTCTGGAGCTTGACTTGGAGCACCCAGAGCTGCTTCTGGCAAGTCTGCCTCCACCCGAGCCTCAGGGTTATGCTGTGCTGAGTGATTCTGTGGGATGTTGGGCATCATTGCTCATTTGCTGCAAACCTCTAATTTAGGAGCTTCGGGGGTGGAGGTTGTGTCTCCTCTCAGCTCTGGAGCAGACGGGACCAGTGCCCCTCCTGAGCCAGACGTGTCCTGGGTCTGCTGATATGGCTGCATTTCCTTCCCTTTCATTTTTTTTTTAGTCTGAAGTTCCTCTCTAAGATGTTGCATGGAGTTACTGATGCCAAAAGCAGCTGGGGGGAGGTAGAGCTGTGACATCCTCCCCGCAGGCTGGGAATGCTCTCGTATCATGTGATCACTGGCAGCAGGGATGCTCTAGCTCTGCTGTTGGGAGCTCCCATGGACACAGCTGATGCTTTTATCACTGTTTCCCGTTCCCAGCCTGCAGAAGGATGCATAGGCTCCTTCCGTGGGCCAAAAATTGGTGCTCTTCATGGCAATAACTATGCTTTTTGCTCTTCTCCGCACCAAGACTGTAAGGATGACATCAGCCATGCCTGGACTGACTACTGGAGCTGGGCTTTGCTGAGAACTTCTCTCCAGGAAGGAGATTTTCCTCCAGAGGAATAATTTGTCCAGTAATATGAAATTCAAGATGGAGTTGGGGCTTTTCTGTGACTCTACTGTATTCCTCAGCAGAGCTGGCTGGGCATGGTCAGCTGAGGAATAGGAAGGTCACTGGAAGGCGAATCATCGGGCTGGTCTCTCCCCATTCCAGCAGTTCCCTCTCCTCCTTAGGGCTGCGCCCGGCTGAGGCTCTGTCAGATGAAACTCTCCTGTGTTCCATGAGCAACGATTTTTGGTTCTTTGTGGAGTCCCAAAA
The DNA here is from genome assembly GCA_013400175.1 of Phainopepla nitens. Classification (NCBI taxonomy): domain Eukaryota; kingdom Metazoa; phylum Chordata; class Aves; order Passeriformes; family Bombycillidae; genus Phainopepla; species Phainopepla nitens. The sequence goes on along the minus strand of VXBQ01014567.1, from coordinate 45,825 downwards.
TGGCTTGGGTTGAAAGGGTCCTTAAAGACCATCTCCTTCCACCCCCTGCCATGGGCAGGGACACCTTCCACTAGACCAGGCTGCTTCAAGCCCCATCCAGCCTGGCCTTGGACATTCCCAGGGACGCGACAGCCACAGATTTCTGGGCAACCTGTGCCAGGGCCACTCCACCCTCACAGGGAAGAATTTCTTCCCAATTTGCCATCTCACTCTGCCCTCCCCCAGCTTAAAGCCACTGTCTTGTCACTCCAGACCCTTGTCCAAAGTCCCTGTCCAGCTCTCTTGGAGCCTCTTTAGGCACTGGAAGGGACTCTAAGGTCTCCCTGGAGACTTCTCCAGGTTGAGAATCCCCAGCTCTCCCAGCCAGTCTGCTTTTTTTTGTCATCTTTTTCTATGTTTTTTTAATTCCATGGGGATTTTTCTTCTCTGTTGCTATCTTTCCCCCATACTTGGTGCATCCTCACCATGTTTATCTTGAATGAGTTCACACTTTCTGCAATTTTTCACCCATTGGTGCCATGTGGGTTTCAGAACCACTGCTCACCTTTGGGCTGCAAAATTGGGCTGAAAAGATGGCAGTTTGGGACTGCTGTGCCCTGTTTGCTGGCGGGTGAGACATTACATGAGGAGGTTCAGGCTGAAACAGGGATTCCTTTCTGCACTGTGCGAGTGAAGGGTGGTTTTCTTGCTGCAGGACGTTACACGTAAAACTTTTTGCTGGGCTCACAAATCCAAGTGGAGGCATTAGTTAGCACAGGGGGCTGCAGCCATTGAGGGAGCTCATGAGTCTGGGAGCACCAATGGAGCCCTGTTTGCTGGCATGCCTGGGGCACCTTGTGGGCTTCAAGGCTTTGCTGCCTCTACCACGTGGTTTGGAGCAAACCATATCCACAGTGTGTCTGCAGTACAGGAACTTCCGAGACAGATCGTCCCTGTGGCTCCAGGTGTGCTCACCCTCCTGCAAAAGCAACGTGGAGCTGTGTTTTTTTGGACATCCCACATAAAGGGGAACCTTGAGTGAGAACAAGGGCAGGCTTTGCCAGGGGTTTGTAGGGCAGGGCTGAGTTCCAGAGGTTTGCAAGGGGCTATGGCATCACACGGTACCATGATCATCATCACAAAGGAGCCAGAGAGGTGGCAGGGGCTGTTAGAGATGTGGTAACAGAGCCTCACAGCTCTGACATTTTGGGGACAGCATTTGCTTTCAGTTGTAATTGCAGCCAGAGCCCTGGAGGGGCTCCAGTCCACGATAACTGGGACCGGGGTCCAGCTGTAGCTTCAGTCCTTTCTTGAATGTGCTCCCTGCATTTGTTGCTGGTGATGGCAGGGTGAGAAATGCAATGGAGCAGGGATGCTCTGGGTGTCCTGTTGTGGGTGGCTGAGCTGGAATGTGCTTGGGGCTGGGTGGTGCCAAGGATGCCCATCCATGTCGTGCTGCAGGGCTTTCTGTGTCTACTGTCCCTGGGGCCACTCTCATCCGGTGCTGCCCACAGTCCCAAAAATTGCTGGTTATGAAGCTTTCCATATTTGCTTGGGGGTGGAAAAGCTGTTGTGGGAAGGGTTGAGCTGAGTTCCTTCAGTTCAGGCTTCCTGCTGGCCAAGAAACTTGCTTTTTTTGATTAAGAAAAGGAACCTGGAGCCAGCACAGGGTGTAAAAGTTCCTTTGAGGGCTGCCTCAAAAGATGGCAGCTTCTCCATTCCTGCAGTGTTCAGCCATCAGTGCTAAGACCAGTTTCTCCCGCGGTGCTCAGGCATGAACATCCCAGTATTTCCCACATGGGAGAGGAGAGTGGTTCTGCTGGCAGAGTCAGTGTTGTGCTTTCAGTCCCAGTCTCCCCCTGTCCCCACCATCACACTGCCTTGTAGCACCAGCTGCTTTCCGTGATCCCACCAGTAGGCTGAAGACAGTATCCCAGTGGCTGCAACAAGACACCATTCTTGATGGAAGTATGTGGGATTTTGCTTTGCTTTCACAAATCTTCCACAGAGAAGGGGGAGGAAGAGGATATGGTTGGTCAGAGCTGCCCCGAGCTGGTCCTGCTCTAAAGAGGGAGGATGCAGGAGGGAGAGAAAGAGCATGCCAATCCCAGCCCTGGTTTAATTTTGGTGATTCCAGGCAGAACATCCAGCAGGATTGCATTTTCCAGTGCTCTTTGTCCTGGGCCAGAGGACAGCTGCTCTTTGGGAAGGATCTGCAGGTGTTCCTGTGGGTGGGTTTCCATAATTAGGCAGTTGGAGAGCTCTGCCTGTGTGATTTCAGATCCACAAGTGGGTACCAAAACGTGAGGAACATCTCTGAAAGGAGTCAGCCATAGCTGTGCCATCGCTACTGAGGGCAGTGCAGGAGTGCAGGCCCTGGAAGAGACAGGGACATTCCCAGTCCCTTTGGGATACTCCTCTGGAGCTGCCTCCTGCAAGGATTGGGTTTGCTCTGTGGAATAGCAGTTTGGGAAAAGGTTGATGCAAACTTGCCTCCTCCCGCCCAACTCCACGTCTGTCCTGGGGTCGGGAATGCTGGTTGCTCCTTTTAGTGCCCAGGAGCCCATCCAAGCACCACTGCCAATGTCATGGACACCATGGACCCAGTCAACCCCAAATTCCATAGAAATAAGGGAAAGAAAGATGTCTTTTTGGTGAAGCACAGCTTTGCTGCCTTGTGTTGAGCTCATGCGGGTCGTCCCTCCCAGCTGCTCCCCAGCAGTGCACAGTGAGCAGTTTTGCACAGTGGTTTTGCTGGAAAAGCTGGGGGGTACCAGGGCTGAGCTGGTGCTGGAGCTTTCCCATTCCTCCATGGCCCAGCAGACACCGGGGACACACACTGCATGCCTCTCCTGCCTTCTTTGAGCCAAGGGGCTGAGCTGCTTGCAGCATGTAGGGGCTGCCCAAATCCCGTAGCCTGTAATTTCCTACCTCCAGCTCTTCTCTTTTTAGAGTAAAATGGTATTTTGTGCTTCTCTGGCCCCAGGCCTGTCCTCTCCAGTCTGGATGGCTTCCTTGAACATGGTGCCACTGCAGGGCCACTGATGAGTGTGGCCCTTGCATAGTGCTGCCAGCCTCAATGAGCCACTGAGCTGCTCCCGGGCTTTTCCAGCCCGATACTAATTTTTTCTTGTAAGACAGGGCTCAGAGGTAACAGTGAAGGGTCTCCTGTTGCTGATGCTCCATGTGGTGATGCTCATGATAGAGCACCTTTTTCTTTTCTAATGAGCAAAGCACTGGTGTTTGGCTCCTTGCAGAGGAGTCACTGTGGCATCAGGCTGTGCCCCAGGGAGGCCTCATCCTGCTCCAGTGGGTCACAGCACTGATGTGATCACCCAAACCTCTTGAAGATACTTGGGTGATATGATCACCCAAACCTGCTTGAAGACCCCCATGTTCCTGGTGCTGGAGAGGCTGCACTGCCCTCTCTGTAGGTGGGGAGGGCAATGGGCTGGGTGTGGCATGGGTGGTACTGGCATGGGGAGAAGGTGTTTGGTGGGGAATGAGCTTGTCTCCCACTGTCCAGGTTGGGCTCAAGCCAGTTCCAGCTGGAGAAACACCAGCACCAGCCTAAGGAGCCTGTGTTTCAGCCAGCCAGAATCAGCCCTGTCTAGATTTTTGCTTATTTTCTCACTTGCCATGATTTTTACAATATTTTCAGTGAAATGAAATGTTTCCCGTATGTTCAATAAATCTCCACAAACAAGCTTCACTTTTGTTTATTTGACATCATCAAATAAATGTCATCTGGGCTGGGGAAAGGGCCTCTGATATAATTTCTGTCCCGGAGCTGGTTCAGTGCTGGAACTCCCAAAAGAAATGGGGATGTCTGTCTTCCTCCACTTCTTTTTCCCTTTCATACACAGGGCAGAGAAGTTCTGTGAGCCAAGATGTTTGTTGCTTGAATGTGCCAGAGCTGCCTGTAACAACAGAGCTGGGGCAGGGTGAGATTGTGGGGAAATAGGAAATGAAAACCTTTTCAGCCCAAAAAATTCATACAATGGCAAAAAACCAAAGCAAACTGAGGCTAAATATAGTGGGGCTGGTGAGTTCACTTGAACTTCTGGTGAATGTTTGTGGTGGAAAAAAATGGGATGTTTTATAACAGAAAAAGAAAAACCAAAGTGGTGGTGTTGATGTGGTGCTTTGGGAAGATTCTTGCTGGGGTGTTGGGGCAAGAAGAGGCAGTGAGAAGCCCTGAGGTGGCTTTTTAGCTTACAAACATTCATTTGAAGAAATAAAGTGTCTTTTAAACATGACACATCAGCTGGAGCAGTGTGTCCCAGCATAATATCTGGGATTTACTGGTTTATATATGTTTTGGGATAAAGTCACATGGTGGAGTGGCCCCCAGTGATGCTGGGGGTCTTCGAATTTCCTTGGAGATGCATGGTTGGCCCGTGGCAGTAGGCAGGACTGTGGGACGTGTGTGGAGTTGGGGTTGATCTCAGCCTGTCTTCCCTCGTCGGCCGCACCTCTACCTGCGGGCAGTGATTCCCCTCACTTGGCTTCCGCTTCCCAATGCCTGAGCTGGGATTCCAAAGGGTCCTGACATGACATTTTGTATTTGCTGGGGCTTGGGCTGTGCAGGCATTTTCCTTCTCAGAATGGGAGACCTTCCCCAGCAGTTCCTGTTTGCTCCACAGTTTTTAGCAGGTCCCTAAACACACATAGCAGTGATGGATGCGCTATTTCCTTGCTCTGTTTTTCTCCACCCGGAGCAGATGGCTGGTGCCGAAGCCATTGGCTTTCTCCAGCACTGGCATCATTGCAATGCCTAGAAATGCTACAGCCAAATGCTGCCCGTGGGACATCAGTTTTGAACTGCTCTAATGATGCGGTTAGAGTGGGCGATGCCCATCAGCCACCCTTGGTGATGCCATGCTGGATACAGACACCCACCCGTGTCACTTTGCCCAGGGCCTACCAGAGGGTATGGGCACTGGGGCAGACCCTGAGTCAGTGCTGAAGGGCAGTGGTGGTCCCCAGCATCCTGGGTGCTGTGCCCAGGGATGCATGCCAAAACTTGCTTTGCGCGGAGCCAGGATGTTCTGTCCGGGCTCAGGGCCATGCATGGCACATGCTGAATCCCCAGTGATGCTTTCACCCTTTCCATTTGTTCTCTCCCCAGACTCCAAAGTCTTTCTCATCTACAACACGGGTGCGCAGGGCTGCCTGGAGACCAAGGACTCGCTGGTGCGACTGGCCAAGGGCTGCAACGCCAGTGCCCCAGCCCAGCAGTGGAAATGGGTCTCCCGAAATCGCCTCTTCAGTGTGGGGGCCATGCAGTGCCTGGGGGTGTCATGGCATGGGGCCAACTCCACGGCAGGGCTGCACCTCTTGGCCACCTACGAGTGCGACCGCGAGTCGGTCAACATGCGCTGGAGCTGCCGTGGGCTCGGGGAGCAGCTCTCACAGCATCTTGGTGCCCGCCTGGGCAATTCCTCTCTGGACGGGGGGGACCAGGCGCATGGCTCACAGTGGAGGACATATGGCACCGAGGAGGATCTGTGCTCCATGCCTTACTCTGGTAACACCTCCTTGGGCATCAGTGTTATCCTGTAACCCAAACCAACCCCAAAACATGAGCTGAGGCTGTGGGTCCTGCCTGGGAGGCTCAGTCCCAGCTTTCTGGGGCTACAGAACCAGGCAGGATCAGGGCAATGGGGAATGAGAAGACTCTGGGCACCCCACTAACCCTCCACACTGGGCCAAACCACACCCCTCACCCCAAATGTCCCTCCAGCCCCCATAGACACATCCTCAAACAAGGGCTCCTCTTTTCCCTCAGAGATTTACACCATCCAGGGCAACTCCCATGGGAAGCCCTGCACCATCCCCTTCAAGTACGACAACCAGTGGTTTCATGAGTGCACCAGCACGGGGCGGGAGGACGGGCACCTCTGGTGTGCCACCACCCAGGACTATGGCAAGGACGAGCGATGGGGCTTCTGCCCCATAAAGAGTAAGTAGGGGGACACATCCTATGGGAAAAAGCAAAAATCCCATTCCAGTCCCTCTTGGGGACTTTCAGGCTTCTCCTCTCCCCTTGTGAGCAGTCTGCAGTGCCAGAACAGCAAGTTACTGGGGTTTACTGACTGTTGGGGTTTTTTTTTGTCTGTGTTGGGTGCTCATCCTGCTCATCCCCACAGGCAATGACTGTGAGACCTTCTGGGACAAGGACCACCTCACAAACAGCTGCTACCAGTTCAACTTCCAGTCAACACTGTCATGGCGGGAAGCTTGGAATAGTTGTGAGCAGCAAGGGGCCAACCTGCTGAGCATCACAGAGATCCATGAGCAGACCTACATCAATGGTGAGATTCTGGCAGCCTGGCTGTGCACTCCTCATCTGGGGCAGAGCTGATGGCACTGTGGGCATTGCCACTGCCAGTTTGCTCTGCCTACCCAAAGTTTGGGGGAGTGACAAGCTGGGGACTGAGCTGGACTTGGGGACTGATTCTGCCCCTCTGGCTGTGTTGGCTCCAGGTCTGTTGACTGGGTACAGCTCCACGCTCTGGATTGGGCTGAATGACCTGGACATCAATGGAGGCTGGCAGTGGTCAGACAATTCACCTCTCAAGTACCTCAACTGGGAGAGTGGTGAGACAGGGGAGGTTGTGGTGGTGATGGGGCCTGAGGAACACCCTGTGACCACCAGAAATGGTCCCATGGCAAGGGAGGTGGCCTGGGCTGCTACAGGATATCCTCTTGCTGCATGGGGATGGAGGGCCTGTGTAACAGCCTAAGACATCTGTGGAACTGGAGCAGGCCAACTCTTCCACGGGGTAGGGGGTGCATGTGTATGCTTGCTATGTGATAAGTGCAGATCGTGGTAATGAAACAGGGAAACATTTCTGATTTACTTACCACTCTCATTTCTGTCAGCAATTTACTATGCTATTGTGAATTAATATAGAAAACTGACAAAATCATCTCCCCAACTAATTCAAGTTAATGAGAGGTTCTGTTGTCTTACCCTGGAGAGAAGAAGGAGCTGAACTTAAGTGGGAATATGAGGGTGCTAAGGGGGAATTGGCCCTCTGCAAACACTTGTTGACCCAGCGGATAACCTGGGTTGACATTCCTTATTTGGCAGGTTGCTGCATCGCTGCTTAGTTCTGGAGTGTGGCTGAGGAGTGGTCCCCAGCTGCAGACACCCATCCCTAATACTGGGGTACTCAAAGGGAAGAGGACCCGTTGGTCATGCCTGGTGCCGTCACCCAAAGGCACTTGGGGGAATACTGTGATACCCTTGGAGAAGGTTTGAGGACAGGCAGGAGCAGTTCAGGTCTGGTACTTTGACCCCCTCACTGCTATCAACATTTCCAGATAAAACAGTGACCCTTTGGGTTCTTGTGCATTGAGGCACTTTAAATAATCCTGGGCATGTTGGGGTCGTGTCTTCGTCATGCAAAACAACAAAATAAAAGAGGTGTTACTGGTGTTGCAGCAGGGAGAGCTGCGTTGGTGGCTCTGTCCTGGCTCCTCAGTAGCCTTTTCCCTCCTTATCCCACTCTCCAGACCAGCCCGACAACCCCAGTGAGGAGAACTGTGGGGTGATTCGCACCGAGTCATCTGGGGGATGGCAGAACCGCGACTGTGGCATCGCCCTCCCCTACGTCTGCAAGAAGAAGCCCAATGCCACGACTGACCCCTTCCTGACAGGTGAGCGGGGGATGACTAGCACTGGGAATGGGCAGCTCTGTAAGCCATGTGGGTGTGCTCCCACCCCAGCATGGTCAGGGGATGCAGCCCATATAGGTGCCCAGCTAGCTGGTGTCCTAGGTGTGCAGAGCAGGACTTGAGCTCCCTAGATTTAGGAAAAGTCATCCCCAAGGAACATTTCCAAGAAGTGCTTGGTGCCATTCCAGGTTGGGTGGTAAGGGAGGGATGGAGAGCAGCAGGTCTCTGTGGTCCCCTGGGAAGGGGATGCTCTCTGCTCTGCTCTGCTCTGTTCTGCCCTCTTTCCTCTGCAGACAGAAGGGATTTTGTTTTGTCCTTGGAGCTCTGAAGCCACCATTCCCACACCTTGCACTGCCTGTTATATTTTGGCCGTGGCTTTCCCACTGCGGCTTTGGCTTGGTCTGCTGAGCACCCACAGGACTGTGGTCTTTTCCCTGCCAAGGAGAGGGCTGGATAGCTGGGCAGGAACCCTCAGGCTGCCTTGTGTCCTGCCAGACTCGTGGTCGGAGGTGAAGGTGGACTGTGAGCCCAGCTGGCAGTCCTTCCAGTCCAACTGCTACCGACTGGTAGGAGAGAAGAAGAGCTGGCAGGAGGCAAAGAAGACCTGCTTGCGAAGTGGGGGTGATCTGGTCAGCATCCACACCCTCTCTGAGCTGGAATTTGTCACCAAGGAGATCAAGCAAGGTGAGGAGGAGCTTACTGTGCCAGCAGCCCCTTTCCTGTCTTATGGGGTCCATGGAAAAGTCCCAGCATGTGCTGGAGGCTGCAGAGTTTACTTTGTGGTTGTGCAGGGAGCAGGGGTCCCAGGCTGGGAGGTGCTGTGTTCCTTGGAGGAGCCCATAATCTGGGTGCATTCTGCATCCAGCAAATGTAAAAGCTGTTCCCGGAGCCTGCAGTGCTGAGTCAAAATGATACAAGTGCAGCTGGGAATGGCGCTAGTCCCAGCTTAATGTAGGAAAAGATGGGAAAAAAAGTCCTGCTGGACTTGCTGGAGGAGGCCAGCAAGGAGCTATAGGAGAGTGGAGGAAAGAGAGGAAATACTGTTGCTCCCCAGGCTGGGAGCAGACTGGGATGTGCTGGAAAGGAAGGGTTGAAAACCAGTAGTTCACTGGACCTGAGCCTGCAGACCTACACTTTTACTCCCATACTGCTAGCCCCTTTCTGAAAGCTGCAGGCAAATGTCCCTGTGTTTCCGACTCTGGGGATCCATGTCCTTGTATTTCCCACAGTGAGGTTCCATCTTTGCAGGCAGGAGCTGCCTACTGGCACAAGGAGGTCAGAGTTTAGCCCTGAGTGGGTTTTGGCAGGTGCTGTGCAGAGACCAGTCCCATCACGAGGGCTGAGGTCACTGGGGGGTTCTGCACAGGGTCAGCCAGGAGGAGGGAATTTCACTCCCTTCCCTTCCTGTCCTGGCAGATGTGGAGGAGCTCTGGATTGGCCTAAATGACCTCAAGCTGCAGATGAACTTCGAGTGGTCAGACGGGACACCCGTGAGGTTCACATACTGGCACCCCTTTGAGCCCAACAACTTCCGTGACAGCCTGGAGGACTGTGTGACCATCTGGGGACCAGTGAGAACCTGGAGGGGATGGGAGGTTATCCTGCACTTCTGCAGGGCGCACTGCAACATCCTCATTGCTGAGGAAGGCATTCCTCAAGGAGTGTCTCCAGCTGGGTTCAGCCTAGCTCATCTGAACCATTGGGGTGGGAGGAATCCATCTCATCATCCTTGGGGATTTGGTGTAGGGAAGGAAAGTCTTTAGACTCAAGGAAGGGATGAAGGAGCTGGGACATTGCCCAGACTGTCAGATGGGCTCATTGCCACTCCTCTTCCCACCCTGCAGGAAGGCAGGTGGAACGACAGCCCCTGCAACCAGACCTTGCCATCGATCTGCAAAAAGCCTGGTCGAGTGAGCCAGGGGAAGGAGGAGGATGACCACGGGTGCCGAAAGGTAAGGGGCACCTGGAGCGGCAGTGGCTCTGGCTGCTCCATGGCTCTGCATGGTGCTTGAGGCTTCAGGGGACCTTTCCCTAAAACCATTTTGGGGAGCCCCGAAGAGCAACACCCGGAGCAGTTGGTCTGTGCCTGAGAGCTGCTGAGCTGGAGCACTCTGGGGCTACTGAGCCCCTTGCTGCTGTAGCGTAGGAGTCCGTGGGAAGAAATTGGGACACAAAGCATGTGCATCTGTGCACATTGTCCAAGACCCTCCCAGTCAGGCAGCCTTGGCTGCCAGCAGGGATGTTCATTTTTTTCCCTCCTTGCCTCTCTTTGTGCCAAAATACAAGAGCACGTGGGAGCCTAGCAGGATGGAGGTGGCTGCTGGCCCTCTACCTTGACATGATGGCAGGTTACCTCCTCCCGGCAGGGCATGGGCATTTTGGGGACACCAAGCCAGCAGATTCTCTGATCAGCCCATGCCCTGCCTCAGTTTCCCCAGCTGTTGCACAGGGTTGAAGCCATCCCGTTCCCACGCTTGCTGGGAAGTGGTTCTCTGCAAAGCCTCCAAGCACTGAGTCTGGCAGCACTGTGGCTCTTGAACCTCTCCCAGCCTTTCACAGCTGGCCAGTGCGCTTGCGCCCTGGCCAGCAAGCAGCTGCTCCAGGCCAGCTCCCAAAGGTGCTGCTGGGCTCCTCCCATGTCCTTGCCCCATTTCTAGCAGCTGCTTGGCTCTGCCAGAGCTCGGGGGAGCACAGCAGCCAGGAGAGGTGCCATGCAGGGCCAGATTTGAGGGCTGCCAGATGTAGTTGGAAGAGCCCCAGTGTCCGCAAGTGCTGAGGATGAAACACTCAGTGGCAAAGTTCTGCTACCACGCATCTGTATGTCCCCAAAGCAGTCCTGAGGACTTCCTGTGCAGATTTAACTCCTGACTCTCCAACCACAGTCTTTTATCCTGGCCCTGGGTGCCCAGCAGAGATGCACTGGGACGCAAACCGCAAGGGATTAAATGAACCAATGAACCAATGCAAGGGACAAATGAACCAAGAACCAGAAGCAGAAGAGGAAGGATGCTTCCTCTACTTACTCATTCTCAGTGAGGACTTTTGCTGCTCAGAGGCAAGGAGCTGGTGGAGAGCAGCTATCCTCCACTCTGCAGGTTTTTCATGGTGGCCTTGCTGCTTTTTCCCCCCTTAAAAAAATCTCCTTTATTTCAGGAACAGCCTTAAAGGAAGCAATGAAGGACAGAGGTTTGGGGAATAGGAAAGACAGATCAGAAGAGGGATGTGGGGGCACATTGGGATTGGGAGCTGGAGGCAATAGCTGGGGTTGAGGATCCTATCCTAGCCGTCTTTTGGATCACTGGGACTTGCTGTGGTGCTCATTGTGTGGGAGTGCACCCTCAGGATATTAGGAGTGCTGAGGCTGATGCTGGTTGGGAGCCCATCTGGGGACGTTGCACTGTCCCAGGACAGGACCCTTTCTCGACTGCTCAGTTGCATCCATGCTGTTCCAGAGGGACCCAGCTTATGGGTCTGTACCTGAATTTGCCAACTTCGGAGAAAGGCTGTAGGAGCAGGAACTTGGGGGAAAACTAGGATTTGCTGTTGTTTTCATTTCCCAAAGCTGCATTCCTGTTTCCCAGGAGAGCTCCCCACTGTGCTGATGACACTGCATATGGCATGTGCCCCCACTGTCCTTCCAGTGCCTGGGGGACCCAGGAGTAGAACCCTAGTGATGCTTCCCCTTCCAGGAGGTCCCTCAGCCTGGGGCCACTTGGCCCCTTGGCTGAGCCACTTCACCCTTGTGAAGGGTGTATGTCCCCTCCTGCAGATGAGCCCCCATGTACCTCCCCACTCTGCCACCAGTGCTGCCAGCCCCAGGGCCACCCTGCTCCCTGCTCTGGTAGAGAACAGGCACTGTTGTGTCTCCAACCCCAGAGAGACTCCAACATCAGCAAGGCGGGGGATTAAAACTGGCTGCAGTGGTACTCGCTTTGGACTCAGCCCTGCAGCGTAAAGAAGAGGATTGTGTTCCCCTGCCTGCACCCCAGCCAGGGCTGCACATTGGCAGGGAGAGCTTTTTCCCCAGCTTTGAAGCTGCCTAGGTGTTTGCTTTCCCTGTAGCCATGTCCTCTGGGGCTAGGGTCTTGTTAGAGGTCGAAGCTGAATGGGGTCAAGCTGGGGCAGCTGGGGGCAGGAGACCTCCCAGGCGAAGGCAGAGGCAATGGTGGGGCACATGGTATGTTGCTCTTGTGCCCTGGGATTGCTCCCATCCTTCTGGGGAGGTCCAGGTGTGCGGTGGTGGATGTTGCCTGTCGCCCATCCCCAGGGCTGGAAGTGGCACAGCCCGTCCTGCTTCTGGCTGGGCGAGGACCGTGTCCCCTACAGCGATGCCCGCAAGACATGCTCCGACTACAGCTCCACACTGGTTACCATCACCAACAGGTCAGTGTCATGCCAGTGGTGGTGTGTTTGCCCCAAAACAAGCCCTGCAAGGTGGGGAGTGACTTCCAAGGGCTGGAGTATCATGGGCAGCTCAGTGTCTTGGCTTGTTGCATCACCCACTCTCGCTGTCTCTCCAGGTTCGAGCAGGCATATGTGAGCAGCCTCATCTATGGCTGGGATGGGGAGTATTTTTGGACAGCTCTTCAGGACATCAATGAGACAGGAGCGTTCCGCTGGCTGAGCGGTGATGAGGTGATGTACACTCACTGGAACCGCAACCAGCCCGGTAAGGGATGGGAGTGGGATGGGGACTCCCCCTTCATGCAGGGTGGGGCTGGAACTGCCCCCCAGCACAGTCCAACCCTAAGGCTGGCATCTCCCCTGTTCTCGTGAGTGCTCCAGGTTACAACAAGGGTGGCTGCGTGGCCCTGGCCACTGGCAGCTCCGTGGGGCTGTGGGAGGTGAAGAACTGCAGCACCTTCAAGGCCAAGTACATCTGTCGGCAGAACCTGGGCACGCCGGTCAATCCTGAACTGCCTGGTCCTTTCCCCACGCCCAGCCTCACTGCCACCTGCCCCTCAGGATGGAGCTCTGACCCCAAACTCCGTCACTGCTACAAGGTGAAGGGGGGTTGGACAGGTCGGTGTGGGGATGCACGTGCTCCCCCAGTGCAGGGGAGTGAAGGAGCACATTTGGTGCTTGCAAGAGGCACCCCACAACCCTAGTTGGGACTGGATAGCAGCACTGTGCCCTGGGATGTAGCTGCCTGCGGGTAGGAATAGTGCGTTGTTCCTGTTCTGCTGCTGAGCCCCCCGTGCTGTGGGTTCTTCCTTTCCCAGGTATTCAACTTCGAAAAGCTGCAAGAAAAGAAGACATGGATTGCTGCGCAGGAATTCTGCCGGGAGCTGGGGGCCCAGCTGCTCAGCCTAGGCAGCTACGAGGAGGAGCATTTTGTCATCAACACCCTCAATAAAATTTTTGGGTGAGAGGCTGGTGGCATCAGTGTGCGTCCCACTGCCAGAGTGTGCTTGTCACGAGCCCACAGCCCTCCTGGTGCTCTGGCATGTGTGAATGGACGGATGGACGGATGGATGGATGGATGGATGGATGGATGGATGGATGGATGGATGGATGGATGGATGGATGGATCTCTCTGAGCACGGACTGGTTTACAGAAGGTGCATCAGTTGGTGTGGCTGATGTGGGAGATGTGTAGGAGGTTCATTGTAATTTGGGGATGGAGCTTGGGTTTAAAGCAGCTCCAGCCCTGAGATGGCATGCCTTTTATCTCAGTTCCTACTTTCAGGTGTGTGGGGATGGCAAGCTTTGAAAACAAACAGAAAAAGCCCTGATTATAAATATATATTTGTATATAAATTTGAACCCCTCTGGTTTGAATGGGGTTGTGTACTCACCTGTCCCTCTGGATCCCCATAGGGAATCAGAACCAGAGCTCCACGAGCAGCACTGGTTCTGGATCGGCCTGAACCGGCGGGACCCCGCTGGAGACCAGAGCTGGAGGTGGAGCGACGGGCTGGGGGTGAGTCCAGAGGGCATTTGAGTTGTGGAAGGGACAAATCTGGTGCTGGTGGAACTGCCCAACCCTACCCATCTCTCTCAACCCCTAGTTTTTCTACCACAACTTTGACCGCAGTAACTATGATGACGATGACATCCGGAGCTGCTCAGTGCTGGATCTGGCCTCCCTGCAGTGGATGCCAATGCAGTGTGAAGCCCAGCTGGATTGGATCTGTAAACTGCCCAAAGGTACTGGTAAAGGGGTCCCCAGCCCATCAGCTGTGACTGACCTGGAGGAGCATGGGCTGTGGGGTTGTGGAATCCTTGGGAGGAGGGGGGATGATTCCTAATCCAGGGACTGGGAGAGGTGCTGTCACTTCTGGGGGAATTCTAGAGGGGCATCCTGCCAGTGTAGCCCATGGATGGTTTGTGGAGAAGCATCCATGGGTGCATCTCAGCCTGCACCCCACTGACAACTTTTCCTTGCCCTTTCTCCAGGTGCTGATGTGAAGGAGCCAGAGATCACGACCCAAGGTGTGTTGGCCACAGCCTTTTGTCACAGTCACAGAATATTCTGAGTTCGACGGAACCCACAAGGACCATTGAGTCCAGCTTCTGGCCCTGCACCCCAGCAATCCCACCCTGTGCTTGAGAAAGTTGTTGAAATACTCCTTGAGCTCTAGCAGCCCCTTGGAGCCATAGTTACTACCCTGGGGAGCCTGTTCAGTGCCTGACCACCCTCTGGGGGAAGAACCTTTTCCTGATATCCAACCTCAACCTCTCCTGACTCAACTTCAGGTCATGCATGTCTTCATGACCTAGTATCTTCAATGGGTGTCTGCTGCAGTGTTACCCAAAGGTGGATGGTTCCTGGGCAGGGTTGTCGGAGGGAGGGGAACCCAGACATCCTGCTGCAGCTCTGCTGCAGGAGAGGGACAAAAGCAAAGCAACCCAACAGGCTGGGACCAAGGGTCAGGGTGACCATGGAAGGGGTGTCACAGCCTCATAGTGTGACACCAATCCCTGCCTGCAGGCAGCAAAGAGTGGGTGAAGTACCAGGAGGCCGAGTACAAGTTCTTTGAACACCACTCAACATGGCTGCAGGCACAGCGCATCTGCAGCTGGTTCCAGGCCGAGCTGACATCGGTGCACAGTGAGGCCGAGCTGCGCTTCCTGGGCCAGAACCTGAAGAAGGTACCAAGGGGACGGGAACTTCCCAGGGCATGGATGGGCTCTGCTGCCTTGTGGACTGCTCTTCCTTGTCTTCTTTCACTCTTTTCTGGAGGGGCAATATCTGGGGTGCTGGGCTTTGATGGGGTCATGATGGACTTGTGTGGTGGCTGGTCCTGATGCCTGGGGGTGGGTTTGGGGCTCAGAAAAATGATGGTTTTTGCCTTGCTTTTGCAAACTGAGGAAGGCTGTGTCATCCCCATGGCAGCCTGAGTTGCCCCCAAAGACCCCCCCTCCCCAAGTCCCTGAAGGGTACTGATATGTCCTCTCTGGGCATGCAGTTCTCCAGGGGCCAGGAGCAGCACTGGTGGATTGGGCTGCACACCTACGAGAATGACGGGAGGTTCAAGTAAGTCACAGATAGCCACTGTGTCCCTGGACATCCCCACACTGCGGTCCCCACCATATCCCTACCACCACTATGTCCCTGCATGTCCTTACACTACTGTCCCCACCTCTCAGAGAGCTGTGACTCAGCACCTGCATCTCAGGGGTCTCATCCTGGGGTGCTGGGCTGGAGGTTCCTCATGGAAGAGGGCAGTGGTGGGCTTACACTCCCAGTTAGAGCATTCAGGTGGTCCTATTCACCAAGTCACTGCTCAGCCTCGTGCTCCTCCTCATGCTGTTCCAGGTGGTCCGATGGGTCCCTCCTCAACTTTGTCTCTTGGGCACCGGGTAAGCCTCGGCCCATCAGCAAGGATAGGAAGTGTGTGTACATGACGGCCAGCCGAGGTGAGGGCAGGGCAGGGCTCTGCATGGGGCTCTGAGGGGCTGGGGCACCAGTACCAGTGCAGAGGGGCATCATGCCCAGCCTGTCCCTCCCCACAGAGGACTGGGGGGACCAGAAGTGCATGACGGCACTGCCTTACATCTGCAAGCGGAGCAACGGGACAGCTGTGAAGCCTTCCCTCTCTCCAGTACCTGCTGCCACAAGTGGGGGCTGTCCCCAAGGCTGGCTGCTCTTCCTCAGCAAGGTACTGCTGGAGGGAGAGGGGATAGCAGGATGGGAGAAGGGATGGCAGGATGGAGAGATGATGGCTACTTCATGGTCTTCCACCAGCCCTGCAGAGGCACAGAGCAGGTGGCTGCAAAATGGCAGGATGTCTGCACATGTTCTGTGGGGAGTGCTGGGGGATGCATTTACAGGGTTCCTGAGAGATGTGCTGTGGGATGGGGAAGGTGAGGTGTGTGCACAGGTTTGCCAGGAGCGATGTGGGAGGGCCAGAGGGGTTGGGGGGTGGCAGGCATGAGGGTGTGAAGGGGAGAAGGACCATTGGGGCTGCAGAGGGTGGCTGGGTGGGGAGGGTGCAAGGCTCAGGGTTGGGGACAGCTGCACCTTCTGGCCCATCCTATGCCCCTGCCTGCGCAGTGTTTCAGCTTCAATGGCCACAACAAAGGCGAGATAGTGAAGTGGCCAGAGGCGAAGCAGATGTGCGAGAGCCAGGGTGCCATCCTGGCCACCATTGCCAGCCCCCTGGAGCAGGGTAGGTCTCCTCTGCCCCACCAACCCTCCAGGGTTCTACCTGCCAGGGATGGTACTCAGCGTCTCACCTGTCAATTACAGCCTTCATCACATCCATGCTGCCCAACATCTCCTTTGACCTCTGGATTGGCCTGCACGATGCCCAGGGGGAGTTCCAGTGGGTGGAGGGGGAGCCACTGCGGCATGTGAGCTGGGCACCTGGAGAGCCCTCAGGCTGCAGCTCCTCCAGCCCTCGTGACAAGCCGGTGAGGGAGATTCCCCATAGCACCCCCATCCCCCAGGAAGATCTTAATGCCAGGCCCACTCTTGGAAGGATTTAGAGGGCTGGGGTGGTTCTCCAAGGGCAGCGCAGGATGCAGCCCTGCAGGGTGGGGGTTTCTGGTATTGGGATCTCTGTGGTGTAGGATAACAGTGCTAAGGGCAGTGCTGACCTTGTGGCTTGGCTGTGCAGACCAACTGTGTTGTGGTGTGGCATGGCTCACCCCCTCTCTTCACGGGACGCTGGGATGACCGGAGCTGCCTGGAGGAGAAGCATGGCTATATCTGCCAGCGGAGCATAGGTAAGAGGAGTCTGAGGGGACAGCCCCAGCTCTCTTGGCTGGGGATCCGCCACTGCCGCCCTGGTGCCCCATGCTGTGGTGGGACTGGGGAGCTTGGGGTGATGGATTTAGCTTGGGGAGAGTTGGGGAGACAGACTTAGCTTGGGCGGGTGGTTCCCTGGTCCCAGCCTTTTGAGGGACAGCCTCAAACCTGTGCACACTAGCCTGACTCAGTGTGTCCCACAGGGACGTGCATCCTGGTGGACAGCTCCCAGGTGGGGATGGTGCTTGGGTGTCATTGCTTGTCATCCCTGGGGATGTCCCTCTGCCCTCCCCAGCTGCACCAGGATGTCAGCAGGTGCAACCAGCACAATAGTGCCTGGGTAGGGATGGACAAGGGGGTGACCCACCTGGGATGCAGGAGTATCCTCTGTGCCCTCTGACCGTGTCTCTTTGCTCCTCCAGACCTGTCCCTGAGCCCTGCGCAGGCAGCGTTCCCCCCTTCTCCTACCGGCACCCTCTTTTACCACAACAGCACTTACCGCATCCTGCAGAAACCCCTCAGGTGGCACGAGGCGCTGCTGCTCTGTGAGACCCTCAATGCCACCCTGGCCACCATCCCCAATCCCTACAGCCAGGCCTTCCTCACGCAAGCCATCAGCAGCCTGCGGGCTCCACTCTGGATTGGGTTGGCCAATGATGAGGTGAGGGAAGGGGGCAGGTACCTGGGGCACAGGTCCCCAGAGGGATCACAGCAGCACCTCAGGCATCTCCTCCCTGTGGTCTTCAGGGAGGCCGGAGCTACTCGTGGCTGACGGAGGAGAACCTCATCTACACCAACTGGCAGGACGGGGAGCCCCAGCAGATCACAGGCTGCTCCTACATGGACACGGATGGGAGCTGGCGCACAGCTGGCTGCGACACCAAGCTGCAGGGGGGCATCTGCCAGCTCCAAACAGGTGCTGGCCAGGTGGCCTGGGGTAGCCTGAGTGGGATGTGACCAAGGGTTGGAGATGGCATCCCACCAAGGGACTTTGTGGAGCATGTCCTTGTGGGTTTGGGTGCCTCAGTGTGCTGTGGGACCCCAACATCCTGTGCGCCATCACACCTTTAGTGTACTATGTGCTCCTCAGGTCACCCCCGCATGCACAAGTGGAGCTACAGTGGCAGCTGTCCCAAATCACTGGAGGACTCATCCTGGATCCCCTTCCGGGACCACTGCTACACTTTCCACATGGAGATCACTCTTGGGCAGAAGGATGCCATGAGGAGGTGCCAGAGAGGTATGAGGGGGCTGGGGTGGTCGAGGAGGATGATACATCCTTGGAAGTGGAAGAGAGTGGGATCCCCAGGATGTTTGTCGGTGCAGCAGAGCCCCTTTGTCCCTGTGCCCATGTCCAGCCTTGGTCAGCCATCATCTCCTTGCTGTTCCGTGTTAGGGTTCCCCAATCATCATATGGTTCACGGGTGGGTCCTCACCTTCGTCCCCTTGGACACTGCTGCTCCCTAACTCAATCCTCTCAGTTCTGGGCTCCTCCATGACAGTCTTCCCTCTGCAGTTGGCGGCACAGTGTTGTCCATCCAAGATGAGATGGAGAATGTCTTTGTGTGGGAGCATCTTCAGGCGTACGAAGGCCTTTCCAAGGGGGCCTGGCTGGGCATGACCTTCAACCCAAAAGGTACAAAGGAAGGAATGAGGTTTGAGATACTCCCCCAGGCACCTCCATGAATTCCCACCAAGTGAGCAGAGGAAGCCCTTGGTGGTAGCACCAGTGAGGAGGGCTCATGCCATAGTGTGACCAGGCGCACCAGTGTCTGAGGCCATGCTGGACATACACCATGTGTCCTCCTCTGGCTTGGTGGGTTAGGAAACCCAAAGCCTTCTCCAAGACACTGGAGCCTGCAGATTCTGGAAGGTGTGCTGTAGCCGTTGGTCCTCCCCATCACACCTCCCCACCATAGAATCACAGAATCATGGGGTGATTTGCGTTGGAAAAGCCATCCAGTCCTACCCCTTGCCATTGGCAGGGCCACCTTCCACTAGACCAGGTTGCCCACAGCGCTGTCACACGTCCTCGTACTTTCTGAACTGGGACTAAGGTGGGCTGTCCTCTTCAGCCTTCTCAAGCCTAATTTTCCTATTTCCCAGGTGGCACCTTGGTTTGGCATGACAACACTGCTGTGAACTACTCCAACTGGGGCCAGCATGACACGGGGCCCAGCATGCTTAGCCAGAACAGCTGCTACTGGATCCAGAGCAGCAATGGTGTCTGGCGTCTAGGCTCTTGCACAAATGTAACCATGGGGGTCATTTGCAAGATCCCCCGAGGTAAGGCCCCTTCTGCTGCCCGAGGCTCCTGGGCTGATGTAGGATGAGCTGGGGGGTCTGGACAGTGTGCTGCACAGCAGAGCTGTCACACTGGCAGCACCAGTCACATGTTTTGGGTAATTCCAGTGCGGGGTCTTTTATGGGTTGGTGTTGGGGTCTGCAGGTCCCCATTGGGCTCGGTTATGGGCTGTGCATGTCTCAGTAGCTGGGTCAGCTCCTTGGGGCAGGATGAGGCCAGTGGGACAGTGATGGAGCAGAGCCAGAGGACCACCCCAGCTGTGCAGGGTGTGGGTCCAGTGGTGCTGGTGGTGGGAGATGGGAGGGTGTTGTGGCCATGCACTCACCTGTCTGTGTTGCCATTGCAGTGGAGAAGAGCAGCTTTTCCAGCACAGGTGAGTGGCACCATCAGCCTGGGCACAGTACTGGGACTGGAACCTGTGCCACAGCTCAGCCAAGCAATGGTGTTTGTGGGTGGGGACTGCCATTCCCAAGTGACTTTGGCCTTGATTTAGAACTCCTCAGCAGCAAGAGCCATCCTTCCATGAAGGTGTGTTTCTGCCCAGCCGCTTGCCAGACTCTCCTTCCTGTGCCCACACTGCCTGGTCAGTTTGGGGGATGGCCAGCATGTCTGCTGGTAGGATCCCAAAGATCCATCCCAGGCAACTGGTAAATATTCAAACACACCAGGAAAGACCAAAGGAGTCTGCCCAGCTCCAGGAGCTCTGCCAGGGGCAAGATGTCCCTAAAATACCAAAGCAGATTTGCAGAGTCACAGAATATGATGAGCTGGAAGGGATCCACAAGGATCATTGAGTCCAATTCTTTAAGTGACTGACTGATACGGGAATCAAATCCATAACCTTGGTGTTATTAGCATTATGCTCAACCAACTGAGCTAAACTCATTCCAGTCCTGTCCTGCTCTGATCCACCATGGGGGAAACAGGCTCCTCAGGGCAGTGGTTGGTCCCTGTCAAGAAGTATTTGGTGAGCACTCTTAGGCACAGGGTGGGATTCTTGGGGTGTCCTGTGCAGAAGTTGGACTTGATGGCCTTTTTGAGTTCCTTCCCACTCAGGACATTCTATGATTAAATGACCCTGCTCAGAAACATGGGTCTGGCTGGAGCCCCACCAGCCCTAGCCTCTCCTGAAGGTTGAGGAAGGAACAGGAGCCATCTGCCTCTCAACAGCCTTTCCTCCCTGCAGCTCTGCCGGAGAACACAACGGCCATCGCGGTGGTCGTGCTGTCAACGCTGGCGCTGTGCGCCGTGCTAGGGGTCGTCGTCTTCCTGTACAAGCGCCGACAGAGGGCGGAGCGCAGCGCCTTCGAGAGCGCTCGCTACAGTCGCACCACCTCCAACCCCAGTGAATCTGCCGAGAAGAACATCCTGGTGTCAGACATGGAGATGAACGAGCAGCAAGACTAATGGCAGAGGGGACGCTGGGGATGGGGACCTGGGGAGGGGGAAGGATGGAGAACGTCACACACGCTATCCCCATGGCGCGCAGGGCAGGGGTGGCAGCAGGACTGGTGTGGCAGGGCAGAGAGAGGGGCTGGAGTCAGGCTTGGGGTCCAACCAGGTGGGCAAGAAGAGGGAGCCAGGGTCCCTCCTGCCCCGCATGTCACCTCTGCTCTGCTGTCACCTCTGGGCTTATCCCCGGCTGCCGGGTTTTGCCTGCAGCAGCTGTGGAGGCAGTTTCAAGGCTAAAAGGTTTTGAGGGAAGTTGCTGCACAAGTTTGAGAGCTTTCCAGCGGCATGAACAGGCTCCAAGACACCTTTGCCTTGGGAGAAGGCAAGCACAGTCATTCAGTGTCCTGCAACAAGCTCTTCCCTCCAGGAACCAAGCTGGTGTCCTTGAAGACTCTTCCCAGGCAAGAGGTCTCCAAAGCCGATCTACCTCCCCTCTGTGTCCAGCGGCAAGGGCCCTGCCAGCTCCCCGCCCCACCACTGTGCCGCTCCTTCCCCGCCTTCGGCCTCATCCCCCGCCTCCCCTGTTTCTGCTGCCGAATGCAGCAGAGCCACTGTTGCAGCGATCTGAGCGTGACTCCCCAGGATCAGTGATGGAATCCCCCTCTTCTCCCTGGCACATTCCTAGGGCTGTGCCCAGCCCTAGTGAGGCTGTGGCAACTTCCCTGTTCTGTAAGCCATTTTCTTTGGAGTGTATGTCCCCCAAATAACTGCATGGGAGAGCACCACAGCAAACTGCTGGCCCAGCCCCTCTGGTGGGAGCACTCTCAGCACCCCAGACTCCACAGGAAGAGCTGGGTGCCAAGGCGGGAGGTGCTGCCAGAGATCTAGGGCCACCCTCTGCCTTGCCAGGCAGGGATGGCGTGGGGCTGGGGTTGCTTGCCACTGGTGCCTTGTTGGGCCCAGAAGGCCAAGGGTCAGTGCTGTAGGGTGGGGAGGATTTGGAAGTTTTGGTGGTTGTTTTGAAGTTGGTGGTTTGTTGGTTTTTAAGGAAATTATGGTAGCTTTTGTTGCTATACTGTACTGAGTGCGTGCTGAATATATACGTTTTTTCACACAGCTGGCTGGGGTGTGTGTGGTTGCCTGTTTCCCATGTAGGGTGTAGCAGAGGAGGAGGTGGAGGAGAAGGAGGAAGGCAGTGTGTGACTGATCCCCTGCCTGGCTTCTGAGCTGTGCAGGAGGAAGTGGGGGTGCCCAGGGCTGAGCCATCCTCCATCAGCTGCGTGCAGCAGTGTCCCTGGGATGAAGTCTGCCTGGAGACAGCAAGAGTTTTTAGGTCCCTGACAAGGGTTCCCTGCTAGGAATGGGATCCAGAGAGCCCCTTGGTCCTCTGAAGTGGGGTAACAAAGCCCTACAAGAGATGTTGCCTTTAGCCCTCTTCCTCCGAGGCTCGAGTTGGGGGTTGGTTTTGCTGCAAGAACAGGAACAAGGAAATTTTTGTAACTCTCCTTTTTGACATCTGTGTGGATGTTAAAATCTCTTGATTTCACTTAAGCTGGACATTAAGTGTTTAAGAAACTGTTGGGGGGTGAGATGGGGGAGCCAGGTACCGCTGGGATTTTGTTTACTTTTTGGCAACTTCCAAAAGCTGCCATGACACTTCTGGGTGAGGAAGAATCTGGAGCACATGGACCTGCCCCAGTTCCATTTCTCTCTCTCTCTCTCTCTCAGCTTTCTCTGCCTTTATTTCCTGAGGTCCTTTCTGGTTTGGAGCAGTTGGTTCTGTCCACTGGCCCATGCCTTCCTGATGCGGCAGCTAGATCCTGAAAAGCCAAGTGTGAATCACTTCTCATCCCCAGCAGCTGGAATTCCTGCAGCAGGGGTGCTTGGAATAGCATGCTGAGCTGGAAGCTGTGCTGCTGGTGGGGATGGAGGTCTACGATGAACTCCTTCTGGATGGGCAGAGGTGTTAGGAAGTCCTAACAAATAAAGATTAAGGTTAGGATTGATGGGCAGGTGTGAGGGACAAGCAGTGCTGAGGGTGCAGCTGGGCAGGGTCAGGGCTCCTTTGAAGTGATAAGACCGTGGAAATGGTGGGAGCAGGGTAACATGGGGCACTGTGGGTGGGATGGTGGGGAGTAATAGGTGCTGGAGGAAATTTTGTGCCATGGCGAGGCTGGGAAGGAGCCCCCATGGCCATTCAGGAGGTGTTAAACTTGTCTCTCATCCAGCCCAAACTGGAAGACCTTGCTTAAGGGAGTTTTCTTTTTTTCCTTCTTCTTTATTACTTTGTATTTTTCCTTCTCCTTTGCTTTTGAGTAAAGAAATCTGTACAGTCTAGGAGAAATGTTGTCTCAGAAGAGTTTTGTGAACTCTTGGCACTGACCAGGATTATGGGAAACGCATATATGGTTACATGTTATCTCCTATCACCACTAGATAATGTGAAGAATTGCTTAACAGGACCCTGTCAATTATATATATATATATATATACACACACGTGTTTATATATATATATATACACACATGTGTGTATATATATATATATATATATACACACACACACACACACATATATATATATTTGCGCTTTTTTAAACTCTCTGTGGTTTGTAAGATCCTTTTAGAATCTTGGAAATAAAATTTCCTTCCCCACTTCTTTTCTTCCTTTAATTTTTTTCCATTCCTTTTAATTGGGAAAAGCAAAACTTGTTTTTCTCTATGTCCCCAACAAGTAATGAATATAAAGCTGAAATGGCACTTACCTGCCTGCAGCAGAGGAGGTTCCAAGGTGCCCAGGTGAGGGAGATGTTGTATTGATTCCATGTGGTTTTTGGTTGCGTGTCCCATGTATATGATGTCTCTGCTCCACTGGTTGTTTGGAAGTGTTGGCTGGAGCGCTCTCGCACACCAGGCTTCCCCTGCTTGCACTGGTCACTTGGTGCTCTTTCCTCACCTCCCTCATCTTTGGAGTTTCGCCATCCCTTCAGTGGTCTGGGGCTGTCCACACCCACCGCTCCCTTCCCTGTGGTCAGAACCAGCACTGTCCCTGCTCACCCACTGTGCTGGGGAGAGATGTGATTTCATAATCACAGAATCACATAATCATGGAATTGTTTAGGTTGGGAAAGTCCTCTAAGCTCATTGAGTTCAACTGTTCCCCCAGCAATGTCAAGCCCACCACTAACCCATGTCACCAGTTGCCTCATCCGCACAGCTTTTAAATTTCAGTGAGGTTTCATTTGGGTTTACTGGGGCCATTTGGTTTTGTCTTTGGGTGAAGAGCACAGGGCAAGCACCTGGAGCAGAAACTCTCAGGATACTTTGAAGGAAGAAATTATTTTTCTATTGTTTTTCACCCAAGAGATATGAGGATCTCAGGGAGGGCCACTCCATTTAATTGCAAACAGCAGCGGAAATAATGCGGAGAGACACTGCACTGCAGCAGGGAAAAGGAGACGAGTCACCTTCCTTCTGGAGCTTAAACCCTCTCAGGGTGACCTGAATTCAGGTATGTGTTTTCTTTTCAGAAGAAGCTCAGCAAAGCTTCTGCTACTGATTGAGGATCAGAATGGGGTTTATTTATTTCTATTTTAATCTAAAAGAAATGTGGCCTTTGGAGAAAAGCACAGTTTGTAGTAACCAGAAGCCTTTTCTCACAGGCATGAAGAATGTCCACTGTCTTTTATCAACTCTTGTAAACTTGATCATTTTAAGACTCATTAGAAAATTCCATGAGATCTGGTTCAGAATGGTTTAATCTGGAGAAGGATAAAAAATAGGCTCTTTATTTTAATCCCCTTCAATTTCTCTGCTGAAAACCAAGGTATTGGACAGAGGGAAGGCAGCATCTCCAAGGCAGGGAACTAGGATATTCCAAATTAGTCCCTGGCAGGTGAGCTGCCTGTCAGCCCACAGATCAGCCCTGGATCATGGGCTAGTGTGAGGGTGTGGAAGTGGAAAATGGCTTCTTTTACTTTCAGGAGCAGTTTATAGCACATGTAAGTTGTGGCACACCACACCCAGACCCCAGGTTGGGCTTCATCTGATAAATCTGAGTCAGCCCGGGGTGTTGGCACAGCCTGAGCCTCCCATTATGTCAGCTCTGGTGCACTCACAGGGTGCTGGCAGATCTAAACTGGGTCAGCTGAACAGTGACCTAAAGTTCCCTGTTCTGAATAAAAACAGGAGACTGGGGCAGCTTGGTGAGCTGCAGTGCCTACATTGCACCTGATAGCAGGTGTGCAGAATCCTGCCTTCAGAGGTTAAATCCCTCAGTTTGATAGGTAAAAGAAGACCTAAGCTGCTTAGGAGTTACTCATCATCTGCATTGAATACTTGTAGCCATGCACTGAGGTGGCTCCAATATCCACAGTGTGTGGGAAGCACTCTAATACATCTGGGAGCCCTACAGCACAGACACTGCAGAATCCACCATGCCACATTCATCTCTACTAAAGGCAAGTGGCAGGTTTGTTTACAAGCTGTAGTTAGCAGAGCATAGAGAGGGTGAGGAGCCTGCTGAGCTGCTCTTTGCTACTCAGATCCAGTACAGTGGTGCTTGTGAAGGTCACAATTCAATATTGAATGCTCAGGAACACAAATGCGCTGAGGGGCTGCAGCACAACAGAGGTCCAGGCTTTGCAGAGCCATAGACATGTCTGGGCTTTGACCAGTGGTCACTGCCTTTTTGAATCACATTGCACTTGGCAGCTGTTTTCATTTCACCCCATGGTTAAAACCGCTACTCTGAAAACAACCAGTTTGTGCAAAACGAGTCACTGCAAGACCTTTGTTTCTTCATTCCCAGAAGCCTGACTCAGAAGGTATTAATCTGTGCGGAATAAAGGAAGAATCCAATGTTCTGTGAATGTGGTGTCTGCTTAGTAAGTAATTTTGTTAAAAAATAATCAAATATGCTGGGTGCTCCTCAGTTGGGATGGTTACCAGTCAAATTATCATGTAGAGTTCATGCTTAATTGTTACCTTCTAACTCATGCAGTCAGTACACAATTTGCAAGGCGCAATGTGAATGCCAAGTAACAGAGTCCCACATATGGATTAGGTTTCTAGTGATGGACAATAACCAGTATGGTGTTTACCAGCAGCATAGGGGATATTAAATCTCTCAAAATTTACAAAATTATACCATCTCACCACAGAGTAAAAAGAATTACAATATTAAATTAAGCAAAATGTTTTAAGTTCATGTAATTGAGGACATGTATAAATTGGGCAAGAATTCTGAAAGTTCACGTACAAATCGGAACTTTAAAAAGAAGATTAAAAGAATTTATACAGCAAATTTGTACAGATCAGTTCTTTTGCTGAGATGCAAATGCTCCAGGCTTCTAACTGTACAATGCAGTGAAACCTTCAGGCTCTTTCCAAGCTTCACTTCCAAACAACAGCTGTATTTTCTAGTTGTTTTCCATAGATTCAACTCTCCGTGTCAGCATTCAAGCCAAGATCTGAGCAACTGTTTTCCTTCTGTCTGTGTTCTTCCTTTTAAAACAAAGGAAAATCCCCACTTTGTTGAGGTCATGGTAGTTGTTAGAGAATGTTAAATACAAGAACTTTCCTGAAAGTTCATCCCACTCCAGCTGAGAGAAAGCACTCTGTGTGTTGTTCACAGATGTAAAAGTGTGCTCTGGTCCCCTTGGCTGGAAGCTGGGACAGGATCACATCACTTTATAAGCTCAAATTCTAATCAGAAGAAACCTCAGAAGCTAAGAATAAGTCAGTGTTGAATGTGACTCCAGACGCACATCAAGGGATCACATGCATCTCTACAGGTTGTGATTTTAAAGGTTAAAGAAGGTTAGTTAAAGACACAACTTACTAGCCAACTGTTTCCAATTAAGTGAGGCAGTTCTGAGACATGATCAACAGAAATGCCATTGACTTCAATACTAGTTACCTTGACCTGTGGTCTTTGAAAGTAATTAGCTGTCAGTGTTTGGACTTTAAAAGACAACAGCAGAAGTTCAAAAAGGACTGTGTGGCATAAACACACTTGTTTTGGCTTTAGTTAAAGTAGAAGAAAAGAGTATAAAAAAACAGTGAAATGGGTATTTGATACAAAGGCTTCTTGGTGGAATGCCAAGATCATGAGAGTTTTAATTGTTTTTCTCAGACTCAGGATCTCTGACTCTGAGAAAGGGGTGATTTAGAATTCCTTTCTTCATCAACGAGAAAAAAACTAAGTGAAGTTAACAAGATGAAAAGCCATTGCTTTCTCTTAAGCTTGGAGATAGAGAACAAGGACTGGGTAATTATTTTGATTGCCAACTATCTGCACTGTTATCTTGCTATTCTGCTCTCCAAGGCACCTGCACAACCCCTTCTGAACTTGGTTCTGCTACCCATTTGAGGGTACAACAGCTTTCTCAGCATTCAAAGGCTGCTTATCAAAGGCTGTAAATTGATGTAGCCTTCATTTATACAATTTGACTTACTGTGAGAAAGTATAAGGTATAAATGAGGTTTTCTCATTACACATAAACTTCTAAGAACTCCAGTGCCTCAGTGTCTTTTTGCTTAAAATGGGAATTTTGTAGTCCTTACAGTACTGTTGGTAAGTTTTAATATGTGGAAAACCTTTTCACGTCACTGGTTGCAAATCATGCAAAACCTGCCGAGTTCTGCTTGCTTAGATTAGCTATTATCTACAATACAGCTGAAAAAGCAGTTTTCTTCTTGATGGATTTGCCGAACTTATAGCATTGTTAACTCTTCAATATTATTTAAGTAAATTTAGTCCATTCAGTAACTAGCAGATGTAGTTCTTTGGCATAGTGGCTAGATGGGGGACAGTGTTAAAAAAAAAACCAGGGAGGTCTATTTAGAAGAGACGTGATCATTAATTAATTAAAATTTAATTAAAAACACGATTTTATATTGTAAGTAATGTGTCAGCATAAGCAGGTCACTTTTCGTCTCTCTGTGTTTGAGAACATTTTGTCCCATGCTCTGAGGGAAGGCGATATGCTGGAAGTGGAAAAGGCAAGTCCTGACGTAGGAATTCCTCACTGCTGGAGCTAATGGGATAGAGCCTGTGAAAGTCCCAGCTGTAATCAGCCAGGCAGTTACTAGATGTCACTGCAGCCCCAGCCAACAGAACCGGAAGAGCTCTCCTTTGGCCAAAAGCCATGGAAGGGGAAGTGCACCCATCAAAGGAACTCACTGGAGTTCCTTTGATGGACGTTTGGAAAGCTGGAGACTCATTCCAGCCGTTTGAGCTTTGCTGAGAACGTGATTTGTGTTATAGACACAGGAGCTGAAGCCTTGCTCCACTCGTTTAGCATTTCCCATTGTTCCCAGTCATTGCAAGTCTTTTAAATCCTCTTTATATGTGGTGTTTTCCTGTAACTGGCACGTTTTACAGAGAAACGTCACTTTAGCAGCAGCATCACAATCTGCAACTTCATCATCAGCTCCTCAGTAAAATGCATATGCAAGATAATAAATACCTGTCAGTCACTGGGAAAATATCTATTTACAATATGCATTCTCATTTTCCTCTTCACTACATATACAATGTATTGTAATAGGACCAGGAAGGTGAAGGAAAAGTACCTGGTTTGGACAAAGAAGGCAAATTTACACTCTGGAGAATAATATTATGCTGTGGTAATAAATTATTTACTATCAAGAAAGTTTTCTTATTCTTGTATTTGCATTTTATTTCAACCTTTTATAGTACAACCCCTTCTATCAGCTGAGGGACAGGAGTCCCTGTTCTGTAACACAATTCAGCAGTGTTGCACCAAGAACAGGGAGTTTTTAGCCAATAATCATTGTTCACAAAACCTAGTTAAATATGAAGTTTACTTTGCCTAAATAGCTATTAAAAAACAAGAATTGGGACAAAGAAAAACATCTCTGTCATGGAAAATAGATAAAATAGCTGTGCAATGGATAGTTTAACTCCAAAGTGATGGTTGTGAGTAGGAACTTTGGAGGTGGCAGATTAACAATTACATGGCAAAGACCAAACGTAAACTGTGTTACACTCAGACATGGGAAGTGAGTGATCCCTGACTGATGAGATTATAGAAGTATCAATAAAAAGTAAGTTCAAGCAAGTTTCATAACTACATTTAAATTTTTTTCTTTGCTTCTCATTGATTCCATTAAAAACCCCCTTGTTCACAGAAGATGTTCCAGGGTAGGTATTGCTGTGGCTTAGATGTACTGCAGGACAGAAGATGATTTTATTTTACTGGAGTAATGGTCACATTCAGGAAAAGCTGTGAGGCAAAAAGAGTTTGAAGGAAGGGAAAGGCTGCACAGGCTGAAAGAGATTGTTGAACAACAAAAACTGCTGAAAACGTATTTTTTGAATCAGTAATATCAGCACCTCTTTAAAATTCCTTTCTGGAATGCAAAGTAAAAAAAAAATTAAAGTTGCAGATATGTTTTAGCAGGTTACAAGGAGTCCCAACATCCTTCTGAATTCAGCAGGGATGGGCACCTAAAAATCCAATGGCCTAATGTAGTTGTAGGTCTTGAACCCTGAGAGAAGAAACAACCCAGAAAGCTTCCTGAAATGATGAGGCTTTAGCTGGTCTTGGTTCAGACACTGAACCTGGTGTGGAAAACAACTTGGAGCTCCTCCTCTGTTTGATGTAGCCCTGCTCTTTGACATCACAACTGTATGAGTAAACGCTCAGTGCCCTAACCCACAGAATCCAAAATCATCTTGCAAGTAAAAGCAGAGCATTTTCTTACAGAAAATGTAAGAAATTAGTAATTTTCTTACAGTTTGTCATTGCACCTTAAAAAATAATCCAGCTCCTTGCCCTGGTTTGCATATGCCAGTGCCTCACTGTTAGCAATGCTCTGGTAAACAGGGTGGGTATGAAGAATTTCCTGATCAGCTCAAAGAAAAGAAAACACAGTGACTTTTTTAGAATTAGATGAGAGCAAAAGCCTTATTAAATGAAAAAAGTCTTTAAGGAGATGCCAGCATTCTTTCTAGATGTTCCAGAAAAAGCTTGTAAGTGCTAGTACAGACAATTTCACATCTTATTGAAATGAAGAATCAGGGCACGGCCAGCACATAAAACACATAACCAATTGAATTTTACTGCAGCAAACTTTTAAAGAATTAAAGGACTAAACCCCAACAGCCAGAGCTTGTACACTGTGGGGGGGTTTCTTTTTTCTTGTCATTGTTTATTGTTTTTGTAGATAACTTCAATTAAATATTTTTAGTTCACACTACATATCATGTAAATATTCCTCATTTCTGAAACCTGCCTTTCTAAAAGTTTCCTGAACTTTTCTCCTCCCTCTTTTTGATGTCTATTGTGTTTCATTTATATCTAACATCTCTCTTGACAATTCATGAAATTGTCTGTATTTAATGGGAACAATTAAACATGTATTTTGTAAAAATTTAAGGTCTTTTGGAGCTTTAAGCTCTAAAGCTGAGTTTCATTTTCCTCTGCTTTAGCCTGTCTTGAGCACCTGGAGAAAGGCAGCCAAGATTAATAAATGTTTCCCATTTTAACACTGATTAGATGTACAATTTAATATAGCTAGAAAAAGCAAAGAGAATGCTTTGTAAGAAAATAAAGTAGGGCGATGTTTTTTTCAGGACAAGTGCAGACATACTTAAGATACAGTAAAACTTTGGATTACTTTCAATATCAAAATTACTTGTAAAAAGACATGACTGGTTTGCCATTAAATTTTACCCGTCTATTACTTTATACTTAAAAGACTTGTTTCATTTAAGCATCTGTTACTAAGACAAATCTAAAGTTGTAAATTTTCATGATTTTTTTTTTTAAGTTGTTGGCTTTTGGAATTAACTTTATACATGGCAAAAGACTACTAGAACACTCAAATACTTTTACAGGTTTAATAATGATTTAATAATGTGTTAATAACACTCAAGCTTTGGAGTACAACTGAACTTAAACCAGGAGGAAAGAATAGAACGTGTCCTTCTGAGATTCGTGTGGGAGAGAGTGTGGCATCTGCACTTGGTGTTTGTCATTTCCAAGTCCAGTTTGAACTGAGACTGAAAGAAGAGTGGTGCATGAACGTGACATTTGCTGATACAACCTGTGTGGTCATTTCAGCTCAAGGTCTTTGGCCTCTTCCTCACAGGATGGCACCTGGAGCATGAGGAAATCTTTATCCTCCCTTTGGGCTCTGACTGACGGGATGGGAGGGGACAGGGCTTTTTTCAACCCCAAAGGTCTCCTATAACTGAAAGCTCCTGGTTTCACTGCCTATTCCCCATCCAAGCTGTAGAAACATGGATCAAGAAACATGGACAAGCATGGGAGAAAGGTGAAATGATGCAAACAGCTCAGCAGCAGAATAATACTGACAGTAAACTTTTATTTAAACAGGATCAAACTCTCATTAATTCTCCATCATGGATGCAGCAGTTCCACTGCTGTGGCAGCTTTGAGGCAATTTCCTGCAATGATCTATTTGCATGGAAGGGACCAACTCAGGTATCAAAAAGCACATGTACTTCGCAACTGAATGTAAATGATTCTGTATCAAAATATTTGAATTACTAACTGATAAAATGTGAAAATCCACCCTGAACCCCTGCCATGGCTCTGTGTTTTAATTCAGTATTTTCTCTGAAGTGTTTGTTTGAAAGTGGTTTCTCTTTCATTCTGCCTCTTGCCGACAACCTCCTAGGAGAGTTTTCAGTCAGACCATCTGTAACCTATGGTTGCAACATTCTGTCATTTGACACTTAGCTGTCACTTCAATTCCTAATTCTTTTAGGAAAACTATGGCAAATGAAAATATTTAGCATTTTGTACTGTTTCTCCTGCTTGCAGTAAATGTACCACATGTATGAACTGGGCTTTTGTTACAGGAGAGGGAGTTGGACTAATTTACAGCACATTTGACCATGTAATATTGGTTCATTAACTAATAATTGAGGTGCTCAGAAACCAGACTCATTCTGGCTATAATTCTGTCCTGCTTCTGTACGAGTCCTACCCACCAGAGCAGATTCTACACCTAGTCCTCTCACTTGTTAGTTGGTATCCCATACCTGAACCCTGCATTTCAGAGGTATTTCTGGATTACCTGGTTATGCTGTTAAAAAGATGAGATTTTCCACAGTGAGGCCCCTGTAACCAGTTTAAGTTATCTTTTGCAAAGTAAGATGAATCACATTTAGAATAGAATATTTCTATATCTTAGACTCTATGCAGACCTTAAGAAAACTGTGGCCACCTGATACTGGCTTTGTACTAGGGATATCTCAAATTAATCTCCCTTCTTTTGCACAGTTTTTGGGAGTGTTAAGTTCTTTGCTGAGTTCAGCTGGCACTGGCACTGCATTCAGCTTTCTGAATGGCAAAATGGAAGGCTTTTAATATTATAAAAGACAGTCAAAATGAGATTTCAAGTGAGAATTTGTGGAACTACCAAGACCTAATACATCACAGAGGTGGCTTATGTGCTTCATCTCAAAGTATTACTTCACTTTTTATTAAGAACCAGTGGTTTCTCAGGAGAAAACTGTGTGGTTGCTTGATTCTTTGGGTTTTTTTGAGAGATGTTGTCTTGCTTTTAATGATGTTCAGCCATAACTAAGCCCAAAATACCCACTAATTTTAAGGGTACACATATAACAACAATAACAATAAAAGAAAAGAAGTATTCTTATCACAGTGTTATTTTAAACTGGACATTGCAAAATGACAAGACTAGAAAAGATTCACCAAAACCCAACATCTCATAGCCTAGGTTCTAATTAAAATCCCTCCCAAACTCAAGACAGACAGGACAGGAAGTCACTATCCCTGTAGTTTCAGGATGACTGATGAAAGACTTCAGACAAACCACACGCAGCCACTGGATCAGTTGATGTGACATCTTTTAGAGCAGCTCAACTACAGCCCTAACGCTTCAGTGAAAAGATGTTCTATGAATTCAAAACCACCAAAAATGTCATTCCAGAGAGCTTTGCAAGGTACAGAACACGGTTCCATGCATAGTTTGACTGCCAAATAACTGGAAAGTTTTATCCACTGTTTTGCAGCTTGTAACAAGCTAAGAGAGGGAAAATGGGTTCCAGTTTGACATGTTCATAGTGTTCATAGTGACCCTCTGACTTGGTCACAAATGACAGCACCACAAATGAATCCTAACTCTTTCTGTGTGTGCGCCTGAAATGAGTGGAATAATGAGGGATCTATCTTTCAAGATGGAAATTGTATTCACCAAGCCAAGAAAAGCTTTCACATGGATTGGGATGCTTATCATAAGAACAAGTGCTGGAAAAAGGTCTCATCAAAACCCTCATTTTCACCCTTAGTTTAATTAAGGTTCCCTAATTCACTGCTGCCAAAACCACTGGAGAGTGGTTGGTGAGTTGTTAGCATTGGCCAGAGAAGCTGAAAGGGATGTATCGCTACTCATGTAAATCAGCACTGTCAAAAAATGTCCTTATAGGCCTCATTCCTTAGTCATTCCCGGTAAAAAAGAGCTCAACAACAAAAAAGAACTGCTAAAGTGCTGTAACTCTCAGAAGAAAGCAGTGGGGATGTGACCCTGTAACCTTTTAACTACAAGGTAACTGGAGATTCTGTATTTTTGCTACTTTTCTTACCCTTTTTCTGATAATCAGCATGCGGCTCAGTCTTAGAATTCTGTAAGTCTTTAAAAATAAAGGTGATGCAGTCCAAGAGGGAGGCCTGAATCTGTAAGTTTGTGCTGTGCCTGTATGTAAAGCCCAAATCTGTGCTTCTCTTCTTGGTGACTGCTTTGTGCTGAACTACATGAAGATGACCACACTCATGCCATGTTGCAGTGATGATAACCTGTCTCGTGGCTGGGTAGATATTTAACCATTGACTTCTCTTACATTAAATGACTAAAAGGCATCAGAGATATGGGTCTGGCCCAGTGAATATTGGTGAAGATCAGGAAGAAAGAAAATGTCAAATACTGATTAGACAAGAGCAATGGCAACTACCAGGTATCAATTAAAAGGAATAAAGTGACGGTGCAATTGAAATTACAGATGAAAAATCCAGAACTGAGAGAGGCTGCACGTGTATGGTTTTTGGAAGGAGGTGGTTGCTTCCTTTTTAAATCTAATTCAACTATAATGTAGATAATAATCACTAATATGGAAAACAAGGAATTAATTTCCTGCATTCCTAGATGGAAGGTCTCTAAGGAAAATCCTAGCACAATGGGAAGCCAGGTGCAGAATCAGATGGTGTTAAGCTTTCCTGAAACAGATCAAGAAAGAGATGTGAGCTGCCTCTAGAAGTGCCAGTTCGCAGGGAGATACAGCAAGAGATCCTGACCACCTGTGGTAATGAAGATTTCATGGTACTCATAAATGTCCCAAAATAAAAGGCAGCACCCTGGAAATGTTCCATAAGGGGGAAATAATTTTGCCTCCTCAATTTTCCGCTCTACAGTTCTAATTGAATACTTTTTCTTAAAATAGTGAATCTAATCAATCC
This sequence comes from Phainopepla nitens, assembly GCA_013400175.1. Taxonomy (NCBI): domain Eukaryota; kingdom Metazoa; phylum Chordata; class Aves; order Passeriformes; family Bombycillidae; genus Phainopepla; species Phainopepla nitens. Next base: position 11,793 of record VXBQ01014567.1, on the reverse strand, counting down.
TCAGGGTAAAACATTTATTTTGTCTCACTCTCGACAAACAAGTGTTTTGTTTGCATTTGCCAGTGTAATTAAAGTCCCAGCTGCCAATAGTGAAATGATCTATAGAAATTAATAATTATTTTCCCTTTAAATACATTGTACAGTATTTCTGTCATGGAAGAGCAATGCTTATTCTGTGGATGCTGATAGCCTGGTCAGAGAGAGATATCAGCAACTTTCCCAGGCTATCCTGCGAGGTTGTGACAAAGTGCAGAGAAAGAGTTATAAACAATATCTGCACCTCCTGTTTGTACATGAGCTACATGATGTTTGTCTTGGGATGTTTTTCAAGAGGTTGTTGTTCTCCTTTCGCCAATGGGCTGAGGGGTGTCATTTGCTTGCTAACCTGTTAACCAATGTGAATCTACCTAATGAACTCATCTATAAAAGATGAGTCTTTTCTTAATAAACACTTGTTTTGCTTCTGATTTATGCAGTCTTTATTGCCACTGAGTTAACTCTACAGTGACATTATTCCAAGACAGAGATGGCCCTATTCCACTGAATAGGGAGAAAAAATGCTGTGTACATTTTGATAGGGGGGAGGGAGTTGAAGCGGGGGGTTAGAGGGAGAATGGCTGACAGGAGGGATTTTTGTACATGTGCACTGGAAGAATTCACACGCTGGATTGTTGAATGTAAATTCAAGCTTGATAAAATCTACTTTCAGGCTACTTATATCTCAGGTGTTTCTGAGAACTACTGCACTCCTTTTGAAAATTGTAAGTAGGAAGAGGCAGGACCAGCTAGCTGATGAATGGAAGCAGCATCACCCTTAACTGTGAATTTATCTGACACAGGAATTTGATCAAAACACCTCTGATTTTTGTTTAGGTGCTGGTGTGTCCCTCTCATGAGTCAAACACTCTGGTACCCCTAGAAGAGGCTATAACTGGGTTGGTGTATTCTTTGTGCACTTATAAGTGTTCCTCAGATGGTTCTTTTAACTGTGGTCTCTTCCTCCACCCTTTCGACCCAGTTCTCCGTATTCTTTTCTTCTCAATCCATGATGATGTTCTTCAGGCTTTTAGTGAGTGTCAGCCAATCTCAGGCTAAGTAAAAGTTTTTGTGTTCATGTGTATTTTAAAACATAGCAGCAAATCAACCATCTAGAAAAAAGTTTGCTGGTGAACACTTTTGTCAGAGTATTCTGGGAAATAATTTTCTGTTTTGAGTAATGCTAGAAGGCATGCAGATTCAGAATATACACTGCTTACTGCAAAAAATTTTAGAAAGATGTGTCTACCAGATTGTGCATCTTCTCTAGTTATTAGGAAGGACTCCGGCACATTGAATTATTTATTTATATGAGTAGAAATGCTGAAAAGGGCGCCTAACCATATGTTTTAGGTACTTTTGGCATCATTAGGAATGCATCACAAATAATACCCTAGAATTACAGCAGTATAATACGATATAAAACACCTCAAGAAAGAAAGACAATCTTGGTTACTCTAAATAATCTAGCAATTATGCACACTTGGAATTCATCCCAGTTTTAAAATATGGGAGAGGGAAGGAGCCTTACAACTTCTCCTTGTGTGGAATGTGTAAGCAGGATGTTGTGAGTTACAAAATGAGACTTGAATACAGGTATCAGTTGAAAATTCAAAGCTTCAAAACCAAACTCTGTGCACGGAATTCACATGCAAACCTTGTTACTTGGCTGCCAGTACTAGAAAACTGTAATGTGTAGAAGTGGGGATTCAGATTCTGACCAGGCATTCAGAGGATAGCCAAGAGATTGGAAAGACTCTGGAGAAGGCAATTCCTATTTGCAGTTTGCTAAAAAGCCTAGTTTTAATATCTTACTTAATTTAACTTGCAGAGTGAAGTCCTCTCTGTGACTTGAACTCCCTTGAGTCAGGGAAACTTCAGAGTAACAATGAAAGAATAGAATTTGTGCATTAAAATCCAAGAACAGTGTTTTGCAATCTTACTGAGAAGTCGTTTTTCGGCTGTGGAGCTTCTGTCAGGAAGCAATCTTCAGATGTTCACAGCTTTAGGAGATGGAACCCCTCTTTCAGTCATGGGTGCCATGGAAGTTGACAGGACTGTCTCAGTGGCCTTGCCCTCTAAGGGGCCACCTGAACTGCTCCAAAGACACTCAGGCATTGGGCTTTCCTTGCTGGGGAAAAGAGTTGCACTGAACAGCCCACGGCCTGTGGCTGAAAATGGGATTCTGCCTCCTAGAACTGTGAAAGAATGAGGATTTCTCACAGAAGAAAGCTACCAGGAGTTATGGCTCTGGCTGACCTTGGACTCCTGGGGGCCACCTGAAATGCCCACAAGACACTAGGTTTTCAATTTGGGTGTAGTTGTGGGAGATAATGCTTAGGGTGGTGGCTAGGGTAGTGGTCAGAGACAGTGGTTAGCGTAGTGGTTTAGCGTAGTGGTTTAGCGTAGTGGTTAGGGTAGTGGTCAGGGTAGTTCTAAGGTCAGTGGTTCGGGTAATGGTCAGGGGTAATAGTTAGCAGTAGTGGTTAGGGCAGTTAAAAATGGTAACTTTTCTTATCTTTTTATATAGAGAGAATTATTTCTTTAATAAAAATTGATTTCCAAACACAACCCCATATCTACTGCTTTATATGCAGAATCTTAGAAAATAAGAAATTCTAAATACAGATATATAGGGTTTGAAAATGCAATTATAATTTTTATATGCATAAATTAAATAATAAAGGGCTTGAAAAGAGAAGAAAATGTAATCTCTATGAAAGGCAATAGAAATCGCTCTGTGTATTCAAAGCTTTTTTGTCACTGAAACACCGTCTGAGATCTTGGCTGGGACTTAAATCGCTGCTGCCACCTGGTGATAAGCACGCATGTACACGATTTTTAATGACTGTCGGGACACCTGCAGACTAAAAGCGATTCTGCAACTAAGAAATGTGTGGACGCGCTGTGACTTGGCAGTGGCCATGCATTTGCCATGGCTTTTTACACTTACGCTGCTGTCCAGAAGGGAACATCCAGTACTGTGAGTCAGAGCACTTAGGTGGTGCTTCCAGTGGCTGCCGCTGTCTCCCAAGGGGGCCTGGTGCATGTGCAGTACTCAGGAGCAGCTTGGGAGCATCCAGAGCAGGTCCCAGCTGCTGTGGTAGCTCTTTGAGGAGATCATCCATTTCACAGTGTGAGCAGGGCGATGTAAGTAGATATCTAAGTCGAAATAGAGAAATCTGATACTGAAGTGTCAAAATACACAAGTCTAAACAGTCTAAATATATGTTATGTATAACTGTTAATGTCAGTTAGATACATGCCAATAGATCTCTAAGTATAAATAGGTATTCTATACAGTAAGTGCACATAGGCTAAATAGATGAGTATATATAAATTATATATGTATTTATAGTTTTCATATATTTCATACATAGTATATTCTATTTTTGTATCTTATTTATATTACATTTATTTACATATATTTATATTTATATTTATATAAAGTAATTATATGAATAAGTAAAAGTGTTTTGGGGAAAGGTTTTGGTTTCTGGCTACATAAATCTAGGCAGATTTGTCTTTCCCAGAAGCCCCAAATAGTGAAGTTTCTTTCAGATACTGCCTGGGATTTATGCAGCCAGAAAAGACCTGGGACTTATGCAGTCAGAAACATAATTTTCTCACATTGTCATGGAGAAAAAACAAAAAAATCTCTGGAACAGGGCGGTATAAACGTTCAAACACACTTTGTTCCTCCCACAAAACTCAACCAAACTGACTGAGATAACACACAAGTGGTTCACTGGATTCTCCGAGCTATTATTAAGTCTTGCCAGATGTTTTTGATTAGGTTAAATTGCAGCGAATCTGTACCAAAGCATGAAGCCATGGAGCACAATAAGCTGTGCTGCAAAGCCTGGTGGACTTCATGTGTCCGGCCTTTACTTGTTTAGGTGTTCACCTGCTGTGGTGTCAGTGCTCCCTGTCAGAGTGGGGGGGCTGGCAGATCCAAAGAGATGGAGTTGAATACCATGGAGGCATTTCAAAGCAGATGGACAGTACCACAGCAGAGCTGCTTAGGGATGGCAGGTAGAAACTAAGCCCTCACAGCTAAAGATGTCTGATCACAACAATCTTTTTTTTTCCTGTGATAGCAGCTGTCGTGAATAATTCCTGCTGTTTGCAGGGAGCAAAAAATTGCCCTGGGGATTTGTTTCTGGGAACAGCGATCCATTTCCTAATGGGAGTCAATTGAGTGTCTGTGAGAAATGAGGATGCTGCAGATGGAGTAATGGGACTCCTGATGTACCTGTTCTAAAGCAGTGCTGGCACCGAGTGACCTCATTCTGATGTGAACTGCCTGGAAATGTGTGCTGGAAATACAATAAAATGCATGAGGGAAGCTTTGTGTTCTTCTTTTCATGTAGGTTTTTATGCACTTGAAAAGTGATTTTGGGATCTAGCAGTAAATTCAGTGAATTGTCCCAGCCAGAGACCTTTTTGTTGCCTAAAAAGTAATTTTTAAACCCCAGAACTACAGGGTTTGTAGTATTTTACAATAGCAGAGTGAGATCCAATGCATTAGCTCGTTCAGTGACACAGCTGCCACAAGGACTGGATCAGCTAGGACAGCCCTTGCTGTCATGTGTTCTCTCTTGGAGGAGGCTTGACCATGTAGGGCACACTGAGGTTGTGAATTGCAATCCAGAGCATGTTCAGATCCTGGTGCTTGGGGCTGTGGTGTCTGGTGTGCAGAACACACTCCAATGTGTCTAACTTGTGTTTGGATGTACGTCAGATTGGGAAAAGGCCAATCTGGTGGGAAGGGCTTATTCCCAGGCCTGGGCATCCTCAAGGCAAGGGATGATTTTTAAATACTTCTTGTCTTTTGTTTCCTAGCCCAGGGGTAACTTGGTGTTCCCTGAATTGGATGTGTACTTAGGGTGCACAAAGGATCATTGCAAGCACAGCACTGGAGAAGTCAGGGATAATTAAAAGATGAGAGCAGTGAGTGGGAGGAAGCAGGAAGGACTATTTTTAGATTTAGCCTTGGGTTCCAGTTCCTCAAGGTGGGTCTGTGGTGCCCAAAGTACAAAGGCATTAATCCTGGAGTACCTGTTTGTTCATATCTTGAGCTTGGAAGAGATACACTAGACATGAAATTCCAGGGAAGCTGCACTTGCAGTAGTGGCTGGAACAAGAAGCAGTGGAAGCTGTTCGCTGTCTGCTTGCTCTCCACCTCCAGCTCAGTTTCCTAGGGCCCCAGCTAATCACATATCACCTTTGCTTTTTCCAAGGTGTTTGCTGAAGTGTTTCTAAATGTGGCAGTGAGATTTTTCCACAGCTGGAATTTATTTCTGCTTCAGGAATTGTGTCTCATTGTACAGTCATTAACAGTTCCCATGCAAGGATAATTGCAGTGGAAGAAGGCAACCAAAGCCAAGAGACTGGACTAGGATGCCCGAGGCCCCTGCCAAGCACAGGGCGCAAAAAAACAGCAAAAAAAAGCTAACAAAAACAAAACATCTCAACAGACTGAAAGTGGCACAGAAAATACATAAAAGATAGCGACCATTAATCACCATTAGTGATCATCAACTCCAAACATCACCCCTGGTCTGGTCAGAGACATCTGGTCCGGAAAAGACTGATAAGAAAACCAAGGAATGAGCATCAAATTATCATCGGTGGCGAAGAAATCTGTAACCAATAGGAAACCAAATATTAAGAACTGTATAACTTGGGACCAATGAACATTGAACCAATGAATTTCTATGGGTTTTGACTGCATAAAGTTTAGGAAAAATCTAGTAAAATTCATGTTTCATGGAATGATTTTCTCTACACACCAGGGCAATATGTGGATGAAATTATCTCTGTTGCACATCCTAGCCAGAACAACATCCTAGCCTGAATAAAGGAATGCCTTGATCCTCTAACAGTTAAAATGTTGTTGGAGAGGTTTTGTTTTGTTTTTTTTCCCGCAGCTTCAGTGACACTGTAACTTCCGTAAACTAAAGGTATTACTTGATACTTCAGTTTCAGAAGTATTCAGCCTCTCAGCAGCAATGTCTCCCCCAGCCCAGTGTTTTCTGGCTCAGACCAAGCTTAGAGATTGGTCAAGAAAAACCAAAACCAGCAGAAAAAGCTCTGCTGTTATTTTGTTTTTCTTAGTTATTTTATTTGATGTTATTTTTTATATATTCCATTTTATTTTTATTTTTATTCTTATTTTAATTCTTTTTTTTTTTTTTAATTCTGGAGAAAGAAGGGAAAGTGGTTTTAAGGTTTGTTTTCCTTCTCATTATCTTGCTCTGTTTTGGTTGATAATAAATTCAGTTCCTATCTCCAGGGTATGGTGATCGTGATTGGGGAGGAATCTCTCCTGTCCTTATTTCAACTCCTGGACCTTTTCTTATATTTTCTCCCTCATCTGTCAGGCAGACCCCCAGCACCAAGTGCCCTGAGCTGTACTCAGCCTCCCAGTCCTACCCAGCCTCCCACTCCCAGACATTTCCTCTCTCTCCCAGTGCCCCCCAGCCCATTCCCAATCCCTCTCAATGCTCTCCAACGCTCCTCCCTCTCTCCCACTGTTCCTCAGTTCATCCTGGTGTCTCCTGACTCTCTCCCAGTGCCCCCCAGCCCATTCCCAATCCCTCTCAATGCTCTCCAACGCTCCTCCCTCTCTCCCACTGTTCCTCAGTTCATCCTGGTGTCTCCTGGCTCTCTCCCAGTGCCCCCCAGTGTATCCATCTCACTGGTGCCATCGAGCTCCCAGCCTGGCCCCAGCCACCTGCTCTGCTCCATGCTGTATTTCTCCCCTGTGCAGATGCAGCTAAGGTGGTTCCAGGGCAGGCAGGAGCTCTAAGGGCAGATGGCGGCCACTGACATGGTCCCCAGCAGGGACTGGACCCACTAGGTCCTGGTGCTGCTGGAAACCCTCCCCTGGTGTGGGGGTCACCTACACCTGCCAAGTGGAGTACTCAGCCTGGAGCATCCCCCGAGCTGGCACTGTGGTAGAGCCTGGCCCCCATAGTGCCAGGGGTGGGGAGAGAACTGAGAGGATGGGGAGGGAGTTTGGGGGTCCTGGTGTTAACTGGGGGACCCTTATTGGGAACCCCTTTCACGCTTGTCACAGTACAGCTGGTGTGTTACTGGACAAGGTAAATCTGGCCATAACACAAATCAAATTTGGCTAGCCTGGTGTGGGATTCTTTGCCAGCACGGGCACAGGGGTGTTCCCCTTATCGGGAATCCCCTGTGAAAAACTCTGTTCCAGGGTCAGGAACCATGAATGAGACAAGTGGGACTCACTGGCTTCGGTCTGCAGTTGTTTATTATTTCTTTATCACAATTCAGAGCCTTAGATGACAACAGGCTCAGCACACTTCGGTGACGTGTGCCAACAAGAGGCAAAAGACACAAAATGGATGATTGCAAGTATTCTTATACAGATATCTCATCCAATTGAGTTTTACAATGTACCTAACACGTAGTACATTTTTATTTTTCTACCAATTCCTAATTATTCTTCAGTCATGTAACATCTGCATTGTGACTTTGTCTAACCAATCACTGTTCTACTAACACTGCAGAAAATGGAGTAGATGAAGAAGAAAGAAGACTAAGTTAGCATCCAAAATCCTCCATCTTGTCTTTCATCTCCCTTCCATACTAAAACTGAAAACCTACTTTTTCACCCTGTGATAAACTACAATATCATCTACTATATACATTAACAATAACTCAGCTTCTCACAAAGTCCTGGAAGCTTTTTCCATGGCCAAAGACTAAAAGCTGTGCTCTCCTGAGGAATAAGACCACTCAGAACAGGCACAGGCAATATTCCTGTGTCCTGGATTCCCACAGCCTGGTTCCTTCCAGAAAACAGCTAAACAAGTCCCCGGATAGGCTGGATTCATACCTATACAGGGGACCCTCAGCCAACCCTGTTCAAACTTAGATACAGGCACACCACTGGTCAGAGATCTGGGCGGAGGGAGATCCCTAACCAATCAGTCATCTAAACTCGGAAATTCAAATGCCCTATAAAAAGAAGTTGTTCACTGTTTGTTGAGGACGCTCGGTGAGTTTGTGTTGTCTCTGTCTCTGATCAATGACCCCTTACATAATACACACTGTCCCACTTCCCCTTAACCCCATACTCCCACCTCTTTGCCATCATTTCCCCCAAATCTCCAGTCTCCCCAAAGTTGGTTTCAGGGTGACCCAGCCCTTTCCCATCAAGTCCCTTCCAGGCCCTCCTCACCTGAAAGCTCCTCGCCAACAGCTGGAGGAATGCAAGAGAGGCAGGAGAAAGACGAGGGATAGAGCAGAAGAAGGAGGAGCAGGAATAGGAAGAGAATCAGAAACGTGGGCCACCACATGTGTGGTGCTATCTGCAACTGCAGCCCCTTGGCCCGGGGAACTTCGTCCCCACCTGCATCCTGCAGATGACTGGGGAGAGGGAGCTCACCCCAAATGTCCTGGGTGGCTTTTTTTGAAGGGGAGATGAATATTTAGAGGACACATAGAATATATTTGGGGGTCTCTGTTTCTTTTTTCTGTAGGGGGAGGGCAGCGTGATGCTTGAATCTTGCAGGACTCCAAAGCCGAGCTAAAAATGTGCCTTGAGCGAACACTGGGCTGACCTCAGGAGGTGTTTTTGGTGGATCCCGATGATGGCTGCTGGCAGAGCCATGACAAGGAGCAGGGGGATGCGGGTACCCCCTATAGTGGGGGTTGGGCTTCCTGGGTTGGGCCATCCAAGCTCTGCCTGAGGCCATGTGGAGACGGTGCAGGGTTGGCAGCGGAAGGGGTATACCGGTTTTGGGGACCTCCAAGGAGGCCTGTGAGAGGGGTCAACCCCAGGACCCCTGAAATGGCGAGATAGGAAAGAGGCAATAGCAGAGCAGGAGGACCCCTGGCAGCCTGGAGGAGGGAGTCCCAGGACCACCAGGACCCTGAAACAGGGACCCTCAGAGGGGAAACCCCTCAGGAGTCCCAGCAGCCTGGAGAGAGAGAGAGTGAGGGAGGAGATGAGATCTCTGGGACCCCCAAAACTCTTGACTTCCCTAAGCAAGACCCCAGAGAAGAGCCCCAGGACCCCAGTGTGGGAACCTGGGGAGGCAGGGCCCCTGGGATTCCTGGGACCCTGGAACCCCAGGCTGCCTGGGGATGGCACGGACACTGGAGACAGGAGACCCCCAACACACATGGGACACCCAGCAACCCTGACAGGCAAAACCCCAGAACCCCAAAGAGAAGAGACCAGAGTGGGAAACACCTGGTAGAGTTTTTTTTTTCTCCTAGGAGAGTTTAGTGGTCTGGAGATCTTTTTATAAACACCTGACACCTGATGACTTCTAGAGATGGACTTATGCAGGAGGAACCCCCAATCCAACATATTCAAGCATTGTTTTTTTCCCAGAATAGGATTTGTCATTCTCAGACCTTGTCCAGACAGAGGAGGTTGTGATGAAGACAAAGATACCCCGGAACAGGCAGGCAGGTGAAGAAGTTGCTGCTGCTTTCCTCCTCTCTTCTCCTCCCAGCTCATCAGGCATCACCCAAGGAACAAAGTCTTTTGAAAAGAAATTTCAATTCCCTTTCTTCTGGGCAAAGGTAAAAAAAAATCCCTGACTAAAATGATATAAAAATTTTAAAAGTTGTATCATTTCCAGCACCAGGTGTCCCAGTTCCTCTAAAGAGGACCTAAGAGAGAAGAGAACCCCAAAGCAGGGAACACAGGAAGGAAGAGAAGACCTCTGGGTTTCCCAGGTCCTCAGATACCCCAGGAAGGACAGGGACCCTGGAGAAGGGGAAACCCAGCAGCTTGACAAAGAGCAATCCAAAAACCCAAAAAATAGAAACCAAAGTGGTCATTAATCCTGACAAGAACTTACTCCTCTCTCCCAGCTTCCACAGGTCCTGCCAGGATCCTGCTTCAGCACTGGCTTGACACAGTCTCATGACTTCCTTTGGGGATGGCTCTGCTCCAGGATGGCATCCTGCAGAGGAAGCAGGTGCTCCCTCATGGCATGCAGGTCTTTGGGCTTAGAGAGACAGGGACAACTGAAAGACATTATAAAGGATCTATTTATTGCACTATCAGTATCACTGAAGGTGTTACATGCAATGCCACCACCACCAGAAGCCAAGCTAATTCTAGTCTTTTAAGCATTATTTAGCCAATTAACTGTTATGATTAAAATTCAGGCAGGAGATCAGCTCCTTTTTAATGCCTTTATTAAAGATTCCAGCTCTGGGATTGGGTAGTTCGCGCCATCTCCCAGTTTATCCGATCCAGAGGGCGGGGAGATGTTCAGTATTTACTACACACTAAATACCGGGCCCCTGCTTCCCGACAAAAGTCCCTCTGCTCAGAGACTCGATTTACTCCGGCTCGAAGGTCTAGGGTGGTGTTGATTCCCCTCTCTTAAAGTATTGGCGACCCCCTTCCCCACCCTTACGGTTCATTAATGTGCAGTTATCCTTTGCCGTTTTTGGTATTAGTTCCTTTGAATACCAGGAAGGTTCGGATTTTTTGGGGTTTTTCTCTCTCTAGTTGTCACCCATCATCCTTTGCGCCATTGATTTGCATG
>VXBQ01014565.1:43861-54211 GCA_013400175.1 Phainopepla nitens | reverse complement strand
GTGAAGTGTGTGGCCATGAGAGGACTGGTATCTTGTGGAATCTCTGGCATGCAGGAGAGACTCTGCTCTTCCTGGATAAATTGGGGAATGATTGTTCAAGGGGTGGATTGACACTGAAAATCCTAAGCTTTGTCTTTTTATGTTGTCAGTGGGAAAGTAAACGGTTGCTGGCGGGAGGAAGAATGCTCTGAGGGTTTCATTCTGGTTTTTATTCTTTTTTTTCTTTCCTTTTTAATGTTAGTTAATCAAGTNGGTACACTAGTACTTAACTAGAACAAACTAGAACAAACCCATAACATTCTTAGTTCCCTAACCAGAAAATTGAAAATTAATAAATAAAACCATGACATCCTGAAATCCAGGTCTACCAGAGAGCTCAGGAACCTGAGCTCAAATTCATCCAGCACCTGCTGGTGTTTTGGTAGGTTCATTTCTCAGTTTGTTGTGGCATTACCCATTGGCAGATGGACTTTCCTTCTCTAGAAAGCACTGAAGTTAGAGCTGTGTGTAGTGTGCAGAAGTGAGGGGAAGTTTATTTATTCTGCTTTGCTGTCAGATTTTTGAATTTTTTTATTTTCCTTGCAGCAGAAGATTTCTTTATACCATGAGAGAGAAATCATCTCCCCATGTTGCTTTTTTCACCTGGTTATTGCCTTTTAATTTAGTTAGTTTTAATTTAGTTATTGCCTTTTAATTCTATTTAGCCTTTTAATTTATAATTCCCTGCTAACAAGAGGAAATCTGTATTTCAAGGACCGAGCACTCACTGGACTTCTCTTTTTGTACTTAATTCAGAAGTCCAAGGGTTTTCCTCTGGACACACAGAGAGGCCACAGCTGAAATTCATTGCACCCCTTTGGATCTGTAGGCTCTGAGCCCTTGGTCCCTTGCTCAGGAGCTGACATCCCAGGGGACCAGGGCTGCAGAATTCCAGAATGAGGATGTTCCTCTTCACCCAGGTGAGGTTCAGGTTCACCAGGGGAGGTTCAGATTAGATGTCAGGAATCTGATTTTCTACTGGAAGACTGATCAGGCATTGGAGTAAGTTGCCCAGGGGAGGTGGTGGAGTCATTGTCTGAGGAAGTGTCCAGATGTGGCACTGGGGACAGGTTTTGGGGTGGCTGTGGTGGTGCTGGGCTGACAGTGGGATTGGATGATCCTGAAGGTCTCTTCCAGACTTGATGATCCTGTGACTCTGTAAATATGGGAGCACATATTTACAAAGAAAAACCAAACCTCAGGGACAGCAGCCACTTGGCGTGTTTTATTTTTCTTATTTTTTTTTTTCTAATTAATTCCTTGCAAAGCTTTTTGGCACTGAAAACATCTGTTTGTCTCAACGTTTTGTCTCAAAAACATCCAAAAAGGTGAAGAACTTAAATTTTCTAAAATTGGAATGATTTCAGTTTCCTAATCAAGCAGGTGTGACAGGAGATTCTTTCTCTTTTAAAGAGGAATAAACAGGGAAGAAATTCAAAAGGATGACTTAATTGTTAAGTACACAAATGAGGTTCTCCATGGAAAATACCTACAGAGTCACTGTGCTTTGGATAGAAATAATGCCAGGGAGCAGAGTCAGATTTGTGCCTGGGATGTCAAGATCAGCTGGTGAGAGGCTGAGTTGGGCTGCTTTTGTTTTTAAAGCACATAAATGACTGTCCAATGTTAATAAATTGCACACAACCTTTATTCTCCTGGAAAAATTCTTTTTTTTCTCCTGTGAAAGAACGATGGCATTGCCCAGTAGCAGGTTGTGCTAATGGAAAACACTCGGAACCCATCAATATTGTCTAACCTGTGACTTTTGTCAAGAGAGCAAGTGTCAACACCTGCCTGGAGCCCCATACTTCAGCCTGATTTTGGTGATGAGGAGAAGATGCTTGGGTGAAATGCCTGTCAGGCTGAATCAGCACAGGGAAGGGGCCCTTGGTTCCTCTGGGTTCAGGCTGGCCTGAAAAGTAACAGAGGGAAAAGACCTCCCCTGCCCTGGGGACTTCCCCATGGGTAAATCTTCTGCTGCACATTTTTCCTGGTCCTTCACTGCTAAGATCTGGCTATTAAAATTATTAGAGGGATGTCTCTGCCCCAATTAAGGTGCAAACGAGACCACATGTTGAAGTCAATAATATGGATTATTATTTAACAGTAAATTTGAAGTTGAGAGGGAGATAAGAAAAAAGGTGGGGCTGGAAGAGAAAAACAATGATAGAGGAACACACTAAGTAGAAAAAATATCATTCTGGAGATTCTGAGGAAGCCCTGGTGCCCCTCCTGTCCTCTTGGAGGCTGCAGACTGCATCCACTGAGTGGTGAAGGGAAGAATCCAGGGAGCACAACCTCTGCTGGGTTTGTGTTCTCCCAGATCCAGGGGGGAATGTCCAGGGATCTCCCCAGACCGGGGAGTTCCACGCTGGACGCTGCGATGGCGTGGGCCACGGGACACCTGGGTGAGGTGATGGTGGACCAGGGACACCTCATGCGTCCTGGACACCTTCCAAGACATTGCAGCTGCATCTTAGATCAGGCTCAGGTGTGCCTGAACCCGTCAGAGGTGAAGCCCCTCACCCTACCTGGGAATGGCCCTGCACTTGAGAGGGGAGATTCTGCAGCTGAGTCAGGCTGTAAGGGAGGACTCTGGCATCACAAGCTCAGCCCACCTCGAGTCTCACCAGCCTCTTCCCTTATCTAGGAACTCAGTCTGCAGCCCTGAGTTCACCACCTGGGAGCTGCTCTGTGCATCATGAGCACAGAACCCGCGATTGCTTGAGCCACTGGCACCAACAGGCCCGGCTTGTCCAGCCCTGGGTCCAGTGTTTGAGGCATTAATCAGAGCCCAGTCTCTCACTTTCACACAGTTGTCTCTGTCATTTTTTCCCCATGGTCATGGTTTCAGTATTGCAACTCGCCGCTTGTCCCTTGAGACAGCTCTAAATTTAGGGCATTTTTGATGCTTTGAGAGGCTCCCTGGAGCAGAGGCTGGACAGAGCTAAAGGAATAAAGTAGGGATTTATTAAAAGCCCTTCAGAGGATGCACCTTGAGCCGTACCAGAGACTGGCTAAGACTACCACCAAGATGGACCCAAGATGGATCCAAGATAGACCCAAGATGGACCCTGGGTCACAAGCTTTCACACTTTTATAAGTTTTGNTGAAGCCCAGAGTTATATATTAATGCGATACACAATCTGGGAAATATGAAAGCTAAAACTTAAGGCATCACTTTCATTCTGCACGTCAGAAAATGAGACTCAATCACACAGTCCAAACTGAGCTGAGCACCCCTCCTGGTCCCCTCCCTGCCCTCCTTTCTATGGGAAGGGAACCTGTGCCCTCATGCAGGGCCGAAGCTCCTCAAGAACTCTCAACCACCTTGATTCAGACAGCTGGTCCTGCCTGCTGCTTCATGCAGGGAGGTGATGCTCCCAAAACATGCAGGCAGTGGAGCTGGTGATCCAGTCCTCACACTGTCCCTGTGGCGTTTTGTGCAGCAGCAGAGCAGAAAAGAATTGATGATGAAAGCTGAAAGTGTAATAATAATGGAGCTTGGTTGTCACGTATAAAACAAGAGACAAACACAGGCTAATGAGAAACAGAGTGGCCTGAGAGGAACGGAGGAACAATGCCTGTACTATGGGGGGAAACATGAGAAAGGCAAATAAACTGCCAGCTGCAGGAGTTTATTGCAAGGAAAAAAACCCCCAAACTGAGCCAGTTTGCACACAATGACAGAAAAAGACTGGGAGTCTGTGCCAAGTGGAGAGTGACAGTGACATCTCCTTGGACAGTATGGTTTTCACTGCTTCCCACTGGGCCGGAGCTGCAGGAGCAGAGCCAAGAGCTGGCTCACCCTGCTCGAAGTTTGCATGGAAGAATGCTCAAGCAGGCAAGCTCCACACCTGGCAGTGGCTTGCCTGGCAGCTTGATGGGGTTTAAAAGCAGAATTATGATGGGTGAGCTCTCCACACTGCAGGAGAGCAGCTCCTGTGTCCAGCTGTGCACCCCACGTGGCCAAGGATGAGGCATGTGGGTATGGGGGCTTAAAAAACTCTTCTCAGTTAGAAACCACTGCCTCTTCCTTCAGCAGAGAGCTGAACTGTCAGGAATTGTCAGTATATAGGTGGAGCCCTGATGCTCGCTGAATTTTGTAGAATTTGGGAGCTGCTCATGTCGCAGCAGGAGAGGGAGGTGCAGGGACACAGGAAAAGCAGAGTGACCAGAGACGTTTCATGTGACTGGCAGCTGGAGAGGTAGATGAGTGCTAAGAGCCATTGTGTGATGGTCAGAGTGTGCAACTCCTGTGCTCTGAAGGACAAAAAACCACCTTTGTGCATTTTTTTCCACGTGGCCCCTTTCTCCAGCTCTGAACATTTCGCAATATGAAGGGTAATAATAAAAGGGAGTTTTATCTCTTCGTTATCTTCATGTCTTTATCGATAAAAGCTCTTTGTTGCTTTCCACAATCTTAGCATATCTTGCCAGTTTCCTTGCATATCTGCTTTCCATTTACCTGAAAAGCATCTCCTGAGCTGAATTCCTCCTTTATGACACAGGCATGGCTCCACGTGCGCAGGCTCCTTCCTCCCTCCCTCCTTCCTGTCCCTCCCCTGTCTTCTGCTCAGAGCTGCAATTTTCGCGACAGCCCCTCGTCAAATGCATTTCTTAAGTATCTTCCTTTGTCCAAAAGCCATTGCCAGAAGGGCGAAGCGCCCGAGCTGTTTCTGTGACGTGTCCTCAAAGGACACTGCTCTGGGCTGCTCCGGTCACCCTCTGCTTTCATCTTCTGCGCTGTCAAATCGTTTTCACCCGTGATGGCCCTTGTCCATCAAACGTGCTCTCCCTGTAAATACCCTCAGGCAGCAAACCCATTAGCAGATGGACTCAGTGACCTTCTCCAGAAAGCACTGAAGTTACAGCTGCGTGTAGCGTGCAGAAGTGAGGGAAGGTTTATTTATTCTGCTTTATTGTAAGATTTTTCTTCCTGTTTTTTTTAAATTTTTTTTTTCCCCTCTTTTCCAGGCGGTGGAAGATTTCTTTGTACCTGGAGGGAGAAATCATCTCCCCGTGTTGCTTTCTTCACCTGGTTATTGCCTTTTAATTTAGTACCTGCTAACAAGAGGAAATCTGTGTTTCAAGGGCGCAGCACTGACAGAAAACGCTTCTTCAGGCCTCCCGTTGGAGCGAGATCTCACGCTGAGGAGGTGGAGAGACATCCTTTGTTTGGGAAAAGAGAAAAACGGCCCCTGAGGGAGCTCTTTTCCATTGCAGCTGGTGGGAACAAGGTGCAGGCCAGGTGTGGGGCTGGTCAGGAGCCAGGCAGCGCTGCCTGCGCTGAGGGCAGATGCAGAATTGGAATTATCCCACCAAACTGTGTGGGACGCAGCACTCAGAGCAGGGTGGGTGGAAAATCCAGTGACAGAGGGGCCACAGACAGCCAAAGCCACATTTGCAAAGCATCCATAAGGAAAAGGGTGAGAGGCAGTCTTCAGGAAGGGTCCTAGCTGGGAAAAGTTTTGGAGTTTTGAACGGAAAAGTCTCGTCTCCTGCTGTTCAAACACAATGGGGGAAGGGAAATGGGGCTTTGTACATTCACTGCAGAAAAATAGGAGTGCATCAGGCAAGTATCTGATTTCTTCATCAATTACTTCTTCTAATGGAAACAGCATGTCTGTCCCTAAATTTTGGCTAAGTGCTGGAACTGCAAAGGGTGACAGTGCTGTGGGATCACCCCACAGAGCCAAACTCCCCCTGCTGCTGCAGAGGGATGCTCTCCTCATGCTCCGGGCTTATCCACAGAGAAGACAGGAATTAATTTTTTGAACACTCTCTCCCCGACTGCTGTCCTTCCTCAGGGGTCAGAACCAGGCTGCTCCTCTGGCTGAGGCACCCCTGGCTGCTGTGGTTTTCCTTCTCCCTGTCAGAGCACTGACCTGGCTCCTCACTGCTCCCAGCCCAGCGTGGTGTTTGTAAAAGTTGGTGGAATTAGAGCGTTTAACAAGTAGTATTTTTGTTATAATGCCCTCCTCTCCTTTTCCATGATACTGCAAAAATTGCTGGAGTACCAGCACAAGCACGTCACCTTTTCAAAACTGAAAACCTACCATTTAAACTGTGATGAGCTGTTTGTTCTGCTGCCCGTTAATAGATTCCTGAGTCGCAAAAGCCTGTTGACAGGACACACGTGTTTATTAGGAATGAAAATGACACCTAGTAGGTTAGTCTTCGCAGGAGCAACAGGATATCACCAACAACAGCAGAAAATCCTAAACTGACACCGGTGGAGCAGCAGAGGGCATCCACAGCCTGCGTTTGAAGGCTGAAACGAGGGGAGTGTTCTCCGGCAGCGCTCAGGAGGACAATGCTGCCTTAACTAGTGTGTGGAAACCCTTGGAGCACCCTGTAACCCCGAAAAAGTCAGCGCCGAGAAGCGTTTCATGCTGCAGCATCCTCGGAAACACGTTCTAAACGAGGCACACACAATGTCCTGGCACCGGAACAGAGTGGGGCAGTCATAAATTTCATGCATAAAGTAATACGTACAGGCAGTGATAAACGGGGCAGGTCACTCTGCTGTGCCTGCCTCTCCCGCCGGAGCCCAGGGGTTTGCTCTGGACTAAACAAAGCCATGTGCTGTTTACAATGTGGTTTGAGTTTGTGCTCGCAGAGGTTTGCAGTGCCCCTGTGGAACAATAGCTCACTGAGCTGGGCAAATGGGGAACAGCCCGTGAACAATGAACAAACAGCGAGAGGGAGCTGGCCTGTTTTAATTCTCATCCAAAATCCGAGGCAGTCGGTTTCTTGATGGAAAATAAAAAAAAGCTTGTGAAGCTGCTGGTACATTGTCACCATTCGGCATCCTGGAAATTGGATTCAGATTTTTGGGAAGGTTCTTGGACCAGTGGATGGAGCAGCAGTGGATGGTGCCAACCTTCCCTCACGCTGTGGCCTTTGCTGTTTCCTTTAAAGGATTTTGTCACAAATGGAGGTTTCTAAGATGGCTGCAGCCAGAGACATTTAGAAATCTGCCCTGCATGTCTAGCTCTGAGTAGGGTGTCTGGGGAAAATGGAAACAAAGAGCACTGGATCATTCCTGTGCTGTGAACGCTTTTTCTTGCATTTCACATCCTCTAAATTAGGATAAAACCAGGCCATTTCAGCATCCTGTGTTCCCCTAGGGTGAGCAACTGTGCTCCTGCAGCCTGAGGGCAAGTTTTCTTTTCATCAATACAGAGATGAAGAACCTTGGCTTGCACAGGAAATGCAATGAAATTCTTCTTCAGTAAGTGAAAGTGGTGACCATGACCCTTTGCTGTGATAGTTTTACCCTACTCCTACGGATATGAGGCAGCTCCTCCTTTGCCTTTCTTTCTCCTGCATTTCAGAGAGCAGAGAAAGAGGACAATTGCTACAATATTGAACCTAATGTAAAAATACACAAGTTTTAGCATCTTTTTTTTTATAGAGATGCTTGCATTTCCTCTAAACCCCGCAGAAATTGGTAGTTTAACTGCGAGGGTGATGCTCAGCAAGGAAAAGCAAATGAAGACAAAACCCACACATGCCAGTGAAATAAATGATGCCTGAAATGCGAACTAAATGTCTTCACAGTTCAAAGGAGCCCGCAGAGGCACAGGCACTGCCCTTACATTTCCTGTCCCAGGCTCTCATTTGTCACCAGCTCCACTTCCAGCCAGGCTGGGGGCTGCTTTCTCAGGAGCTGTGGGTGCCTGGGGAGCAGAGGCTGAGGGGTGTGTGGGTCTCAGCTGTCCTGGTGTGCATCAGCTGCCTGCCTTCCTCACTGCTCCTGGCAAGCACAGACCACAGCCCCGTCCTGGGGCTGCCACAGGTGTGACAGTGACACCTCAGGGTGGCCTCCTAAAGCAGAGGCGAGGCAGAGTTAAAAGAATAAAATGGTGTTTATTAAATGCTTTCGATAGATGCACCTTGGGCTGTCAAAAGCCTCCCAGAGGCTGCACCCAAGATGGTCACGAGTTTTTCACACAATTATAAGTTTGGATCCATTTACATATCACGAATTAATCCTCCAATTACAGCTTCAGGTAATGAAGTCATTTACCCCCAGCTTTCCCCTGACAATGCACTTTTGTTTATACTTTTTGGGGCCTGAGGCTGTGATGGTGACCTTGGTTCCCAGGCCTAGAGGAGTTGTTTTGTCTGACCAAAATGTGAAGACAGTAACTAACACTCCACTTGGAGTTTAGAGTTAGGCACTAATGCAGTAGGGGATCTGAAAAATATAAAAGCTAAACTCTTAAGGCATCCACAGGGGTCAGGATCACACCAAACAAGGCTTCAAGTCCAGGCTCTTTCCCAAAAGATGCCATGTGCAGCTGACTTCGGTGCTCTCTACAAATGTCTTGTACCAAGACCCCTGTGAAGAGAGATAGAAGAGAAGAATGGGAAGAGAGAAGAAACTCTCTCTCTCTTCCCAGCCTTTACCCGACCTGCAGCATTATCTCTGTTTGCAGGAGCCTCCCTCACACGTTTTGGGCTGCCAGGACCTGCTCCTGCTCCCTGGAAGCTTGGCTGAGCCCCAGGGGACAGACAGGAGAGGAGGGTCTGAGGTGCTGCCCCTGTGCCAGGGCTGCTGCTCTGGTGCTCAGATAAAACACAGGATTTCTGGTGATTTCTGGGGTGCTTCCTCAGCAGAGGCACAAACAGGAGTTGCTCCTAAATTCCAGTAGAGCTTCCTTGGACATAAATTGGCTTTTACATCACCAGGGCATGTGAGCACTTGGTTACCCTCCAGATACAAAGAAACCTTCAGGGTTTTTTTGGTGTGGTTTTTTGGTTTTTTTTTTTGAACACATGGGAGAGATTATGTCAGGGTGAAAATGTGGGAAGGGAAGGAAGTGGAGCCCAGCATATTTTCCAGAGGTGTGGATAAGCGTGAAGGTTTCATGCCATTCAGTCAGTCATTATCTCTTCTGGAAAGCAAAACATCAGCAAAATGGAAGTGTTAAGTTTAAACCCTTTTCCAGAAAGCTGAATTTATCCAGAGGGGATTATTTTTTTTTTTTTCCTGGAAGCAAGCATCCGTAATAACTTCTGTGGGAATTATCCAGCTCCTATTGTTGAGCTGAGTCTTCTTTCTTCCTTTCATGATTACCTTCTCCCAAACACATTTTTTTTTTAAGAATCTCTGGAAAGGTTTTCCCAAATGGAGCTCTTCAAAAGAGAAGAATTCTTCTTGGCTTGCAGGCTCAATTTTCTAGTGGGTTGGTTAGTTTTGTTCCTTTTGTGTAAGGTAAGGTACCAAGTAGAAAAAGACAGGTTTTAATATATTTTCACGATGCCTTTTCATGTTTCAATGTAACTAGCCAATCAGAAGATAATTGGAGGATATGGATTCATCCTAAATTATGGGGCAAATAAATCTGTCTCCAGGATTTAGGCTCCAGAGCAATAACTGGGAGGTGACAACAGTCTGGAACAGAGAAGGAAAGGCAGTGCTTACATCCTTAGCTCTGATGAGGTTGTTTTCTTCAGAAGAAGGGCAGTGCTTTTTAGAACTGATGGATATTATCTGTCTTTATTTTGACTGCCCATTTTGAGAAGCAAATTGTTCTCATTTCTGAATTATTAAGACTGAGGTAGGCCTGGAATATTTTGAACAAGAAGAAAAGGAAAAGAAAAGAAAAGAAAAGAAAAGAAAAGAAAAGAAAAGAAAAGAAAAGAAAAGAAAAGAAAAGAAAAGAAAAGAAAAGAAAAGAAAAGAAAAGAAAAGAAAAGAAAAGAAAAGAAAAGAAAAGAAAAGAAAAGAAAAGAAAAAGAGAAAAAAGAGGAAAAAAAAAGTTAAAGTAGCCTTGGCATAATGCTAGCCTACTATTTTTTTTTTTCTAGAAGCATCATTGTGGATACAAATGGATGAGCACATAATGTTGAAATATTGTGAATATGCTGACATCTCATTGTTTTCTCAGGAAGTAGTTTGTCACTGTTACAAAAAAAAAAAAATCCAAAAAAACTAACATGACTGTTTCAAAGCTAATTGAGTGTGTTGCAAGAATTTTTAAATTCTCAAGTAAACCCACTGTTCAATAACCAACTGTATGTCCTTGGATGGAAAGGGCTTCCCATAGGAGAGTGGGAAAGTCTCCAGACAACTGGTAGGAATTTATTCAGGGTGTGAGATCATGGTCATGCTCAAAAGAGCCAGTGAGAAGCCAGGGAAGTGAGACATCATTGCCTGAACAGCTTTCCAAGGAAGGAAATTGGTATTAAAACCCCCTCCTTTTCCAGAGCTCATTATCAGAGAGGTGGAATTCAGGAGAGTGGTCTTGGCAGTCTCCAAATCTGGGTGAGAAGGACTTCCCTTCCCTTCCCTTCCCT
>VXBQ01014565.1:19494-33266 GCA_013400175.1 Phainopepla nitens | reverse complement strand
ATCTGGGAATTGGTGCCATATGGAAGTGCATTTGAATGGCTGCGCAGAGCAGTGTTGGCAACAGGAGATTCCCTCCCAGGTGTTAGCTCCTGTCTCTGTTCAAAACAATGCACATTTCAGGGTTGCACCTCTGTTATTTAAATGGCGTAGTGAGGTTTATTGAATGGGAAAGAGGGACAAGAAAATCAGAGAAATGCCTCTGACAGAAAAAGACAGGACTACTCAGGGAAAGTTTAGCAGCCTGCATCAGGCATCATGGGTGAAAGAGCTGGAGGTGGATCAAGGGTTTGCAAAATGTGTTTGTTTTCTCAGATCTCCAATTTACTCTAATAGGCACATTATGTTCAAGCCTGAACAACCAAATCTTATGTGAAATAAATATAAATGCTCAGAATATGTGGTACAGTGAGCCTGTAAATGTCTAGGCCTTGGCTTCTGTCTATTTGAGCTCACAGTAAAGCCAAGTTTCACTCAGCTGTTTTCTGTTGAAGCACAGATTTGTAATGTCTGGAGTTTAGCCATCTTAAAATGGAGGTAAGAACCTAATCTTCTTACCTGGATTCCTGGTTTGCCACTGGAGGCAAGGGGCAGATCACCCCTTGGAAGGCAGGTAAGAGACTTTTGGGGCACGAGCCCCAAACCACCTTTTCCCCTTGATTAAGGGGGCAGTCCTGTTTAGCAAACTCGGTTTCCATCCAGCTTGAGTGCCATGAGGTGGATAAAACTACAGACTTGTAGAGTCACAGACTGGTTTGGGTTAAAGCCCATCCCATCCCACCCCCTGCCATGGGCAGGGACAGCTTCCACTGTCCCAGGCTGCTCCAAGCCCTGTCCAGCCTGGCCTTGGGCACTGCCAGGGGTGGGACAGCCACAGATCCCCAGGGTGAGAGATACCACCTGGGATATCAACTTCAGCTTTTATTTATCATCTTTCCTCACTTCCTTTTGTCTCCACTGTCATTCAAGCCCACAGCAGCTGCTGCCACCCTGCCCGTGCTGGTTGCTCAAAGCACAGTTTGTTCCTGCAACATGAAATGCCAAAAACAACAAGAATGGTGCAAGAAACAATTCCACACAGGAGAAGGAGGAGCTGCCAGTGGAGCACAAGCTTTGGATCTCCCTGACAACCAGGTCTTGGCTGTGTTATAAAGGATGCAGACCA
Organism: Phainopepla nitens; assembly: GCA_013400175.1. Lineage (NCBI taxonomy): Eukaryota > Metazoa > Chordata > Aves > Passeriformes > Bombycillidae > Phainopepla > Phainopepla nitens. The sequence continues at coordinate 32,104 of VXBQ01014565.1, read as the reverse complement.
GGGTTGGCCAAGCAGCAGCCACAGTGGTATCAAGGAGTGGAAGCTGGCTTTGTGAACTTAGATGGATTTACTAGTTACTAGCTAATTCCACTTTCAAGTACTGTAATAATTAATTTTGTTTTGGCTGGTTTTTTTTCCCCTCTGGTGATAGGACTCCTTTGATCATCACTTCTCTCTCTCCCTAATCATCCAGTTGGCATAGATGCCACTAATTTTTACCATCTGGTCCTGGGTTGAAAGCCCTCGCCTGCTACTGTTCACATGTATCTACCTTGACAGTAAATGATGGGAGTGTTTTCAGTGTGAGCTCAAACAGCTATTCCAGCTTTGCCAGTTGTAAGCTTCAGGTTTTTTCCTGGTTGTGGAAAAGAGAGTGGGCACTTCTGGGTCTGTCTAGACATGTCTCTCTCAAGTGCATGTGTGATCATATGAGTTACTCACTCCGGTAATATTAATAAATGGGGCTGAGCCAAATAAAAGACAGTTCCATTAAATGCTCTGAGCTCATAGGGTGGTTATAAAGTCAACATGCTGTGCTATGTTAACATCTGACCAGTGAAATAGTTGTTTCCTGATCCCAGGTTTGGCTTCCAGCCACAAAAAACACAAGACAGATGCTGTGCTTCAGCAGGGTCAGGGTTATCACAGAGATGTGATTAATAGCTGGTTACTGTGCTTTCGTGACACTTTTGCTTTGTTGATTACAAAGGACTCTCAACCACGATTTTTCATTGATTTGGTGATCCCCACAGCAAAATCTGAGCTTTCCCTGGAAAAATACAGGCACGTGCAGTGTTTGGACCTCTAGTTTACTCTGAGGTTGTTTGATGTAGATGCTACTGACAGTGGCATCTCAGAGGGCAAAGGGGACAAAGTCTCCTCACAGAGGCACCAGCTGGAAATGCAAACAAGGTGTTCTGAGCTATTTAATGATTTCCCATCAGGGAAAAAACGCTGGAGAATTGACTTTAAAAGTGCATCAAAGTAATTTGTTAGCCTTTGAAGTAGGAGGTTATTTATAATGGAGGGTGTTCTCTGATGGAGTGATAGGCTTGTGCTGTGTGTGAGCAGCCCTGAGCTGGGATGGGGTTTGTAAAAGGATATCACAGTATTATGAGTTGGGGAGGGCTTTATTCCTTGAAACATGGGCATTCTGCACCCTTACTTTTGGTTCTGGTTCAGTTTGTCCCCTTCCCCATGCACCAACACAAGCCAGCCTGGGTGCCCTGGTGTGGCGTGTGAAAAACAAAACCCTGAGCAGGACAAGTCTCTCACTCCCAGGCCAGTGATGAGCAGGGGTGGCACCCCTCCAGGTGCAACGCTGGTGAGCTGATTGAAAGCAGAGACTTCAAACCTCAGTGCATGTGACTCAGGTGAGATAAATCACCTGTGAGCTCTCATGAGGCTCTTTAAAATTCTCCCAATAACTGGATGAGGTAGAATTTGGCACTTGTGTGCCAGGTCCTGCTGGCTGCAAGAAACTGCTGGCTCTCTTTCTGATGCCTACCATATGACAGGAGGGCTTTTCTTTCCCTATTTTTCTCACTTTTACCTATTTTACACTTTTTCTCTCCTTTACATTTTAACACGACAAAACATTTTGATCATTATGGAGTTTATGGCAACCATTCAGATACATTGTGTGATAGGGTTTTTCCCTGACCCACGGTCAGGAAACTCTGCTTCTGGGACACCTCTTTGCCTCCACCAATTGTCATAAGTGGCTGAATCATTGGTGCAAAACCAGGGAGTGAGGAACACAACGTCCTAGGCTGGGTTTTATCAGCCATTCCCATTTTTATCTTCTTCTGATGCCGTGGTACACACAGAGCTCCCTAAGCTCAGGCTTATGCTTCAAATCTATCACCTTTTCCCCAAAGTTTTCCTTATCTATGTTTTCAGATAATGCATAACTAACTCCATGTTAAAGCACAAGGTACCTGGTCCAGGAAATACAGGGATAGAATCATTTTAGTAATTTTTTTTTTTTTTTCAGATTATGTACATGTACTGCTGTTGTCTTCTGGCTTGATAAACTAAAATATTAGTTCAGCAATGTTTGTGTACCTAATTAACTTTGTCTGCTTGGTAAATTTCGGCTGAACATTTGAACACGATCTCTGTCTATTTTTCTATTACTTCCTGTGTTTGTTTGCTTTTTGTTTCTGTAAAGCAGATTATAAATGTGCAGAATTTTTACTTCAAAGTAAAAAGCTGTGCCTTTCTTGGCAATTGCCAGAGTTGCAATATGTTTGTTGCTGTTTCTAATTGCCGATTCTCTTGATGCAGGTCAGGACTGTTTTGATTCAAACATCCCAAGAATGAGTCACAAAGAACAACAACAGAAGTCAACTTCATTGTAGTGCTGCTTGGAAAGAATAATCGACATAATTACTCTGCCCTATTGCTCTTTTCCCCTGACTTCAGTAAGATAAAATCTTCTTTTGTCAGAAAAGTTGAGTAACAGGTTCATTTGGATGTCAGGAGGAGCAGTTTCTAAGCCTTCTGATTTGATCCCTGAGTGACTGCCTGATCTGCTGATCCCTCCAGTTCCCCAAGTGACATTCAATAAAATGTGGTTACATGAAGTAGCTGAGAACTTAGATGTGAATGAACCCTTAGTATTTCTTTTTCTTCTTCTTTGAAATGTAAAAGAAAGTTGAAAATAACGAGAAATTCCTTTCATATAACTTTGGGAAAAAAATGGTAAAGAAATTAAAAACTGGAATGTTAATAGTGACTATAACAAGCGAATGTTAAAAAAACCCAACAAACTTCAGGAAATGTTGGCACACATTCTGTGCTTTTATGATACTGCGAAAAGGAAAGAGTCTGTTATGGAATTGAGATTAAATGTGAACAGAAAGCAGTGAGAGGAACCACCTGAGGAAAGGAGGTAACCTGGGCAAAATTTGCCTGTTTTCAGGAGGAAAGTGTTGCAAGGACAGAAAACACCTATTCGGCTGACAGCTGTGCTCAGAACAGGTTCAGGGATGATTGTAGGAGCCAGGGAGGTGTTTGGCACTGCTGCCTTTTCCTCTCGAGGGTCTCAGCTTCAGGAGAGCTGCCTGTGCCTCTGCTGAGAGGAAAAGGGTGGTGAGAGTGTCCAGCCCCAGGCTTTGCACTTGCTTCTTCAGGACAAATGCTTCTCTTGAATGTTTTGAAAGGTTTTGGTTTCTGGCCACTTCAGCATAAAAACCCCCCACATTTCTGGAATCTGCTTGCTGCTATATTTGTTGTCTGCACTGTGCTTTTATCTGACTCTGGCAACCTGAAGTCTGAGAGGAAAGGGAACCCAGCATCTCTTTTGGTGGAGAGAGCTATTCTTCTCAGCATGTTCTTCTGCCTTCCTAAATTACTCCATAAAGTTATTTTAAATTCAGGTTTTTGGCTTTATACTCCTGTTAACGAAGTGGGGTTTTTTGCATGGCAGGCTTCTGGGAAAGGACATTGACTTCCTGCCTGCTCCTTATGCAGATAGAAATAATATTTCTTTTTTGAATTAACAATGGCACCAGATAAAGGGTCACACTTGGGTTCTGCTTTTTCAGATGTAAGGTGCAGGTTTAGTTGTGGCTAGCTGATATCTGGGAACTTGGAGGTTGCTTCAAAAAAGGGAGCCAGCACTCAGGTAGTCCTGTTCATCTTCAAATCTCAACCCAAACTAAGTAAAACCAGGAAATTTCTTGGTTCAGAGATCCAAACCTGTGATCTTTAGCTCTGGATTTCCTCCCTCTCAGGGCTACAAGCAACCATAAAATTTGTTTTCTGTTCTTCTTTTGTCTTAGGCTTCCCATCTTCTTGCTGCCTCTGCCCTGCTGGAATAATGTCATGTAGACACAATGTTGGTCTCTGCAGAAGCCTCTGTCCTTTATAACTGTAGGCAGAGGACAACTGATTTTGCAATGATCATTCAGTAGCCAAGGAATTCTCTCCTTAAAAAAAAACCAAAAACACAATAATATAATTGCTATAAAAATTAAAACTATCTATTACACATATATGCACATATGTATTTCATATATAAAAATAAAATGAAATTAATTAACAAAATTCAATTTCAAATAATAAAAATTTTAAAAATTAAAAAAATTAAATTTAAATAATAAAATTTAATTTTAAAATAAAATAAAAATTATTTTACATATAAAAATAAAACCAAAATACAAATACATAAATAAACAAAATATAATATACCCTGAGCCTCATGAATCCATTTCTAAGGGCATCCCAATACAGGTGGCAGTGGTAACACAACATTACTGCCTTCTGAAGGATTTTTAGCTGGCTCTTCAAAGTAAGAAATGAGAGATCATTGATCTCATAAAGGGAAGGGGGCAGGAGGAATCTCTCCTCCTTTTTTGTTGGGACACTTGCTGGACACTTCAGCTGGACAAGGTTGCACTGTGCCCATGCACTGCTGGGAAATGCAAGCCCTAAAAAAGTACAAGCGACCTCAAAAAATGCTGGACTATATTAGAGGAAGCTCTTCAGGTCTGTCAGCTGCACACTTTTTGAAATAAATTGACAAGGCATTAGGAGAGAAGTTTTATAGTTTTGCTCAGCATTAGCCATCAAGTGGAACGTCCTGAACTTGTAAAAGAGCAATTGGGCCACTAATTTACTCAAGCGAAAGAGTAATCTTCAATTGGTCTTCCAATTTATCTGTTTTTCAATTTATTTGTCAGATGCTGATTAGCATACCCTACAAAACAAATTGCCTGCTGTAAGATAAGTTTTGGGACTTCTCTGAGGAGCGCTGAACCTTCCTGCTTTCCCCACTGCTGTTTGCTAGTCCTGACTCTACATTTGGGGATTATTCTTTGGGAAATATCACAAACAACTTATAAACCAAGAGCACAAAGTCTGTTTCTCCCTAGTGAGCGATGTCAGAGTTTCATTGAGGTTTTTTACATCCAGCTTTAGCTTCTAGGACCCTCTCCAAAGAGCACAGCACTGGGAAAATTATGATGTCATTGTAGATGTCTTGCTTATTTCCCCAGAATAAATGAACATCACCACGAAACTCCAGGAGGAAAACTTGGCTGTGCTGGAGTATGGAGCTATTAAAGCAGCTGAGACTAAGGTTTGCATTTAAGTCAGGGGTTATTTGGAGGTCACCATCATGCACTTTTTATTTGGAGTTCCAAACACAGGTTTAAGTGCCACACTTAAATAATTCTGTCCATAATGAGATTGGTTTGGCCTCTTGTCTCTGAAAGGCTGTGGAGCAAATGTTTTACAGAATCACTGCAAATTCTTTTGAAATTCTGAAGCTGTGAAAAGAATAATTTCTTTCATAATTCTTCAGATGTCTTTTTTACAGCCTGCCTTAAATGAAAGCTGCAACACGAAATCACAAAGATTAGCAGTGTGCTGAAGCTGGCTGTCTCTTCTTTCAAAGAACGAGCTGTCATTTCTCCCTTAGGATGATTTACCCTTCTGGGCTCAGCAATTGTGCATCCTCTGAAGCACAGCAGGAGAGGGCCTGTATCAAAAGGAAGATAATTTCCAAAAGGCTCCTCACAATTACTGTAATAGTAGCCCACTCCTGCAATTTCCAAGCTGAAAGGATGATGAGCTCACGTGCACTTGTTTGCTTGCAGCAGCACCAAAGGAAGGTGGAGATGCAGCAGGGGGGTAAGGTTTGCCATGGGGGACACTGCTGTGGCCCTGGGGGTCACTGCTTTGGGGAGCATCACCTGTGGCTCAAAACCCAAGATCTGGCTGAGGAGCTGCACAAGCAGTGGGGTGCCAGGGATATTTCCAGCCCACACCACTGGCAGTGTGCAAATGTGGTTTGATTTCCTGCCGGCTGTATGAACATCAGAAACCATCTCACACCTTAAAAATGGGATCCTTCCGTGCACCACGCTGTTCTACCACACAGACAAACTGACAAACTTTTCAAATTTCCAGCAGGGGCGCTGCAATGCCAGGAAGCATCACTCCCTGTTTTCAGGAGCTGGAGGAGTTGTGTCATGCCTTTCATGTGTTTTTGGTACCTGAAGTATATTCTGTTCTTCTTTTGTGGCCTTTCTAACCCCCTTCAGCCTGCAGTGCCTATGGTAAGTTTACAATGACCTTATCTGGCTCATGGTGTGGTTTCTGGGGTGCCCCTGTGCAGGGCCAGGGTTGGACTTCAGGGATCCTTGTGGATTCCTCCGAACGCAGGATATTCTGAGGTTCTATGACTCCATCTATAAAGACCTGCTCGAGGCAAACCCCACCTACTTTTATTCGGAACTCTATCTACAGTGCCTCAACAGATGTGTTTATTCTCAAATTATATTCAGTATTTTCCTCATGCATTCTTTGGAGATAATTTTTCCTTCCTTACAACAAAAAGCATTATTTGTTTTTAATTTCCTTTATTTAAACCCACAGCACTCCCTTTTCACTCCTGTATGCCCTGGCCCTGTTTTTCTTTGGTGAAGGACCATGGCTACTCAGAGTTCCCTCTGCAGAAAGTGATTGTGAATATCTTTTGCCAGTGAGGAACATTATTCTTCATGGTGCTTTTGTTTCTTTCACCACTCTTTGGTCTTTTTTTTTGACAACTTCTGGTTTCTTTCTGATCTGAACAGCCATTGAAGATGTATTTTATTTTAGATGATGGTATCACTGATCAAGAGTCTCTCTCATTTCATGGCGGGGCCAAAATGTCACATTAAATTTTTACTGGTTGAGTAATGTTAATTCTGAAGACAGGATCATCTTGTGAACATGTGTGGTTTCAGCTAAGTTCTTTCCTCTGGTTATTAATCAGCAGGAAAAACCTCAGTGCTTTATTCTGCCTCTTTTCCTACATGCCAACAGCCAGAGTTTTCATTTTCTTTTTGAAAATATGTTCAACTACAACAACTCTTTCAGCTCTGAAGTGTCCTAATACACACAATTTATTCCCCAATAATGAACGACAGCTTCTTCCAACTGTTCCCGAGCTGGTGATGCAGGAGGAGCAGAGTGATTCTAGGACTCTGGGTTTCTGGGCCTTTGGGCAACTCTTTGAGCTGTGTTTTCCAGCCATGTTGGTGAATGTTACACTGATTAGTTAAATGCTGGATGCTTTCTCTGTTCCTGTTTGGGGAAAAGCCAGAAAATTGCAGTCTGGAATCATAAATCTGGAAGCATTCATAAGCATTAAGTTCACCTTAAGAAAAAGCAAAGGAGAAAAAAAAAAAAGAAAGGGAAGAAAAGGAGCTTGCACAATGATAGATTATGTTTGTACATCTCTCTCAGTATTTGTTTCAGCATTATTAGCATGTAGAGTTTGATTGAAAACCTCATTATTTTACTTGGATGGAATCCAATGTGCAGCAAGTCAGTTGTTCACTGCCAAGGTTAACAATTCACAGGACAGAGAATGGGACTTACAGACTCTCTTTTTGCATGAGTTCTGCACTTTTTCTTTTAAAAGTGTTTTGTTCTTGTGCATCTTTCTACTCTCAAGCCACTGTTTACAGATTTTCCAGCTACCCTGCTTTTCCTTTTTTCTCCACTGCCTATAGGAACCTTGGTTTTGCTTTTAATAATATGCACTTCTGAAAGATTTATTTTGGACTTGTTTTAGAAAATGGGTGCAAATGTAAGCGACTAAGTACAAAAAGTATAAAAGAGATGTGATTATTTTTCTGGCCTTTCTCCCACCCCCCCATTTATGTATCAAATATCAAAATAATGACTGCAGAAGCAATTAAAAATTACTCCATGTCATTCTGGAACAGGGAATTGGTGGAACCTCAGTCCCTGAAATTGTTCAAAAAATGAGTAGATGTGCCATGGACACCATTAGTGGACATGGAGTTGTTCAGGTGAAGCTTGGACTTCCTGGTCTTGCAAGACCTTAATGATTCTTTTTTTCCAACCTTAATGAAAGGTCTTTTCTAAACTTAATGATTCCATGGTTCAGTGATTTTAAGTGTTGCTGAATAACTTCAGTGAGCAGCTTTCCTCATGGCAATGCCCCTCCCCTGAAAAACCCAACTCAGGAAAAGCTCAGAACTTGCAGACTCAGGGCTGTCTGCTGTTCTGGTAATCCTTGAAAAGCTCATTTCTAGCTTTTAGTTTGTAGCAAAGAGAGGAGGAACATCCCTTGGAGACCTCAGATCTGCCTCAGGACAGGGCAGTCAGTGTGCAAGAGGAGTAAAGAGAAGCCTGGGCACGTGGGGAGGAAGCTGATGTGGTGATGGATGCCTTAGGATTTTGGCTTTTCTATTTGTCATGTATTTGTAATCCTGCAATTCTTTGGTGTTTAACTCTAAACTCCATACTCAGTGTGAGCTGCTGCTTCCCCATTTTGGTCAGGTACAACAATTCCTCTCCAGGCTGGGAATCAAGGACACCTCACTGCCTCAGGCCCACACAGATGGAAACAAAAGTGATTGGGGGGAGCAAACCTGGGGTAAATGACTTCATTACCTGGAGCTGTAATTGGAATATTAACCCCCCAATATGCAAATGGATCAAAATTATAAAAGTGTGAAAAACTTGTGACGTGTCGTCCATTTTTGGGTTTTGCAAGGGCACTTTTGCCCTGGCTGCCCTTTCAGCAGTTAAACAGGAGGGGACTTGGGTGGCAAAAGGCTTGGATAATCCCTCAACACATGCACTGCTCCACAGCTATATCAGAGAAAAATGAATTTCACACTCCAGTCATGTTTTGTTTGCCTCCAATCCACACAGTTATCCTGTTCACCTCCTTCTGGCAGAGCCCTCGCATCAGAGAGCTGAGTATGGGTATTTTTTTTAGCAGGTTTACAATCCCATATTAACATCTGGTTCCTCTGCTGCCTCAGTGATTATTGCCCATTTCCTGAGTGTATAATTCTTTCCCCTCAGCTGCTTGCTGCAGTTACCACGAAGTGTTTTATTGCAGAGGTGACTATTTGATAACTACAACAGTGAAAATGGTAGATCTGGGGTAAAAGTGCATCAGCTGCTCAGCAAAGGGTGCCATGTGGTTCCTAAATATTTGTAATCCCTGCTCTACCCTTCGTTATAATAATATGGGAATTGTGATTGTGCTGGGAAGTGTTGTAAGATAGAATAGCTACTGGGTATGGTGAGAAAAATTGCAGCATTGGTCTATTTTCAAACATCTTGACAGTTTTATTGCTTAGTGGTTACCATGGGCTACTTTTTTCTTGTCATTCTTAAAATGGATTCTCCTCTGCTTTGTGTCTCTGTGGCACCCAACGTTACCTACCGTGTAGAAATTTGGATGCTGCTTTCAACTCCTCTACCACATCACAGGGCTGAAGAGCAGAAGCCTGGGCAATCCTGAGCTCAGGGAGGGCTCACCCAAACCTCAAGTACACAGTAGCCTGTCAGCTCCAGAGCTCTTCATTTGGTGATCTGAAAACAGGATCACAGAATCACTGAGGTTGGGAAAGACTTCCAAGATCATCGGGCCCAAACTTTGAGAGATCCCCACCTTGTCATCCAACCCAGAGCCATGTCCAGCTGATGTTTTAAGTTTTAGCTTTTATATTTTTTTTAAATTCTGTGCTGTTTTAATGTGTAGTTCTGGGCTTCATATTCAGGGTTGGTGAGCACTCTTCACACAGCAGGGAGACAAAACAATTCCTTTCCAGCTGGGGACCAAGGACAAATTTGAGGACCAAGAGTGGAAACAACAGTGAAGGAAGAGAGGGAACAAGGAGGATGGAGCTTCATCACCTGGAGCTGGAATTGGACAATTCACTCCAATGTGCTAATGGACTAGAGCTTATAATAGAGCTTATAACAGAGCTTATAATTGTGAGGCCTCATGCCTGGGCATCCATTTTGGGCCCATTGCTGGATTGCTTGGGTGCAGCTCCAAGGAGTTCCTGTGTGGCCCAAGCTGGATCCTTTCAATAAATATCTTTTTATTCTTTTACTCTGCCTGATCTCTGTTTCCAGGTCAGCATCTCTGGGCAATGCAGCCATTCCTTGAACACCTTTTTATTACCACCACCTCCCTGGGCAGCCCCTTCGAATGCCTTTCAGTGAAGAAATTCCTCCTGATGCCCAACCTGACCCTTCCCTGGCGTAGTCTGGGGCCATTTCCCCTTGTCCTCTTGATGAAACAGACACACAAACAGACTTCATCCTTCGAAGAGGCTGTCAATCACTCATCCCAGCCTGTCATTCACATAGGCCCAGTCTTGAGCCTGCCATGGCCTTACCAGCCCCACATTTATCTGAACGGCTGCACCTCTTTCTGTGACCTTTGGGCTGCTCTAATAAGAACAATAAGCTGAGCTACACCCTCATTTTGGTGTTTTGTGTTGTTTCTCCTGCTGCTGGGTCGCAGGAAGCTTTTCCTGAAGGATGTAGGCTGTGCAGTGCTCTGAAAAGTCTCCTGGTCCATGTGGAGCCCCATGTCCAGCTGAGCCCCCTGTCAGTCCCTCCTGCTGCCCCACACCACACACTTCATCTCAGTTTCATGTTTCCTGGCTTGTGACATCCTCCAGCACTGGCCTTGCCCCGCTTTCACCGACCACAAGTGGACACAGGGACACACGAAGGCTGGAGGGTTTTGTGGAGGTGATGCAGCACTTCTCTGGTGGTGGAAAATGAGTCTGTTGGCTTCTCCAGGTCCTTGTTTCTCCCTCCCCTACCCCCATGCCACCAGTGAATGCTTAGGTTTGTGGTTTTGTTCTTTGTTCTTCTTCCAGGCACTACCAGTTTTTAGGAGCCTTCAGTTTAAGTAGCTCAGATTTGGAGACTTCTTTGATAACTTAATGCTGGAAATCCTGCTCTGAGGCAATTTGACTATTAAAGTCCTTAACTAGTTATCAGAAAAAACTGCAGGGCACCTGTCAGGCTGCTGTGCAATGAAGGAAAAAAAAAAAAGTGAGTTTTTTTCTTTTAGTAGTGAAATTGTCCCACAAAATACCCAAAATGTGCTTGTAGCCACTGATTTGTTCCTATGGGGAGCAGGGGAGGATGCTGTTCCTTTTTTTATCCTACACTGCACAGCACTAAGCACTCAGTGCTGTCTCTGATGAGAAGAATACAGCATTTCTCATACTAATTATATTATATATATATCTATATTTTTATATTTTTATGTTTTTATATAACTATAACTATAACTATAACTATAACTATAACTATAACTATAACTATAACTATAACTATAACTATAACTATAACTATAACTATAACTATATACCTAGCCATGTTCAAATATGCAATTGCCTACATATATTAATGTACATGGAGCATGCACATTAATTTGCATATATTATAGTCTATATAGTACGTGTATCCAACATTTTCAGGAAAACCTTCAAGAGTTTCATCTTCCAGGAGCTGGAAGGGTGCAAACCCCAGCATGGGCCAGCCAGGCTGTCAGTTTGGGTTATTTTAGTGAATCCTTGGGAGAGTTTTTCTTAAAAATTCTGGTTCTGCAAAGGGGGAATTAGAAAGTGTCCATTTGGGATGGTAAAGGATGCTTCATAAAATTATAGTGGCAAAACCCCCACAAGTATATGAAGTGTACATTTGAAAAAAACATGCTCCACAGTAGTACAGTATATTAGCTTTAAAAATAACTTTCAGTATGTATTCGTGTTAGAAACATTCATACAGGGTACCTTATCAGAGTTTAAAGCATTTTTTTTGTTGCCTTTTCGGTCAGATTAAGTAACTAATGTAACCATTTGAATAAATCAGCCTCTGGACTCCCTTTCATGTACGATAAATGGTATCTCTTGCCAGAAGTGTAACATGATTTAACAGTTGTGCTTCATATTATACATCTCTGCAAGCTGGAAATCTGGATGATAAATGGTGTGATAAACATTGGAGAGGCACCAAATTCCAAGGAGATTACTATTGCCTCAGTTAAATAAAACTAAATGGGAAAAAGCTACTTTATGTTAACTTTCCTTTGAAACTGACAGGGAAATAGTGAAAGGAGCTTGGATTGCAGTCAGACTTTCTCTCTCTCAGTTGCTTCACCGTGTCCTTTGTCACAGCCACTCTAAACATGTTCCCTCCACAAGAAATCCTTGTGAAACCATAGCAGGGTGTGGGATGCCCCGTTCACACCGAGTTTGTTTCAGAAAATCCACTTTTCCAGACATGTGCTCACACTCTCCTCCACCCATTAAAACAATGCTGTCATTAATTTTCTCCCCTTTCCAAAGGTGATGGCTTTGAGATCCGCAGTTGCAGTTCCCTTTCTTCTGCTGGCAGCAGATCTGTAGTTTTTATATCAGTCTGGCTTGTTCAATCTCCTGCCTGGGATGATGATTTTTTTTTTTTTTTTAATAAGGAGTAAATACTTGTGAGAACCAGCAGTGAGGTATTGTTACTTTAAGTGATGCTGACTTTTCCTGGAGGATTTCAACACCAGGATGCTCATTGGCTACCAGACTAATTTCTTTACACTGCAAATGATGCCCAGGGGTGAAATAACACGAATACTGAGGCAAATTTTCCAACATGTGTTCTTTAAAACTCCCCCCTGAGCTGGGAGAACGACCTTTGGTGAACAAATGTTCTTTCACCTTCAGTGTTCAAAACTAATAATGTTTTAGTATGCTTACATGATTAATTCACAGGCTTTCTTTTCAACACAGCAGTTTCTGGTCCCTGCCTTTCTTGCGGCCTC